>CAJQZJ010031998.1:348364-377429 GCA_907164525.1 Lophiomys imhausi | reverse complement strand
TGTGTGTGTGTGTGTGTGTGTGTGTGTGTGTGTGTGTGTGTGTGTGTGTACAGTGTAAGTATAGGATAGAAGTTTCCAAACTCTATGTGAAAGTTAGTGTTGGGCACTGGTGTTTGTGGAATCTTCTACCTTTAGAAGCACTTAAAAAGTCTGTCCAATGTTTTTGTCATATTTTCCATGGTTAGAGAGGAAGAAAGAAAAGTGTCACTGGCTGAATCTATTCAGAATTTATGTGTGTATAAAAGTTACTGTGATGCTGAGCCTTTTAAAAATATTTAAATTCTTTTGAAATAAAGCATGCTTTTTTTTTTATACTACCAAAGCTGAAAGTACATGGTCATCTCATGCCTTGCTCACTTTCTTTCTTTAACATCCCAGAGGATTCATGAATCTGTTTCTACCAGCAGTGGAAATAATGGTGAGGGTCATAGAGATCAAAATGTAACCAACTATCTCCCTGTTAAAGTTCAGAGCCAACTGAGAATTAGAAACCACAAGACAAAGAAACAGAGACCCAAGGGCAGCTTCCTGACTGATGAAGGAGAGACCATGGTTTGTGGCAGGATAAGGTTACTCATGTACTTTACCAGATTTAGAAACAGGTAACCCCTCAGCAATGTCTCTCACACCTTACTCGCTGCCCCTGTAGGAATGATCCTGACCGCAGGTTAGGGAGAGAGGAAGTGTATGAGCTCAGTTTCCTCTTCGAACACCTTCCTTAGAAAGGTCACTGATACCTTTCTTTCCACCGCTATGACAAATTACTCAAGGTAATCAGCTTGGGAACAGAAATAGCTTAGTTTGGACAGTTTTGTGCTGTGATGGGCCCCAGCTTCTCTGGACCCATGGCAGCATATCCTTAGGAGAACATGTGGTGGAGCTGGTCTGCTCACCTCAAGGTTGGTAAATGAGAGAAATGGAAAGAGGCTTCAGTTTCATGGTTCCCACTGACCTCACTTCCACTCATCATGCCTGCCCTTGGTTCCTACCATGTTCCAACCAGCACCACACTGGGGACCAAGCCTTTAGCACTTGGGCCTTTGATGGACATTCAGCACTAAGCTCCAGCAGTATCTGTCTCCTGTTGTTAAATGAGGCAAGGGACAGGGAAGGACACTGTGTCCCCTGCAAATGGCTTTCAGGGAAACATAAAATGTAGGGAGTACATGTTTCTAGTATCAAACAGGACTGACTAATCCTATGGACTGGGACTTTCAGGGGGCCAAGTGATTTTCATGGGACTTGATTTTGCATGTAATACATGTATCCCTGACACATTCCTTCTGAGATGCTACTGTATGTCTGTTGACTCAATGTAGTTGTTAATAGGCTGTGTTCATTTGTCTGTACACTGTCTCAGTGTAGACCAAAATTGTTAAGGTCTCTCTAGTGTCTGGGAATAAAAAGGTCAACAAAGTGCCCTTCCAGAGCCTGAGAGTAATCCATAAACCCATATTGAATTCTTGGAGTCAGATTGTTTCCAGGATATGTATTGGGTGGAATTTCAGATTGCTGAGAACCAAGGTTGATCACCAGTATGAACAATGAGGACAGTGTTCCCAGCAATGTGAAACCTCTACTGCCTGTTTGATTTTAGTGACAACCTGCATGTAATGTCCTTCTGGGATCTCCTCCCTTCTGCAGCCACAGGAGCAGCATCTACTGACAGTATTCATCTTGATGATACAGGGATTATGGTTAGATTCAGTCTCCAGAAATCAAGCTTCCAGGGATGGGGAAGAGAGAATGAGAAATACTCAAAACTAACAGAGATACCAGGGTAACAGACAGCATCCAGGAAGACTCTGGTTCATTTCCTGAGGAGACATAGCTACATTAGCTGTTCTCTATTATGATGAAACACCAAAAATGACTTTAGGAAGGAAGAGTTTACTTTGGTTTATGTTTTCAGAGGGAGAGTTTATCATGGTACAGGAGCCATGGTGGTAGGGGGCCAGAGCAGGAAGCTGAGAAAGGAAAGTGGGGGTAGAGGGTAAAAACTTTGTAAACCCACCCCTAGTGAAGTACTTCCTCCAGCAAGGCTCCACCTCCTAAAGGTTTCATAACCTCTCCATACTGTGACACTAGCTGGTGACCAAATGTTCAACTACATGAGCATATGGGAGATATTTCTCATTCAAACCAATACAATGGTTTTGTTGGTGGAGTACTTGCTTAGCATGTTCAAAGCCCCAGTTTCAATTTCCAGTGCCCATAAACTGGGCAAAGTGGTACATGTCCATAATTTGTGTGTTTAGGAAGGAGAGACAGAAAGATAAGAAGTTCACGGTCATTCTCAACTTCAGAGAAAGTTTAAGATCATGTGAAAACAGATAGATAAGTAGGAAGGAAAGAAGGAAAAAGGAAGGAAGGAATTCTTGTCTGTTCCATGGGAAAGAATGACCATGTATATAAACTCCAAGGCTGACTACTATTCTCTTATATGAGGCTACAAGAGGGCAACTTATTATCAGCAGGACTGCACATGTTCACACACATTGCCCCTGAGGTCTAGTGGAAAAATGTTAAAGTCTATTAAAAGTGTTCTGATTCAAGGTCAGGAAGTGAGTTTCTTCTGTTAATTGATGAAAATGTGCCAGGCTCTGTCAGAAATCATTTCTTTATACAGACTCTAAATGGAAAGAGGTGTTAACTGGGGAGCTGGGCTACTATTCTTAGTAATAATCCCATCTCCACCTGCTGTGCTGACATGCTAATTTCTTACCCAGTGTTTGAGAAATACTTTCACTGCAATTAAAAGTTCTGTAAGTGTGAGGTGCTCTACAGAGAACAAGGTAAAAAGTAGATGTTTGCATCCTACACCTCCCCTGGTATATGTAACACCTAACTAAACTGAAGAAAGAAGAGGCCAGCCCTAGGGGTGTGGCTTGCTTAGTTTGCACAAAACCCTGGGTTCCATCCTTAACATGGTATAAATGGAGTGTGGTAGTACATGCATGTAATCCTGAACGTGGTGAGTACAGGTAGGAGGTTCAGAAGTTCAAAGTTATCTTTAGTTTACATAGGAAGCAAGAGGCTGGTATAATCTACATTTAGGATCCTCTCTTAAAAAAAAAAAAGAAGCATGAGAGAATATTGTAAACCCTATCTACAATGGATGGCAGAAGACTAAGGCTCACAGAACCTGAAAGCACAGGAAGAAAACTCACATGCTAAAGAATGAGGTTGCAAGGTAGGGCCCTCTCTAATGCAGAAGATACCAAAGCCAAGCTCAGAGACAGTCACACTGGCTTACTGGGCATGCAGACCCAGTTCCTCTTGTCCAAAGATGGGGAATTATTCTTTATTCAGCTTTACTTGGGAGAAACAGACTCTGGAAGACACAATTTGTAAACATTACTAGATAATCTACTTCAATGGGAAATTCTTGATGCAGAATATAAGGAAGGTAGCCACCAGTGACCCATGCTTCACAGTGGGGAGGAAGAGCTTAGTAACACACAAAGCTTCCTTCTTGTTTCTGGAAACAATGTGGATGCCAACAATCCTAGCTTGTGTGTGTGCAAAAGTTTTAAGAGTAACTATTGCAAAAAACAATAAGAACAAAAAACACACCAAGGTATCACCCCAACCTAGGGAGAAAGCCAGCTGCCAAAGATAATGATAAGTGCTGCCGAGGAAAGAAGGAGCGTGTTGCACATGCCAGTGGCATATTGGTAGGGCAACTGCCATGGTGACAGTGTGGAGGCTGCTCAAAAGTCAAAAACAGGAACTGGGGAGATAGAGTTTTGCGTTTAGTAAAGTACTTGCCTTGAAAGCATGAGAACTTGAATTCAGTCCTCAGGACCTACATAAAAAAGCCACACGTGCTGACCTACTTTTGTAATCTTAGGCTGAGGAGGTGGAAACAGTAGTAAATTACAAACCAGTAGGAAAGAAATCCTGTCTTGAAAACAGATGGACATTGTTCCTGAGAAACAAGACAGGGGTTGTCCTCTGATTTCTAAACATGTTCACATATATATTTCTCTCTCTCTCTTACACACACACACACACACACACACACACACACACACACACACACACACACGTTCATGTGTGTATACATAAAATTGTAAACAAAATTACATTGTGATTTAGATGTCTCATTCCTGGGATTCATCTATAAAGGTTATGGAATTACTATATTGAGGAGACATTTACCTTTCCAAGCCTATGAAGAATTGGCACAATTAAAAATGAATAGGTCAAGCAGTCATCAATGGAAGAATTCATGAGAAAAATATATAGTACCTTTAGCCCGTAGGATGGTACTGAGCCATAGTGAAGAATACGTAATTACAGTGATGTAAATGGATTGGAGGAAATGATGCTGAGTGAAGCAAGCCAGGAACAAAAAGACAAACATCAGATAATATTACTCACTTACAGACTTTTAGAAGTTGCTATTCAGAAGTTGAGAGTAGAATTGTGACTGTAAGAAGCTAAAAGAATAGAAGAAGTAGCAATGGGTTATTGAGTTACTCGGAAGGCAGACTAAGAAGTCCCCACTGTTGGGGCCTGGAACAATGACTCAGTGGGTAAGAGTATTTAGTACTCTTGCAGAGAACCTGGGTTCACTTTTCAGCATCCAGCATGTTGGTTCACAATAATATGTAACTCTAGTTCCAGGGAACACAACACCTTCTTCTGGTCTCTCTGAGCACCATGTGGTACACATACATGTAGGTCAAATGCTCATACATGTACAATAAAAACAAATAAATCTTCAAAGAAGAGATATTTCTATGTACTCTTTATATCACCCAGGTGCTGGACATTTTAAATTGTATTTTGAAGGTTTTTCTCTGTAAAGAAGCAATAAAGAAGCAATGGATGTTTGACTACAGATATGCTAAACCCAATGTAAACATTACATAATGCATGATACATATAGATGATAGGCAACTTGGCCTTCATATAGAGATCCCTTAGCAAGAGGTGGGGGTAGGGTGGGGTGGTGTCTGTCATGGACTATGGTACCTTATTGTGGATCACCTTACTCTAGCTTGGCTGCCATGTTGAGCACCAGGGCAAAAGGAAACTCTTAGCCCTTATGTGACTGATGAACTGAGGGGGCTTATTGAGGGGGCTTGATAGGGGTGGGGTGATATGTGGGGGGAACACCCAAGGAGAATGAGAGGAGGGAGAGGGGTAAGAGGGTGGGAAGGTTGAGAGAGGAGTCTGTGATCAAGATGCAATTTGAATAAGTAAATAAATAAATGTTTAAAATCATATATTTCTTAACATCCATTAAGAAAAAATAAAAACAGACAAAGACCAAAGACCAAAACCAAAATGAAACAGCAAATAGAAAAATAAATCTATTAGGTTTTTAATACTTCAAAAACACCAGAAAGAAAGAAAAATGAGGAAAAAAGAAATTAACTGTAGGGAGTTAGATTAATATATATTAGATTTAGCAAATATCTAGAGGTTTCTGATACAGTCTCTTAATTCGGGGCATGAAGATCAACTTGGCTGTGACCAATTAGCTTATCAGCTTGTGGACTAAAAACAAGGATGAAGCCAGGTAAAAAACAGAAAAGACTTAATGGACTAAAAACAAGGTATTTGGCCTGGCATTGTTTTCAGCTGCTAAGTGGGCAGAGCCCAAATTAAGCTGAAACAGGTGGAACAAGGAGAGATCCTATTTAAGGACAAGTGGATGGAGCCAAGGGGGCCCCATGCTAGAGAGCTCCGATGCTAGCAAGTCCTTCCACTAGAAAGGACAATGAGTAGTTTGTATTGTCTGATGGCTGGATCTTCCTGAGGCAGAAAGAAGCTGGTGAGCAAAAAAAAAGCCTCAGCAAACAGCAAAAGGCCAAGGACTAAACCCTGTGGCTCAGCTTTGGCCTAGAGGGATTTGACCTGTCTGAACAGTGACCTCAAGGAAACTGTGGCCAGCTTTAAGGACTGAGGTAGAGTGGCAGAGTTGCTGATACGAAGGAAATAAGTTGGCCTACAGACGGCTGAGGTCTCCCAGAGAGAAGAAAGCCTCAAGCCTTATTTAAGGTGAAACCACCATAGCCAATTTACCCTGACCAATCTACATCTGAGATATCCCAGAAAAAAGACTGCTAAGTGCCTTAAAGGGTCTACCACAGAGACTGTGTTCCTGATGACTGAGGGCCTGTCCCAGAGACTGTATCCTTCTAAAAGGTTATGAAAATTAATAGGTTTAGTGGTTAGGTCATAGGGGTTGAAGTCATTCATAGGGGTTGTAGGAATTTGTAGGGTTAGTAGTTAAGAAATTGTTGGTATTTGTTATAAGTGAATATTGTTAATAAATAAGTATTGAATAATTTTAAAAGTTCAGTTACAGGTAACCAAGGCATCTAAACATAAGAATATAAAACAAAAATAAAAATTAAAAAGAAGAGGATCTGGAAAAATGGTTCAGTAGTTAAAAGCACTGACTACTCTTCTAGAGGACCCAGGTTCAATTCCCAGCACCTATTTAGTGGCTCATAGCCATCCATAACCCCAGTTCCAGGGGCTCTGACACCTTTTTCTGGTCCCCAACAGTACTAGGAGCACATGGTATACAGACATACATGTAGGCAAAACACTCATACACATAAAATAAAGTGGAAATATTTTAAAATATTAAAAAGTAGAAATAAACAGAACTGGCAAAAATAAATAGAAAAGATTACAATGCAAAAATTAAGTTAAAATATAATATTAATCCTAATTAATGTAAATCAGTTCAATTCTACTGGTAGAAATATGTTCTCAGAGAACAATAAAAACATCGCAAACCTCCAATTATACAGTTTTCTTCTCAAGCAATTGACCTCTCTCTCTCTCTCTCTCTCTCTCTCTCTCTCTCTCTCTCTCTCTCTGTGTGTGTGTGTGTGTGTGTGTGTGTGTGTGTGTGTGTTCCTGTGTTGAGATATGGTCTCATGTTGCCCAGGTTGGACTCAAATTCCCTGTGTGGCCAAGGACGACCTTGAAATCCTGATTCTGTTACGTCTATCTCACAAGGACTTTAGTTACTGGTGAACACCACTTTGTCTTGCTTAAATGAGCTATTTCCCTGTAAGTGGTAAAGCAAGCTACAATATAAAATACAATGGCTAGTCATGCACCGTGGCACCACTCTTAATCCCAGTACTCCTGAGGCTGAGGTAGGTGGATCTCTGTGAGTTCAAAACTAGTCTGGTCTACATAGTGAATTCCAGAGCAGTCAGGGCTGCATAGAAAGACCATATCTCAAAACAAACAAAGAGCCCACAGGAAACTCCAACACAAATGGCTTTTTTTTTTCAGTCTCTAAGAAGTATACATGCACAGAGGATGCCCTAGAGATGCAAGTCATTGCATGTGGTGCTGCTTGCTTCTAGGAAGGTATACTGCACTGGGCTCACTCTGGCACTATTTGAAATGAAGTAGTCTATAGGAATCATTCCAATAAAGTAGCAGGGTGGTCAGGCTTCTTTTCAACTTTGGGACCTGCCACTCCTTGAGCATAGATCCAGAGACCTAACCAGCCATAATCTATAGGAGGAGGACTGGGTATCCCCAGACCACCTGGATGCATGCAAATGTCATTAATCTGGTGCATCCTGAGGGATCACCATCAGACAGAAAACAGAGAGTCCAGGAGACTTGGATTCAAATCCTGCTTCCACCTAAATTCAAACACCCTTCTTCCTGTAGGAGGGGACAAAGTTGCACTCCTTGTTTGGTTCAGGCTGGCCACCTGTGAGACATTCTCTAGCAGGGTGTCTGGTTATGTTCTATGACTTTTAATCATCAAATGGAAGTTGCAAAGATTCTTTCTGGCTCTGATGCTTGATGGGCCACTTGATACTGGGGATGGTAGTAGCTGGTAGAAGCACTGTGTTTTGGCCTCTGTTTTAGGTAAGAGAAGAATATTTAAAATGGTAGCTCCTTATTCAGGCCTCTTAGATTAGATTAATTATGTGATGTGGATTAAACTGGATTTTAATTATAGGCTCAAATAAGACCCTGGTGTGATTCATCCAACTTAATATTAAGACTTTATTTATTTTTTATTTTTTGAATAGTTCTGACAGAAAAAGGGGAAAGAACATGAAAAGGCATAAGTAGCCACAGCTGGTTTAATTATAGCTAGGAGGAGATCAGAAGGAGGGAAAGAAGCAAGGTGTAGGACTCCATGATTTGCTAATTAGAAATTTTCATATGCATTGGTTTGCAAAGCTGTACAAATCTACATCAGTTATTTTTGCAAAGACCTTGAAGAAGAAAATCCACTGTTTTGTGAATGTCCACTATTTGGAGATAGCTAGGGCAATGCGTGACTTCTTTATGATCCTGGTAACAAGCTGTATGCTGATGAAGGGTGCCACAAGGAGGACATATGGGGGTCATAACAGGAAAGTGGCAGTGACTGTGATTCAATCCTTGGGCCACTTACTCTGGCAACTGCTTGAAGTAGATGACAGGGCCAATGTAGAAATAGAAGTGACATTCCTATCCACCCTGCCTCATTCTCCTGATCATCCCATCCTTATTCAGCATTGCTTCCCTCTGCTTGTGTGCCTATGACACTTTAGTTTGTGTGAGGGCATCTGTTTTTCATCCATCAGGTCAGGCTTCACAGTGAGCACAACAATGCAAGGTTAGCTATAGAGGAGGATGACCCTGAACTTCTGGCCATCCTATCTCTAGTCCCTGAGTGTTTATACCACAGATACACATCACTGTGGTGGTTTGAATGAAAATGACCCCCCCCACCCTCCCATGTAGGCCCAAAGGGTGTAAGTAACACTATTGAAGTATGTGTGGCCTTGGAGAAACTGTGTCACTGAGTGTGGACTTTGGAGTTACAGAAGCCAAAGCCAGGCCCAGTGTTGCTGTCTCTTCCGGCTAGCTGGGGATTTAGATGTAGACTTCTCTGCTATCTCTCCAACGCCATGTCTGCCACCATGCTCCCACCATGATAATAATGGACTAAACCTCTGAAACTGTAAG
The DNA here is from genome assembly GCA_907164525.1 of Lophiomys imhausi. NCBI lineage: Eukaryota > Metazoa > Chordata > Mammalia > Rodentia > Muridae > Lophiomys > Lophiomys imhausi. Next base: position 368,465 of record CAJQZJ010031998.1, on the reverse strand, counting down.
CCAGCCCTAATTAGATGTTTTTATTTATAAGAATTTCTGTGGTCATAGGGTCTCTTCACAACAATCAAACCCTAACTATGACAGCCACTATGCCCACCTTTATATAATAAAGGGTTTCAGGTATACTACAAACTGAACCACTGCCAAACCCTCAAGTCCGACTTTCTTTTTCCAATCCCAAAGAGGAGAAATCAAGAAATGACAAGGCTCAGACGTCACTTAATATAACTGTGAACATCCCTTAGTCCTGCAAATCCTTCTTTCTGTCTACCAATCCTCCAAGGTGCACTTTATTCCTTACTCTCCCTTATCCTCAAGGGAGAGATGAATCTTTATCCCTTTGAGTACCAGCACCACATATGCTGTTTACAGGGGCAGCTAGAGTACCTCTGGCCCTTAGTAAGGCTTGGCTACGACCCTTCCTGGTCTGTTTTTCCCATTAACCAGGGAGCTATAGAGTTACAGCCTTCTGTGCAGATTACTTCTTGAAGCTGGTCATCAGCTTGAGCCTGATTAATTTCTTTAGCCCTGATAGTTGTCCAAGTTCAAGTCAGGGATTTTCAGTTTCATGAAGAATGCTAGCTGGCTCCTCCATTTGAGGACTGATTGATTGGGGCTGCATCCAAAGCATGTCTTCTGGCTCAAGAATAATGTAAATTCCATTTCAGAAGTTCTCCCTGGAAGTACAAACCCTGATGCACTGAAGCAAGGAGTGACAAGATCTGTCTTTTTCCCATCCTAAGTATTCCTAACAGCCATCTCAGCCCCTTCTGCTTCTTTCAGTATGCAAGAGACTCTGACTCTGAATTGGGGACAGATCGAAAGCTACTCAGCTCCTTCTCTGGCCAATGCATTAATAAATGGCTCAGAAAATATCTCATCAACTCAGATTTCCTTTTTTAGAGGCAAATATCAGCTCAGAAGACTCTGGAAGTGTCCAGACCTCAGCACATTGTTTATGACTAGCTTTTCAGAAGAGCTGGCAGCCACTTTCTTGTTCCTTGCTGTAAGCTGGAGCTGGGAGATTTTCTGCTTGCATGAGTATAATTTTCTAAGGAAGGGATCAGGCTTTACCTTTAGATTTTAGCTCTGGAGTGAATATGATTTTCCATTTAAGGGATATGGATTGCTTGTGAACAATATCAATTATTCATTAAAAAACAAAAAAATGGATCTTCACATTTCAACTCCATATTTCTACTGTCAAGTTACCTAATGGCAATCACCCTCCAATATTTAGTAGCTATTTAAATGGCAATCTGGGCTCAGTCTGTTGCATATTATTCTGGCTACAACAAGGAGTTTTAAAGGGAACAGCACTGTGCCATTTGGGAATCTAGTTGAAGTCTTACTGGATAATTGTCATAGTTATTCAAGAGGAGCATATGAGAAGCCCCTCACTAAGTACCTTGAGCACACCATCTCACCTAACCCTTTGCAGTCCAGAGAAGCAAGGACTACAATTAGCACTAACACTTTGCAGGATTTCCAAACTAGAGAGTGGAGAAGAGAGCTGAACTGAATTTTATTTCTCTGCAGAGGATTCTAGTAACTAAGTTAATAGTTAGATGGTGAATGGCTGATTCCTCCTTATCTCTTCATCCTTCCTTCTCTCCTTTCCCTACATTCTCTCTTTTAGGCAGGTTCTCATGTACTTCAGGCTGGCCTTGAACTTTCTATATAGCCAAGGATAACCTGTATTCCTGGTCCTCCAACCTCTACACTACATCCCTATGCTAGGATAATAGGACTGCAGGACCTTGCAAGTTTTTGTGGTTCTGGGGATCAAACCCAAGGCTTTGCACATACTAGGCAATCACTCTATTAACTGAGTCATATGGCTTGCCCTCTGGATTATTTTAAAGACATAATCAGCACTAATTTTTTTATCTCTGTATGTTGGGATGGTATACTTGTGTGTGTACATTGGAGGGGGTTGAGGGACTTACATGCCTATTCATATGCATGTGACTGGGGTCAGTATTGGTGTCTGCCTTAATCATTCCCCACCTTTTATTTTGAGGTCAACCTGTCCCCAGGATTCCCCTATTTTCTGCCTCCCAGCACTGAGATTATACTAAAATGGTGACACATCTGGCTTTATCTTGGTCTTCAGGTGATAGTGCTGTCTGGGAAGGTGAAGCAGCCTTGCTGGAGGAAGTACACCAATAGGGGCAGACTTTGAGGGTTTATAGCAGTGGTTCTCCACCTGTGGGTCACAACCTCATGGGGTTTGTGTTACCAAATATTATGCATATCAGATATTTACAACAAGATTCATAACTGTAGCAAAATTATAGTTATGTAGTGGCAACGAAAATTTATGGTTGGGGGATCAGCATAACATGAGAAAACGTATTAAACAGAGAACTACTGGCTTATATCCCCACTTCAGTTTCAGGTCTCTTTCCTTACTTCATACTTTCTGTAGATCTCAGACCTTCCTCCTCCAGACACCTGCTCACAAGCCTCCCCACCACTGATGGGCTCTTTCTGTGGAAGCATGAGCCAAAGAAAGCTCTTTCTTTCACAAGTTGACTTCAGTCACAGTAACAAAAAGTAACTAGTATAGAAAGAGATAAGCATGTATGTGCAAACAATTGAGTATTCAGTATTTTGTAAATATTCCTAGGAGTGGTATAGCTGAGTCATATGATACATTTATTTCTAGCTTTGCTGAGAAACCTCCACATTTATTTCCATAGTGATTGCACCAGTTTAAACTCCCATCAACAAAGATCAATGATTCTTCTTATAAAAAAAATACAAAACACTTTATAGAAATTAACAAAACAGAAAAAAGCACATATGCAATCCCCCCCATTTGAGTCTTTAATATTCTTTAACCTCTATACCTTTCTATACTTATTCTCACATCTTAGCATTAAAAAGGTGCCTTTGGTTATCACATGTCTTCAGGTCATGAGTCCTGGGAATCTGAACGAAACAGATCTAGTTATGGAGAAGTAGACATCTGTCACTTCCTTTGGTTCCCCAACTACAACATCAGCTACTTAGGAAAAACCTGGGATTGACCTTAGCTTGTAGGGTGCTTGCTCTGTGCAGGAAACCCTGAATTTTATACCAAACACTGCACAAACATGGCATGGTTGGAGTAGACATCTGTAATCACAGCACATGGGAGATGGAGGCAGGAGTTGAATGTCATCCTCAGCTACATAGTGAATTCAAGGTCAGCCTGCGCTACACAGGAGTCTGTCTAAAAATTAGATGAAAATTGCTTAAGGAATTGGAGTGAGTAATTATTGATTTTAGATGTTGAGAAGGTGAAACTAGTACTCAAGCCAAGCTCCCTGATATCAAGGCAGACTTGCTGGGCTGTGACCTTGACTCCTGGTCAAGCGCCAGTGACACCCCTAGGCTCTTAGAAGAGGCAGTAGCAGTATCTCCCCAAGATATCAAATGCTACCTCCTATAAGCAACAAATTAACCAGGAGTCATGCCCCTGCTGGTCTTCACCCCTGACCTTCACTGTAGGCTTTGAGACTTGTGATCTTGGAAAACCTGTAATTTATGGGATTCCTTTGAAGAGGTCTCTTTGAATAATGCATACTATACCCATGTCTATCAAACAATTCTGTCTTTCCATGTGGGCATGACAACGGGGACAGGAGGCCTTGGGCTCCTACTAGACTTGAAGAAGGGCTACTGTCTCTTAATAATTGCCTGATGTCATTGGCAAGAGCTCTATCCCAGACCCACAAAAGACTGTGTCTCCCTATGTCACCTGCCTTAACCACATGCTACTGTGTAAGTTAAAATAAAATACTGTCTTTTAACACTGATGGCAATTATATTCATTTCCCAACAAAGATTAATAGATTCTACTGAATGTGCTCATTTCTCAAAGCTCACTGTCTATGCAGGAACTACTCTGGCTGCAGGTGGGTGGTGCCCTCAGCCAGAGAAGCCTAGTCCAGGCAAATCAGCCACTTGTCCCCTGGGGCTGACCTCCTCATGATCCCAGGTCCCACCTCATTGTTGCAAGTAAGGATCCCTCCACTAGAAACTTGGCCTCTAACCCTTGTCCTAATTTATGGAGGTGAAGCTTGAAAGTGGAGCTATTTTTACCTTTGGGCACAATGACAGCCAGCAGCACATGGAAAGGGTATGAGCAGGGGGACTTGAGTGCTTGCCTCCGCTCTTGTCCCCAGCTTTGCTTCACATATGCCTCTTGCTAAAGTGAGGTGCTTTGGCCTCAGGGTCTGCAGCTGTGTTTCAGGGCATTGTTCTGGGTTTCCCGCTGTGACAGTACCATGGCTGGTAAGTAAAAGGTCCACATAGGGATCACCTCGGAGGCACCATACTGACTGTACATGCAGAACAGCATCATTATGGGGCATAGGATGTAAGGATGGTCTGGCATCTTTTTTTTTTTCAAACATAATTGGAGAATGACATCTCACAACTAGAATTCTGGCCTCCAGTTTCAATGATAAATATCTGAAGTGTTGGAGGTATATATATATGTACATCTTTGAAGGAGTAGAAAGAAGGTAATAAAGAGAGTAGGAAGTTAGGGGAAGCATCATAGGCTCCTTCAGCAAGTACAAACACTCGGATACCACTGGGGTCCACAGAGGCTAGTTGGGACTGAGCACAAGGATGCTTCCACATCCCCTCCACACCTGGTTGTCCCTGAGGCTCTAGACCATGTTTATATGAGTGTGGTGAGCCTGCACCTAAAACCCTGGCCTGAATCTACCTTCAGGGTGACATAAAAACAAGAATATCTGGTGTCTTCACTATGTCTAGCATTGGAATGGTGCAAATTGAGTCCTATCTTAATAATATTTGTCATTTTAAGAACTTTCTGGCCAGGCATGGTTACACAGGCCTTTAATCCCAGAACTTGGGAGGCAGAGGCAGGTGGATATCTGTGAATTCAAGCCCAGCCTGGTGTACAGAGTGAGTTACAGGATAGCCAGGACTAAACAAAGAAACCCTCTCTCGACACCTCCAATAAACAAACAAACAAACAAACAAAGAAAAATCTTTCTGACTGTGTGGAGAGAGCAAATGTTCAAGTGTTGAATTCTCAATGCATACGTCACTCTGCTCTTTTCTATACTGCTCTGAGGTCTGACATGGTCAGGTGTGTCAGTCATCTAGTGTTTTGGCAGCCTGCAAACCCAGGCACCAATTTCCAGACAGCTGACACCAGCTAATATCTGCACTGTAGAGTTGACTGTGGCATTAATCAAAATGAAATGTAATAATCCTACTGTGTGGAAGACTTTACTTTCTTCCTTTACTGACTATGCATGTTTGAGGACAGTCAAAGCACCCGATGTGGTGGACACAGAAAATAAGCACGATGTTCAGTTGGAACATCTGTTGCACATCCCATGAAGAAGTGGCTAGAAATGCTTCAGAGTATTCAATGATGTGGAAAATGATCAGATCAAACAATACTGGGGCTGGGGAGAATTACAGTGGGTAAAAAGTGCTACACAAAGAAACCCTGTCTCAAAAAAACAAAAAAAAAAAAAAGAAGAAGAAGAAGAAAAAAGAACTTTTTGACTAACTGTGTTGAGAGAGTAAATGTTGCCATACAAGTATGAGTACCTGAGCTTGAATCCCCATCCTGTAAGTTTTATAAAATGTTGCAAAGAAATACATATGGAGGCAAAGCGTGTGCACTCAGCCCCCACCTTAGTCTCCTCATAGGTTACCACTATAGACAGTTTCATTACATTTCAACCAGAAATTTGACAAGATGTAGGTGTATTCAGATCTTACTGGATATATGCACACTCATTTGTCTAAATGTACCTTAAAATATCTATGTAACTCCATTACAGGTGTAGTCTCATATAGTAACCACTGCTTCCAAGGTCCTTGTGCTTTATCCTTAGAGACACATCCACCCACCAGCTCCTCTTAAACACCAATCTTCTCTCTATGAAACATATCTTTTGGCTGTGTGTAAGCATGTGTGTATGTATGTGTGCTGGATTAAGCTGTAAAATGCCTTTCTGTATGGTGTAGTAGAGGGAATTTGAAGCAAGTGTTGCTTCCTTCTGCAGGGTTTTAGGTAGAAAGTTTAATCAGTTACCCTTTCTCATTGCTATGACTTCAGCATACCTGAAAAGAGAGCAAGGGTTTATCACAGCTTACTATTTGAGGGTACAGTGCTTCTGGTCTGGACGCTGCAGCAGCAAGTATGAAGTGTCTGGTCACATGGCTCCTGAAGTTAGAAAGCGGGGTTTGGCTATCAAACCTAAAAGACTGTAAAGTCACTCACTTGTTCAACAAGACTGCACCTCCTCATTTCAAACAGCACCACCAGCTAGAGACTGAGTGCTCAAACACATGAGCCTGTGGGACACGATATTAAAACCATGACAGCAGTGAAGGAGTGTTGCAAGAATTGTGGTTTAGCATGAACACAGAGATTAAATGAGAGATGTGAATAAAACCCTTCTGGCTCTATTTCACTCCTTACAGCTATCTTACTACTCTGGCTTCCTGATTGTCCTGAGTCTATGCTGAACTCTTCAAACTATGCTGTGTACTCACTGGTTACTTGATGTGGTGGGAAGGCTAATATATTCATTTTCATAAATGTTACCTTTGAGATTGGCAGCAGCACATGCAACTCTTAATATTAGACATTTCCTTAGTTTTTTAAAAATCTATAATGTGCTCATACCATAATACTGTAATAGTTTTTAAGTTCAAAATACAGTTGCTGGCTTATTTACCTTTTTTTTTCTTACCAATGAAGTTAATAGGTAAGCTAAAAAAATATTGTGAATAAGAAAATTAGATCATGAATGATTTCACAAACTAGGGAACATTGGCTTCACTTGTTTTAAGTCCACTTTGGATTCTTACTAATTGCTTTGAGCTTCAGGAATATTACAACGTGGTAAAATGGAAAGGCTGTGCTTGCAACCTATGCAGAGGGTTTTTTGTTGTTTTGTTTGCTTTTGACTAGTCCAGGAGACATGAGAAACTGCATGTGGAAGACAAATATTGTGAGCAAAAGAGAGACTGTCTAGATTACCAAAACCTCTGGTGGAATTTAACAGATAGCTTTAGTGATTGACAGGTGTATTAGTTGCTTTTCTCAGGGTTGTGACAAAATAACCAACAAAAGCAGTGCAAGGAAGGAGGAGTTTTTGTTGCTTCACGGTTTGAGGGTATGGTCCATCACTCTGGGGAAGTCCTGGCACCAGTAACCTGAGGCAGGTGGTCACATTGTATCCAGACAGGAAGCAGAGAGATGAATGATGGGGCTTAGTTCACTTTGTATTCACTGTAGGACCACAGGCCAAGGAATGGAGCAATTTACATTTGGGATGCGTCTTCCTACTTCAGTTAATCCATCTAGAAACTCCATCACAGATCTGCCCAGACATTTGCTGACTAGATGACTCTAGATATTGTAGAGTTGACAGTGTCAACCATCATAGAAAGGTTGCCAGCTGAGAAGCAAGGGAGGAAATAAAGTAGATCTTTGCTAAAGAGAGAGCTGGAAATTTGCCTTGGTGTTCAGAAGAGTTTGGAAGAAACTGTCAGGAGTGGGATGGCCCCAAACTTCCCTCATCTCAGGCAGAGGTGGATGCAGTACTTTTGTGTGAATTGGAATTTACCAAGCCATTTTAAAATTATTTCTTAAGTTGTTAAGTATGAATCATAATAGCTCATAGGTCACAATGCTATAAGGATCAAACACAGCATTATTAAAAATATCAAACACAACAAATGTGGGCTTTGTTGTAACCATAAGTAAAGAACTTTTGAATAACAGATGCTTCTTATTTTGACATGAGTAAATGCACAGTCTGAGAAGATGAGGGAGATGACAGCAGTTGATAGCCACTGACATCCTTTCTCTACTTAGAAAGGCCCTTGACCTGTGCTAAGCCCTTCCCTGTCCCTCACATGGATTCTGTTCCATGTGCTACATTGTTTCCCCTGATGAGTACATTCTGAACTCACTTACCTATACTGAGATCTTTGTTAAATATAGTAGCTGTAGGAGATATATTTTTTCTCCTTTTGTGTGACTGCATGTATATATTATGCATAGGTAAGTACATATGTGCACGTAAGCATGCACATATGTGCACATAAGAGGACAACCTTCTCCTCAGAAACTCTTGACTTTTTTTCCAGACAATGTCACTCACAGAAACAGGGTTCACTGGTTCAGCTGGTCAGTGAGCCCCAGGATTCTGCCTCTATCTGCCTCCCCAATGCTGGGGTTATGAAGGTAAGCCTCTGTGTCTGGCTCTTTAAATAGGGACTGAGGATCAAACTTGGGGCCTCATGCTTTATTGCCCCAGGCCTCTTAGTTTTGTTTTTGGCTGACCCTATGGTGCATTTTCTTTCTCATTAGGCAAGACCTCATCAGAAGTATGATGATTTGTCTTGATGAAGGAAGTTTGCTTAGCCCTAAGGCTGGGAACTGTGTAGCCCTCACTGTCATTGTCGGCTAGGTATTCTCTAGCTTGACAGGAAATAAAGGAGAAAGGGTCAGCTGGAAGATTCTCTTTCCTATACGGATTTCTCTATGTGTGGAGTTGTGGGAAGTCCAGGCTACCCTGTACTGTCTGAAGAGCACCTTTCCACATGCTGCAGACTAGTATTGTTATGTCTTTTCAAGATATTGAGTGATTGCTTAAGCAGACTAGCTAATAGAAAATTGATGGACATGGAGTGGGGTCTTTTTGACAAAAGTGTGTCAGTTTTCCATTCCATTGATAAAATACCTGAGAAAAATCAAGTCATGGAAGTCGAGGAACGACTTCTTTTGTGTTGCAGACTCAGAGGCCTCAGTATGTGTTAACCTGTCTGTCAGGACATCAGGATGCAGAGCATCCACTGGTCAAATCATGACAACTGGGAAGATAAGATACCAGGAGAGGGATAGAGGCTGACAACAAGGTCATGATCTTGAGGGTTTAGTTCTTCCCAATAGCCACCCCCACACACAAAGGTTCCACCCTTCCCAATAGCCCATAAATGGATTAATCTATTGATAAGGGCAGAGCCTCGTGTTCTAATCAGCTCTTTGTTCTTATCACTGAGTATAACTGTTTTGGTAGAAATATAATCTGAAGAAAAACTTGTGCCCTTCCCTTTAGAAAAAAGCAACTCAAGAAACTGGAATTTTCTCAGGAGTCTCATTCTGGGAGAAGGAAAGATTTCACACAGTTTTAACATTTTGTCAGAAGAAACTGGAGTTGGGACAGTGATGGGCAGGACCATGCCTTGACCAGAGATGCTGAGCTATGAATGCCTTATACTCTCCAATTGAATCTAATCCTCATGTTAGGAACCCAAAAATGGATTAGGAGTGGTAGGGGTGGCTTTGTTCTTCTTCCTAATGTGACCATATTGAATAGATCCCATTTATCTGCTTGTCATTATTATTTGTTTGTGTAATTGGCCTATTGATGACATGTGACTGAGACTGGCTTGTGTAAGATCTGACAAGGCTCTAACAAGCTCTGACCCTAACAACTTGAAAAGCATGAACACTAGTGCAAAGGGGAGCAAGGTTCCACACAGGAGTTTTGGGGGGACACTTAATATCCAGGTCATGGCATAGTGTTTGTAGCTGTCTTCTTCACACAGTGTCAGATCCTTCCATGTGTCTAGAGCAGCTTGCAACTGTAATTTTGATGTGAATGACTTGTCTCTGTTGCAGCCATCCCCATGACGTCAGCTCAGGCTTGAGGAAGGGAGTCAAACAGTCAGTTTGATGCAGACTGATTTCTGGTGCTGAGGTTGCCTTCTCAAACCAGAATGTTAGCTATTTTGAGACGAGTAAAAATCAGCAAAGAAAACTGGTGCCCTGCCCAAAGTGGCACCACGTTGACTTCAGCCTAAGTTTTGAATTCAATCACACTCATTCTTTTGCTTTAAAAAGTATTTTCTAGAGGAAATGTCAAAAGATCCTGGCAGGAGAGGATAGTGGAGATGGACCATGAGTAGTAGGTGAAGTCTCAGGCCTTCCATGTCATTGATGGTGCCAGTCATCTCAGCACTGCTGTGGACAAGTGTGCAGGGAAATCTCTCATCACACCAGTAAGCCCTGTGGATGCAGTGTCTGGCCTTTTTTTTCTATTTCTGATCATTACTCTAAGATGACATGAGAAGGGACTGTGAGGTGTGGAAAGAGAAAATAATTACCAGATTGGAAAAGAAAGGAAGGCACTATTCCATCAAATTCATAGACTCTGGGAAATGGGATCTGCTTTTGGACTAGGTGCAAATAGCCAGGAATAAAAGCTAAGTGACATTCAGGTCGGGCACACTAGATGTCCCTGGCCTTTCTCCAGTGATGCTATCCTCATGAAGGGTAGATGGCAGAGCAATCAGATCGTTCAGCTGTGTGCCTCTTCTTAAGAAGAGTGACAGCCCAAAGTAAAACATCACAGGTTTCTGAAGGAATCAGCTAGGTGTGTGTAAGGACCTTTCTCATCAGGTCAGAGAGATGTCAGAGCCTGCCACCTGTTCTACCCACGCAGGTGCAGAGTGTCGGGCTGACGAAAAGGAAATGAGCCTATTGTTTGTGAGAAGCTAAGTGACCTGTCCCTCATTAAAATGGGCAAAGGATAGTCAGTGAGGAGGGAGAAGCACAGCCTTTGAGAAGGGATGTGTTCATACCGGAAAATGACCGAATTAACTTTCCATCTTACTCTGTGCATGCACATGTGTCTGAGGCTTAGTTTTCTATACAATATGCCTAAAGTGATAGTAACAGTTCTTTAAATTCAAGGCATTTTATGCACAAATTTGTTCTATTAATGGGATATAATTTGAACCTTGTTCTCTGGTATTTATATTGTTTTTCTAACTTCTATATTCAAAAGTAGATGTTTTTCCAATTGAATTAGAATCTATGTCCATATAAGATACTTTTAATGTCAGGTGTTGTAATCCTCACCTTTAACCCCAGTATTCAAGAAGCAGAGGCAGAGGCAGCAGATTTTATATATATGTTTATTTATTAATTAAAGTTACATCTCAATCACAGCCCCCCTCCCTCTTCCCCTTTCTGTCCCTCCTTTCCACCCTCAATCCCCTCTCCCATCTATCCTACCCCCCCCAGTGTAGGGGCCCTACATATTAGTACCCCCTCAGTTCATCAGTCACATGAGGGCTAAGAGATTCCTCTTACTCTGGGGCCTGACTTGGCAACTCTACTAGGGTAAAGTGTCCCACTAACAGGTAACAAAGTCCATGATTGAGACCACCTCACCCCTGCTTGTTAAGGGTTGTGTATGAGGACCAAGTTAGGCAGGCAGATTTTTATTGGTTTAATGCTAATCTGGTCTACATAGTGAGTCCCTAGAGCCACATAGAATGTCAAGTCTCTCTCTGTCTCTCTCTGTCTCTCTCTCTCTCTCTCTCTCTCTCTATATATATATATATATATATACAGACAAAAAGACAAAAAGATGCTTTTACAAATGAATTGTATCCTATTTTTATTTTGATAAGTATTATATATTTTGTTGTAAAAGTAGACACATCAACTGTATTGAAAGGAAATGTATTTGTAAGAAGATTCCAGAAGCACACCACAGTGAGGTTGGTCACTTGTGAAATATGGTGTGAGCTTCCCACAATGGACTTCCGTGTTCTGTGATGTTGTTGACTGCACTATAGGATTCTATTCTCATTTCGGGATATGTTAGAATTGATTGCTTTTCTCCTTGCAATGGCAGCCTACTTGAGAAAAGTGACTTAAGGGAGGCAGGGTTTATTCCTACGTCTGGTGAAGGAGTGACAGCCCACCTTGGTGGGAAGTTAAGAGTGCCAGAAGCTTGCAGCATTTGGTCCTACTGTGCAGACAGTCGGGAAGCAGAGGGATACGAATGCTCTTTCTTTTTCTTCTGTCTTAGCCCCCAGTCAATGGACTGGTACTGCCTACATTCAGAGTGGCTCTTCTTACCTCCGCTAACCTAGAAGTGGTCCTTCAGAAACAGATTCAGAGGATCAACTATTCTGATACTGTCTCTTAAGGGTTTTCAAGGGCTTGCCTCCTAAGTGGCCCCAGAGCATGTCACATTGAAACAGAAAACATCGCAATATTCTTTTCTGAACCCATTTTCTCAGAGTTCTTCACGTGTTTTCTGTATCATTTGCTGGCATTGTGTCATCCTGCCACCCACTTCCTAAATGCTGGGAGATGGAGGAAGGGATCAATGTAAATAAGTAATCTATGAAACAAAGAGTAGTTTTTATTTTTAGCTTTTCACCATATTCCTTTTCTTTCATGAGATTATGAATATATTTTTATCTCTCTAGATGTAGCCTCTTGCTGCTCTATTGTCATCAATGATTACACACTAGTCTGTTTCCCTGGTTACCCTATGGTCTATGTTCTTAACTCTTGTAATACTGTCAGGTGATGGGTGTATTTCTGATAGTTCTCATTAATCATCAAACAATTACGACATCCATTCTAAACCTAATTTTACTCTCCAGTTCTCAGGACAATTAGGCTGAGGTTGAAGGAGCAGAAGTACATAGTTTGATAGTTAATGGTAATAACATGAGGAGTTACAGGTTGGATGCAGGTGCAGTCAGATGGAGGTCACTTTATTAGTTAAGACCATCATTGTTTTCTGGCCCCTATAATATATATTAATGTAAGAAATATAGAGTGGACTGTTTGTTAATATTTACTTATGAATTCACCATGATCTCTGATGTACACCCCTTTTAGATCTTGGACCAATTGTGGGGTTTACTCCATGACTATAAGGAACACATTGTTAACTTCCTGATTAACTCCACTTTTCATAAGTGGAGAAGTTGATCTTCCTCATTAGAGAAAAAAAAAAATTTATTGATGGACTTAAAAATCTTCTGGTTATTGACCATGTTAACAAAACATGCTTACCATTCAAACAAATGATCATCACTGCCCCTCTTTCTCCCTTTCCATCCTTTCCTTTTCAAAGAGATCCTCATGTGGCCAACTCTGGCTTAGAACTTATTCTTAGCCAGGGATGATCTTGAATTGTTTTCACCTTACCTCCCAAATGCTGGAGTTGCTAATGTGCACTGTGCCATGTCTAGTGTTTTTTTTGGTTTGGGGGATTGAACTCAGGCATCATGCATGTTAGGCAAGTGTTCTACAAATGAGAAACATCTCCAGCCCCAAACAACTGATTTTTCAGATGTGGTTAATTCAAGAACCCAATTCTTAAGTTGAAGACTTTTCCTTCTGATACAAAGATTTATGGATTTGACATCCTTGTACTTGAAGGATATGCCTCATGTATTTTATGGCCTTTTATCTACTCAGAGTGGTGATTGACTGCTCTGTCTCTTATATAAACTTAAGATTGCTGTTACTGTATCATAGTCAGGTGACTAAAACTCTATGTTCTACAGACAAAAATGACTACTGAAATAAACAGATGACAGCTGAGTGCTGAGTACTATTTGAAGAGTACTGTGCTTCTCCAAAACCACAAGGAGATGCTCTAAGATAATTGTCTAACAACAGCCACTGATATGTTCAAAGACAGAATACCTGATAAAGACTACATGTCTGTGCTGGGGATATGGCTGGTGTGTGTGTGTGTGTGTGTGTGTGTGTGTGTGTGTGTGTGTGTCTAAGTGTTTTGAGGGTACACTGGTGTATATCTGCACACAAGCATATGAAAGTCAGACATTAACCTCTTTTGTTGTTTTTCAGAAGTTGTTGACCTTGTGTTTTGAGACAAGCAGGGTCTTTCACTAACTAGGGGCTCATTCATTCAGTTAATCTAGATGGCCAGGGGCCTCCAAGGATCTTCTGTTCTCTACTATGCATAGCTTTTAAAGGTGGCTTCTGGGGATTAAATTCAGGTCTTTTTGTTTGAAAGGCAAGGACTTTGCTGACTGAGCAACTTCTTCAACCCAAATGAAGTATTTTACAAATATTCACATAAGAAAATGCTATATTTCCCTCTGACTGAGCACATCGCTAACATCCATTTCAATGTATGTTAATTCACCATAATTTTATGCTTATAATATTTATGTTATGTTTCTATAATATTTATTTTATTAATTATTCAAGATGAGGTGTTCAGATAGGAAGTGCTTATATGACATTTGTAACCTCTTTCTTTCAGATTGAGTGCATCAGTATGGCCAGAAATATGCACCATGAGCATTTGAATGCCATTTAAATTAAAACATGCTTTTGGGGCTCATCTTAGACTCATGAAGACCTTTTAGTATGTAGGCAACCACATGAAAAATTACTTTTCCCATGAGTTCTTTACCTCTGAAGTCACTGGCTCCTGTGTATTGTTGCCTGTATCATTGAATGTTTCTCCCTCCCCAAGTATTCTAGTTTTTGGGATCACCTATTCTCAACTGTGACAATGGTCAGTCCTTTGAATCATGTTATTTCTGTAACATTAAAGCTAAATGCAAAGGTTTCTTTTTCTGTGTGTTTGTGTTCACATTCATGTGTGTATGGGGGTATACATGTATATCCATGAATGTGGAAACCTTGGTTTTTGGTCTCCCAGATACTATTTTCTGTATTTATGTGGGTATGGGAGATTGAATTCAGTTCCTCACAACTGCACAGGAAACCCTTTACAAAGAGTTAGTGCTCCAGTCCAAGGTCATATTTCTCTAAAAGTATCCTTCCCAAAGAAATCAGTCTCAAATATCTGAGAAACCTTCTCCTTACAGGGTAGATTTCAAAAGTTCCAGAAGATACTGTACAAACTGCTGGAGGAGGATATGGATGGTCTGGTCTTAACCAGGGCAGGGCCCTCCATGCTGGAACATTGACCTGTCAGGTGAGATATGACTACTAGTGCAATAGTGACAGCATTGTTTTAGGGTGACAAACCTATTGGACTTGGGACCTTCCACAGTAGGGGATCTCATGCTTAGTACTGTAATCCTGACCAAAATCCCATGTTGGGGAGGTCATAGACCCTAGAGTAGAATCTGCCATTGGTGTTTTACCAAAGTGGTCACACTGTCAAAATGTCTTGTAAATATTTGTGTTTATATCTGTAGAGAAGTTTCTTTTTGCGGTCAGCAGCAATCAATGCAGAACTGTGTAACTGGTGAAAGTGCTGGTACGAGTAGACTGAGTCCTTTGCAGTTTATGGACATCTTTACTAACCCTCTACCAACAAGACTCAAGTAACATTTCAGAAGAGGAGATGGGACGGATGTACAAGCTGGACGATGGAGTACTGTGAAATGTGCTCTGGATATGGCATGGCTGTCACACTCATGAAATCACAGCAGCTGTATTCCTTGTACAAGATCAAGTCAGTTAAAATCCTACTACAAATGGTTTAAATGATCTCCAGGCCTCATCCTTTACTGAGGTGTTATTGCCAGTGAGTAGTTGCTGGGGGAGGGAGAGAATATACATACATACAAACATACATACATACAAACATACATACATACATACATACATACATACATACATATATATATACATACATACATACATACATACATACATACATACATACAGTTGTAGGTTTAGCCTCCAGTGGATGTCCCTCCTCCCATGAACATAGAGAAGCACTAACTTGATTTAGTGGAAATATAAAAAAATAAAATAAAATTGGGAGGGGCGTTTTGGGGGAATGTAAGAGTAGTTGGAAGGGGAAATATGAGAAGGAAACTTACTGTTATCTGAGAGCATCAAGGGAGAGTTGAATACTGTGTACATTCATGTAGGCTACTTTGAATGCAAATGAAACTACAAAATATCCCAGTTTGCACACAACATAATTCTACACAAAAGAGAGCCTGAGAATGCTACAATAAAATGAAATTCTGATAAGCTGCCCATCCTACCTAAAGCAGTCTAAAGATTGAATGCAATTTCCATAAAAATTCCAACACAATTCTTAAAAAATATTTAAAAATCTCAAAATTTATATGGAAACACAAAGGACTCAAGGTAGCCAGAGTGATCTTGAACAGCACAAGCACTACTGGAAGTCTCACCATCAGTGATTTTGAGATATTATTCAGAAAGCATAGCAAGTAAAACAGAATAGCACTGTCATTAAAAGAGACAAATTGATCAATGGAATAAAGCTAAGATAAGTCTACACTCATAAAGCTATCTGAGTTTAGACAAAAGTAATATATATATATATATGTAGAGTAGAGAAAATACAGTATTATCAATAGCTTGTGCTGGTCAGATTGGATACCAACTCCAATTGTATAACTCAACTCCAAATGGATCAAGGACCTGAACAAAAGGCCTGATACCCTGAATCTGATAGAGAAAAAAGTAGGAAATATACTTCAACTTATAGTTCTAACACACACACACACACACACACACACACACACACACACACACACTTGTGCACAAATAAACACATGTGGAGTTTAAATGGACTTACCCTATAGATGGGGAGTGCTTCTCCCTGTTACCATAAGTTATTAGATAATAAGCTCAGTGATAAGTATTGGTTACTTTTTTCAAGTAGATGGTAAGTAGAGTCTCATAACTCTCCCTTCCCTAAGAGTAAAGGCTGCTGCCATTTATCTTGGTTACCTTCCAGAACTTGATAGTATGACCCTATTGTTAAAGATAGCACATGTTTGAGTTACAAAGCCTGGGTAACAACCAGTTAGTGGCATGGAAGTCTAATCCCTATTGGTGGCTTTTACTTTGCTAGAGGGTTCTACTGCATGCTACCAAGGTAGAACACTTAGCTTTAAATGAAATAGCTATATTCCATCTCTCCTCCAAAGACAATGGGCTCATTATGGAAGAGAAGGTAGGAAGACCACTAAGGCAAGAGGTAATATACATCTGTAGCAAAACAGTATTTGCCAGACATGACAGGCCTTTGAGCAAACGTACTCATAGCACTGTGATGACTTCATGGATGAGGGAGGGTATCCAGGCTTGTAATCTCTCATCTATGTCCTATTAAGGAGGCTCCTTCTGTCCAGTATATTCTTGGTTTAAGTGACACATGGTGGGTGACTGGCTGCTTACTCTAAGTGATTTTATGCCTGGTGACACATCTCCATTTTCCAAGGCTCACAGAGCTCATCTGAGGTGCTAGCTGACCATATTCTATCAAGGCCAGGACACCATCCACTGCCACCTACACTGAGAGGCTTAATTAGGGGGTTGATAGAGCCTACTCTGAACAGACAGAAAGTCTCACAGGCACCAGCCAAAAGCCAGACAAAGATGTACATGTATGAAAAATGCCTACTGCTTTCCTGAAAGAGGTTTTATTAAAAGTGGGGCTAGAGTAGGAGGTTCTTGCATGTTTACATGTGAAACCCAGAGAAGCAAAAAGGAGGCGGTGCCTTTCCTAACTCTCACTCAAGCACTGGCTCAACCGATAGGTGCCCAGACTCAGCACACAGAGCTATTGTTCAGATACCGAGACCTGTCAAGGTTCTTCATTGAGGGCTATGCTCTTATCTATTTATATCTAACTCACTGTTATGGCTATATTTACAAAGCAAGCAACGCCCATTGCACTGGTGTAAATCCTGGATGGCTAGTCAATGAGACTTTTGTCTTGTGGGTCAGCCTAGCCTCTAGGATGGCAGTGTATCTGGAAGGTGTTGTTAGTAATAGTCTAAATATGATGCTGTGTAAGGAAAGCAGGTGAGCATTATGTTAACATTTTCATGGGAAATCTTTGTTATTTGTGCACTTTCTGTGTTTTTCTTATAATTGCTTATATTTGAGATTTTAAAAATGTATTTTTAAAGCAGAAACTGCTGAGGGACATCTGTCATCCTACTACTGGAGATTATGAGGAGGGATAATCATAAGTTCAAGGCCTATTTGTGTTACAGAATGAGTGCAAAGACAATTTGGGCAATTGAGTGAGACTCTGCTTCAAAATAAAAGTAAAAAGAGGATCAGAGATATATGTAGCTCAGTGCTAGAGAAATTACCCAGTGTATGCAAAACTCTGAGTTCAACACCCAGTACTCAATAGAGAAGTTAATAAGCAAGAAAACAAACAAACAAATAATTTAAAATGTGGTTCTGAATAGGATGACATAGACTTTCTTATTAATAGTGTTAATAGGCAGTATGATAATAAAAAAGAACATCATCAAGTTTTGCACATAGAATAATTAAGAAATTTACCATTATTTATTGTGTGTAGATGGGTGAGGCATGCATTTACCACAGTGAAAATGTGGAAGTCAGAGTGCAACATGGAGGAGATCACTATCTCCTTGTTTTATACAGGTCACACGAGTTAAAGTCAGGCTCTTAGGTTTGGCACTAGTTATCTTTACCCTCTGAGCCATCTCTCTGATCTAGTGATAATATTATTTAATTTAAAATTTAACCAAGGAGCAGAAGTTCAGATTTAAGGTTTTTTTTTTTTTTTTTAATGTATTAAGCAGTCCCATGTTTAGTGTTTTTGTTCTCATTTTCCTAATGCTGAATTGTTAAGCTGACTGATGGAAATTCTTCCAGGCGCGCACAGTTGCTGACTGTGAAAGAACATTTACAAACAGCATATTGCTTTAGTATTTATCCAATCCTTGCCATTACTGCTTCATTCCATATGGGCTCCTGCAGTGGTGCTGTAGAGAGAGTCTGTGGAGAGAGTCGAGGCTGGGTGGGAAAGGAACTGTGTACTCTACTGAAGCTGCATTCTGCTTTGTCTGAGCAGACAGCACAAAGCAAGTAGTCTCATTTTGGGCACAGACACACTTTAGCTTTGAAGACAAACCTCTGAAAGCAAATAGCTTGTGAAAAACAGCTTATAGTATGAGCCACAAATCTCAGTAGAAGAGGATGAAGAGAGGGAACTCAGAGGGAGTTGGGTGGGAAGGGGAGTGAGAGTGGGAATCGGATGTGGAGAGAGCAGGGGTAAGGGGTGAGAGGGCTGTGAGAGTGAAGGAAAATTGATGGGGGACATCTCTGAGGCAAGTTGGAGACCTGCTACAGGGTAGGTCCTTGGGAGGATATGGAGGTGACTCTAGCTGAGACCCTGAGCAGCAGGGGTATGGAGACTGAAGAGGCCTCCTTGTAGGTAGGCAGGACTTCTAGCAGAGGGAGGGGATCACCAACCCACCCACAAATCCGTTGAATCCAAATTTATTCTATTTATAAGATGTGTGTGGTAGAAGTTAGACCTTTTTAGTGAATTAGTAGACAGTTCAGATTAGCGTCTGGAAGCACATAAGGAGGAGCTTGATGTCCCTTAAACATGTTGAAATGGACAAAGCCCAGTTGCAGACAGATGATATGCCCCATTGAAGGAGTTTTGCTAAGAAACCATGCAAGCTGCTCAGATGATGTTAGTTGCTTTGAGAAGCAATGGAACTTCTGGATATTGGAAGAGATTGTATGGACCTTTGGGACCGCCAAGGATTGCGAGATAATGTGATACATAAGCCAGAAAGCTCCACGTGGCGCTCTCTTCCCCCTGCCCTCACAGACTGAGTGGTCACACCAGAGAAGTGCACAGCAAGGCATGGCATATTCAGGCCTATGTGCCGTAATGGTCATAAACTGAAAGACGGAGTCCAAGAGAGAAAGACTTTTCATTACAAGTTAGCCTGAGAAAGACCCTTTGCCATCATTAAGCCTATTAAGTCTGGCAGCAAAGTGGGCAGAGTTTGGAAGCTGCTTGGAGTAGGTTTAGGCCGTGAAACCTATGCAAAAAGCTGGCTTCAGTTTGACATTGGAACAGACTGACTTTATAAACTTGCCACAGTTTGGTGGTTGAAATAAATTGGCCTTTCAAACTGGTAAAGTAAGGCCCAACAGACTTTAATCTCGAAAAGGACTACCTTCCAGACTGCCTTAAACCAAGTTACCTTGCATGGAACTACTGGTATAGAAAAGACACTGGTTTTATCTAGCAGTGGACTCTGCATTGTACAACAAGGAGCAGCCAGGCATGATGTGCACTGGTGGCTAGATCATTTATGGGGTAACCTACTACTATCTTGATTGGATTTGAGACCTGCACTAGAGGAGGAAAATCCTGCCAGGTACTATAAACTTGGTCAAAATGCATGACCTTATACTAGAAGGTCATAAGCTCAAAGTGTGTGTGTGTGTGTGTGTGTGTGTGTGTGTGTGTGTGTGTGTGTGTGTGTG
>CAJQZJ010031998.1:307088-338726 GCA_907164525.1 Lophiomys imhausi | reverse complement strand
AGTTCTATATCTAACTCAGCTTTCATACTAACTTGCCTCATAATTTTAAAAATATCTTCTTAGATCCAGAACACCCTCTTGATTCCTAAACAACTCAAAATTTAACTATGAGACTCTAGCTATCTACTCTTCAACCACCTCAGAGACCTTTTTTTAATAAATAAATTTATTTATTTGTTGCTTCAGGTTACATCTCCATCATATTGTCCTCTTTCCCCCCTTCCCAGCCCCTCCATCCTACTCTCTACCCCCTAACCCTTCCATCCCACTCCTCTGGAGTGGAGTGTCCCTACATAATAGTCCCCCACCCCAGTTCAGAAGTCATATGAGGACGAAGAGCCTCCTCATACACTGGAGGCCTAACTCTAACCCTAACCCTAACCCTTCCAGGGTTAGGGTGTATTTGAGTATACTTTTAATAAGATATTTTGCATTCTACATGTATGAAACTGAACTCCATGCTGACCTCCAATTTTCTGTGTGGCACTGGATGACTTTGAACTTCCAATCTTCCTGTCTCTGTCTCCCAAGTGCTAGGGTAATAGAGATGGACTACACCTGGGCTGCAAGGTGTATTTAAATTATTACTTTAAGATACCTTTCTGCAAAAGAGGATTATGCAATTTCCAGTGGAAAGGTCCAAGTAAACATTTAACACAGAAGTGATGTTTCTCAACATTAATGAAAATATCAAGAAGGTAAAGTCTCCATTGTACTTCCAGTAGCATCTGTGTAAATAGCTTGTATCAAAATACTATTAAAGAATAGTCAATGTGAACAGACCTGGATTTCACAGTGAGAGAAGGACCAGCAGCCATAGGGAATGCTAAGCATGGGTCATATGTGAAGACCCACACTCTCTCAAGCCTTACTTGGGGAAATTATTTGTAATAATATTTTTCTTATTATAATTTGCTAATATGACTTATGTTGAGAGGGGACGTAGTATGTAGCCAATTTTGTTACCTAGTAATTAAAGTGAAAAAGCAGTTAAGATACCCAATTTAAAACAATACACTTGACCATGGGGACATGCTGTGGTTGTTGGTGCTTGTTATGTGAGATGCATTGGAAGGCAAATACAGAACTCTGTGCATAGGAAAACTGGAAGTGAACCAGAAAATCCCTCACCACTCTTTCAGACTGATTCACAACATCATGGTACTCAACATATGTTGGAAATCATTTCCCAAACTAAGTCTATTTTCAAAATTATACATTGTATCTTAGTTTTAGAAATGAAATTGAGTTTACTCTCCAGGAGTCTCTGAGAGAAATGAATGAATGGCATGTTGAAACAAGAGCACATCCTATAGAACATGAGTGTCTAAGCTTGTGCTCTATAATTTAGACTTAAAATGGAAAAACTAATGCTGCTTTTAGAATTGACTAAATATTTGTAACAACCAGAAAGATCTTTTGGGATTTGGTGGCAAAGTCCCCTTGAAATAGATTCAAATCTGTAGATCTTCAAATGCCCTACCCAATTCAAAGTAGTTTTAGTGATTTATCATGGAGACAAATAGTTATTTCCATATTACATCTTCCTGTCTCCTCCAGCAGGCCCTTCTCTGCCCTAGAGCAGGTCAGACTTGATGAGCTATGGTTTCCCCGTTACTATAATGGAAAATGCTGATTGCAAACTAGGCAGATTTCAGCCTATGTTCACACATATGGATTATATAGATTAGATTAGAATCTATATAATCTTGGAGTACATGGATTATTTACATTATGTTAACTGAAACAGAAGACTGTACTAAATATGGTAGCACCCTCTGGCAGAAGCCCAGATATGAGAAGGCCCCAGAGGAAAGCTTTCCTTTTCGCCTGTTTGTCTTTACCTTTTTCTGGTAAGTGCTGCTGTCATTGATGCCCTTAACTGACATCATATGATGACATCAGCTTCTTTGGCCTCCTGACATGTACTGAAGACTACTAGTGTGAGGTTTGTGCTCTGATGTCAAGAACAGAGAAGTCACAGGAAGCTTGGAAGTTAAAGATGTTGTAGAGTTGCAGGCAAAGAAGACATGCTTTATTCGCCAGCACACAGGCTGAGAGGAAACCATGGCATGGGCTCCTCCACAGTCTGGCACACAGGTGACATAGAAGGTAGGTACACAGTTCTACACACAAACATACAGCACACACACACAAACACACACCCACATAAACACACACAAACACAAACATATATGCACACAAACACACAAATATACATATATACATGTACACACAAACACACATACACACACATTAACAAAGGGCTCAGGTAAATTATTAGGCCTCAAACCTGAAGACCTATACATAATCACACTTAGTTTCACTTTTCCAAACATAGTTATGTAATAGGCTACCTCAGAAGTTGCTTAGAGACTTGACATAAGGTGTTAGCCATTTTGTATCCATATCAGTTCTATGTTGTCTAAACACAACAAACTGTTCCCTGGCACTTCTCCAGGCTATCAGCAGCAGATGGGGGCTGCTTAGACATTCTCCTAAGCTGAACAGCAGCTGTCAGGTATCAGTTCTCCAATGTGAATGCAGCTTTTGTTAGAATACCCAAAGTATTGTGTGAGTCAGTCTAGTAAGTCCTCTTTCAACATAGATTCATATCTGAGAACCCTGCTTAATTAATACAGTCACCAGTAGGCATGTCATATAGCCAGTGGGAGGTATCATCAAGGGATTAGAAGCTGAAAGAAAGAGGCTCAGAGCATGCCTTCCCTTCCCCATTCTCACGTCTTATGTTGAAAATAGCTGGGTCTTTTGTAAGGACAGTGGTTTACAGACTAGTCCTCCAATAGGCTCCTGCTCTCTCTCTCTCTGTGGTTAACCAATGTAATGGTTATTATTGACCATCAACTTGACAGGATCTACAATGACATAGGAGATAAATCTCTGGGTGTGTCTATGAAAGGCTTTCTAAATTGGGTCTAAGAGTGAAGACCAACTGTAAATGTGGTCAGGACTATTCCTGGGGCTATGTCTGCAGACTAACTTGCTGGGTGGTATTTTCTCTCTCTGATTCCTGAGTACAGATACGATGTGTCCAGCTTACTCCCACTCCTGCTGCCAGGCCTTCCCCACTCACGTTGTATCCTCTCAGAGATTCACTCACCCACCATGATTCCTGCTGCCTTCTGAGTGGTAACAGCTCCTACCAATTAGCACACATTCTGGGGCTTTCCCATGAGTAATAGAAACCCTCAACATTGCTCACATTCCTGAAATTACCTTACTGTGACACACTCCTCAGTGGAGTCCTTATATTGGTTCTCTTCCTGTGATCCCATCCTACTCTAGTGGGATTATGGAAATGACCTATCTTTCCCATGAGTGTGAAGGCACCAGTGAGACCCAAATGTTTCTGTGAAAAGGCCTCCTCTATTCAATAAGAGAGACTTTTCCTGTGAGTTGTAAAGCAGTGGGCAGGTAACTCTCTATTATGATAGGAAATCAAATGTGAATTTCAGGAGCTATTATTTCACACCCAGCCACAGGAACACTTGTGGCTCCATACAACATTACTGTGTGAGCCTCTCCATTTCTGTTCCTCTCAGATTCTCTTTGTAGCAAGTCAGGATGTTTGTGTCTCTTGGTCACCTTTACACTTTTTACAACTGGTTTTCTTCGCGTCCCCCTCAACCAGCAAGGATGACACAACTCACAAAAGCTCTTCTCCAGTAGTTTATTTAGGTCCCTTGAAAACAGTCTTCTGAATTCCGAATGCCCGGGCAGACCCAACCCACAGGCTAAATACTAAAATGAACAGCCAGTCAAGTAAAGCCAAGTGGTGCTATCTTAGAGGCCCACATATGCGGAAGCAAGCCAGATCAGCGGTCTTTGCCAAAATATGAACTTATTATCATAGAGAGCGCTCACCGTCGGGCTGGTGGAAGGTGGAGACCAGCGCCATCTTTAGGGCGCGACACATCGCAGCTCTCTACAGTTTTCAATAACCAGACATTCCAAGGAGGATAATATCCTTCAGAATGATCCAGAAGTGTTGCTTGAGATGTCTGCTTCCACTTCCTGAGCACTTTGTTTGACTTCCTTTAAGTTTGTCTCCATAGAGAAGCCTGACCTGCTCTATTTCAGGCTCTTTCTCTCTCTCTTGTGAATGGGTATTATGCATCTATGTTTGGTTCTGAGTGTGCATGCACATGTGTGCACTTGTACATGGAGTCCCTGTTTTTTACACAAGGTTTTTTAATTGCTTGGAACTCACCAAATGGGCTAGCTTAGCTGGCTAGTGAGCCTAGGGATCCACTTATCTTCACCTTCCCACACTGGCACTATAAGCACATGTCACACTGGGATTTCTATGTAGGTTCTGACAATTAAACTTAAGTGCTCAAGCTTACAGGGCAAACACTTTACAACTTGAGCCCTCTTCACAGCCCCCTCCCCTCTTCTCTATTATGTTGTGAGAGCTGATCACAAGAAACTTTGCTCTCTGGTTCCTGGCTGGCAGCATTCTTTTAGTTGGGCCAAAAGGAGACACTGGTTGGAGAAAAGAGAGAGAGGTCTGAGACAGTTCCCTACTTCCATGCTCACCTGGGATAGTGTTTGTGTTCCTTAGGGACAGGGTGGCCTCATCCTTTGGGGTTTTCAAAGGCCTACAATGTCACTTTTGCTTATCCACCTTCGCAATTATGCTTGCATAGACGTTTCCCACTGTTCAGTATCAGTCTGTCCCAGTACCCCTTGATGTTACTTTAATATTTTTTCACAACTTCTTCTGTGACACCATCCTTACTTCCTAGAAGATATCCATGTGGGATTTCTTTCCACTTCCCTAGTTTTTTTCTTAAATGTTGACTCTTTCTGTTGTGTTAATATTAGAATAGTAGACAACTTGGTTGATTGTCAAAATCCTAATCAGAGCAGTATTTCTGCAAATCATTCTCGATGGTGTTATTGGAGGGCTAGTGATGTGGCTCAGCTTGGAGAGTCCTTGCTTAGCATTTATGAAACCCTGGCTTCCATCTGCAGAGCCTCAGAAAGTGGATGTGGTTACCCACACCTTTAATTCCAGAAGGTAAAAGGTAGAGGTAGAAGGACAAGAAGTCTGAGGTTACCTTTTGTTACCTATCAAATCAGGGCCAACGTGGGCTGCATGCAACCCTACCTTAAAAATAATATTAACAAGTTACCATCATCATCATAATGTCATTGCAGCCCAACGAAGCTTATTTGCCTTATATGTACAATCAGGGCAGTAGGCAGAGTAGCTGTACATTTTTAAGTTGATGACAGTAAAAGCTAGAAACAGACTAAGGCAAGTTTTTCTGTAGTTCAGACCATGCTTAAGAGTTGAGAGGCTAAATCTCAGAAATAAGTCTGGAGTCTCTGGCCAGGAAAGGAAGATGACAGAAACAAAGGAGACCAATAAAGCTGAGGATAAGACAGTTAGCTTGCTGTGTTTCCCTATGAAAGGTCAGTGGAAGTTAATGTGGTGAATTACACTTTAAAAACTTGATTTAGTGGCTGTAAGTTAAGGAGAAGCCAGCCATGTGTTCTGGGGAGGGGCAACACAGGCTGTTGGTAGGCCAAATACGTAGGACATCAATTGGTGTCAGGGAGGGTTTACTTTCTCAGCCCCATGGTGTCTGACGGGCTGTTTTCAAGACTAGTCTGACATAATTGTATGAAAATGACCGAAAGATCTCCCATGCTCATGGATAGGTAGGATCAACATAATAAAAATGGCCATCCTACCAAAAGCAATATATAGATTCAATGCAATTCCTATCAAAATACCATCACAATTCTTTATAGACCTGAAAAAAGCTATAAAACAACAAAAAAACCCAGAATAGCTAAATCAATCCTGTACAATAAAAAAAATCTGGAGGTATCACCATCCCAGATTTCAAGCTGTACTACAGAGCAATAGTAGTAAAAACAGTATGGTATTGGTATAGAAACAGACCAGTAGATCAATGGAATCAAATTGAAGACCCAGAAATGGACCCACAAACCTATGGCCAACTAATATTTGACAAAGAAGCCAAAACCGCACAATGGAAGAAGGACAGCATCTTCAACAAATGGTGCTGGTCCAACTGGATGTCCATAAGTAAAAGAATGAAATTAGACCCATACTTTTCACCTTGTACAAAACTTAAGTCCAAGTGGATTAAAGACCTTAACACTAAATCTACTAGAAGAAAAAGCGGGAAAAACCCTCGAACTCATTGGCACAGGTGACAACTTCCTGAACAGAACACCAACAGCTCAGGACCTGAGATCAACAATCAATAAATGGGACCTCATGAAACTGAAAAGCTTCTGTAAGGCAAAAGACACTGTCATTCAAACAAAACAATAGCCTACAGACTGGGAGAAAAATCTTCACCAACCCCACATCTGACAGAGTGCTAATATCCAAAATCTACAAAGAACTCAAGAAATTAAATGCCAAGAAACCAAATAATCCAATCAAAAAATGGGAGACGGAGCTAAATAGAGAATTCACAAAGGAGGAATCCCTAATGGCCTAGAGACACTTGAAGAAATGTTCAACATCCTTAATCATCACAGAAATGCAACTCAAGATGACTCTGAGATTCCATCTTACAGATGTCAGAACGGCTAAGATCAAAAGCTCAAATGACAGCACATGCTGGCGAGGGTGTGGAGAAAGGGGAACCCTCCTCCATTGCTGGTGGGAGTGCAGGATTGTGCAACCACTATGGAGGTCAGTATGATGATAACTTAGAAAACTTGGAATAGCTTTGCCTCAGGACCCAGCCATACCACTTCTGTGTATACACCCAAATGACTCCTCACGGAATCATAAGAAAATTTCCTCATCTATGTTCATAGCAACCTTATTTGTAATAGCTAGAAACTGGAAACAACCCAGATGTCCCTCAACCAAAGAATGGATTAAAAAACTGTGGTACATCTACACAATGGAATATTACTCAGCCATCCGAAACAATGAAATTATGCAATTTGCCGACAAATGGATGGAACTAGAGAAGCTTATGCTGAGTGAGCTAACCCAGACTCAGGATGCACATGGCATTTATTCACTTATAGTAGGATTTTAGCCATATAGTACAGGATTACTATACTACAACCAATGCAGCAAAGGGAACATGGACATAGACTTTTTTTGTTTGTTTGTTGGTTTGTTTTTTAGTTTTCCTTCCCTGGAAATGAGACACTTTTCACTGGTGGTACTGCCTTGTAGGCCCCCAGTGTATGAGGAGGCTCTTGGCCCTCATATGAACTGGGGCAGGGGACTGTTATGTAGGGACACTCCACTCCAGAGGAGTGGTATGGAAGGGTTAGGAGGTAAAGGGTGGAGGGCAGGACTGGGAAGGGGGAAAAGAGGACAATATGATGGAGATGTAACCTGAAGCAATAAATAAATCAATTTATTTTAAAAAAGAAAATAACCTTAGTAAAGATTAGAGTCACATTTTCAAGTACCCCTCACTCTGTGTGTGGATCTTTCTCTTTCTCTCTGTCTGTCTCTCTGTTTCT
Organism: Lophiomys imhausi; assembly: GCA_907164525.1. Lineage (NCBI taxonomy): Eukaryota > Metazoa > Chordata > Mammalia > Rodentia > Muridae > Lophiomys > Lophiomys imhausi. The sequence goes on along the minus strand of CAJQZJ010031998.1, from coordinate 331,223 downwards.
CTCTCTCTCTTTTTATTAGGGATGGAATCCTGGACTTCAGGTATATTAGCAATCCCTCTACCACTGAACTGCACCATAGCCAAGATATAAACCTCCCAGCCATGCCCACAGAAGCTATGGGGAGTTTTTTTTTTATCAGTTCTGTATTGTTTTTATTGTTCTAGACAGTTATTACTTGTTTCATCTCATTTAATTACATTTTATTTATTTCAGAAGTGTTTAAAATAATTTTGTTTATTATGGCCACTACTGAGTTATATAACTTTTAAATATTTTTAAAATCTCATACATGTTTACAATATATCTTAGTCATATTTATCCCCCAGTCCCAGCCTTCTTTGTCACCTCTCCAGCATATTTTCTAATGCTCTCCCAACCTATTAAGTCAAATTAGTGCTGCCTATATGCATATAGTCTGCATAGATTACCCAAAGGGCATGGGCAAGTGACTCTTTTGCCTTATCAGCCATCAATTGCTATTAGCTCTCCAGTTAAGGGCAGCATCAGGAGCCCCTTCTGTCTCCATACTATGGGTTCATGTGAGTTAGATGTGTTATGTCCAGAGGATAGCTTTCACAGCACTCCACGCTGTTCTCGAGCTTTTACATTCCTTCTTCTGTTCTGTGATATTCTTTGACATTTGGAGTGGGAGAGGGTGATATTGTTGGGGTAGTGTTAAGCATTCTAAATGTTAATTAATTGGTCCTGTTTGCTGTCTGTTACTTACATTGACTCTGGTTGGTTAAATAAAATGCCAAGGCCTGAGATTGGGCAAAGACAGAGAAAGTGGGACTTCCTGAGATTAGAACAGGAAGCCTGTGCTTTAGACAGAGAATTAATGCATTCCAGCCAGAAGCAGGAAGAAAGAGGCACACACCATGGGTTAGAGAAAAGAACCTCATTCCACATGGCCAGGAACATCGGCATATCATGGAGAATGGCTGTCCAAGGGACGTATGTATATATGGGGTCATATTTGGGTAAAAGACTTAAGAGCTAGCTTAGATGGGCTAGTATTGCACAACTCAGGCCAAGGACTGTTAAAATCCATGTGGTGTCTGTGTGTATTCATTTATAATGGCTGCTTAAAGATTAACAGCTTCCAAACAAGCAACAATAATGTAAATACTGGTTAAATAGTTTAATTAGCCATATTTCTTTTTTACATGATATAGATGCTCCATCAGCAGCTTATCAGTCTCCTTAGCTTATTCTCAGCATTTTGAACAGTCATGAATTTCTGCATGAACCACTACCCTTCAATAAGAAGATTCTTTGACCAGAGTTTATAATAGCACAAATCTATGACTATAAACATATGTAGAAGGCAATGTGACAACATGAACATTGAGGAAAACATCATCTATAGGGCCTCCCCTAGGACCTATAACTTCCTTAGCTATGGATTTTTGATCATGCTTACAGCACCAGGCATGAATTCCCTCCTTTGGAGCAGGTCTCAAATCCAGAGAGCACTAGGTTACCCCATAAACAGTCTGGTCACTATTGTACCAGTGGACACATCTTGCCTGGCTGGTCCTTATGGAACCTTGTTAGAACATGTCCATGAATGAAGCTGTGCGAGATTTCTGAGAGCTTGCGAGGAAACTCCAAGTAAACAAAAAGAAAGTCTTGTAACCTCTGTTGCTCTGTAATATGGGTTGCTCTTGGGATGTGCTTTTGCGTCCCTCCCAGTGCAGTAAATAGTAGTGAGTTTATTTTAGATCACCCATCCTCTTACTCATTATTATTAAGAATGAAATTTCATAGGAGGAGTTGTCCTCCTGACTTGTATACAGCCTAAACTCATGTGACCTTGCCCTTGTGACTGTGTACATCTTGAACTCAAGTGGACTTTGCTTATATGACTCTCAGAATATAAATTGTTTGATCCCTTGAATAAAAATGGCTGTTGCACGATACTTTAGTCTGTCTCATTTTTAGGCTCCACCCACCCAGGTTGATGCCACCAACCAGAGGGGAAATACCATGTAGGTTCCACTGCTGGATAAGCCCACTGGTGTCCTTTCTGGACTAGTAGCCTGCACAATAACTTATGGCAATTCCTGGTCAGTAGAGGTTGATTTCTCTGTGTGATGCATACAAAGTGACTACTATCTTTAGCAATAAGGACTCAGCATCTAATTCTAGTAGGCAACCAAGCAATGCCCTGCATTGTTTTTAATGCCTCTTGATTCTCTCTGATCAATGATTCATAGGCTTGTGTCTGACACAGAGATTTTTGTTTAATAATCATGCCTTCTAAGAGTAAAATTGTTCACTCATGACTTTTAAAAAAAAAAAACTCCCTTTTCCCCCTTATACTTTTAATAATATTAGAAACTAGTGGGACATCATAATGCCTTTTTTTATATCTTTAGTTTTAGTTAACCCACTCCATACTTCTGATTTTTCCTGCCCTTTGTCCTTATCCTGCTTAGACCTTTAGCTTCAGATCATATAACATGTATTCTACAATGCCACTTTATTATATTCTTTACTTGAGTTGTAATTTCATAGGTGTAAGTTTACAGGCGTTTACAATAGCCTGACCCCTGACCTCAGAGGTGCTTCAGAGTCCTTAATTACTTACATCATCACCTCCCAACAGGTGGGACACACCTGGCAGGGACAAATGCTCCCCACCAACTCCTTCCTCTCTCTCTCTAACCCCGTTTCTGTGTGCTCTTAACTTCTCTCTGTCCCCCATGTCCTTTCTTTCCCTCATTCTGGCTGTTCCAGCTTCTCCCACGGCTCTGCCTTCGCTCCCTGCCATAAACTTCCTGCCCCTTTACCTTAATAAACCTTATATCATACCTGTTAAGTGGCATGGCATGATTTCCTCAGGGAATAAACTTTGGCAAGAGCCACCATGGTGTATCACCCCACCGATGTTGTACTACCCGGCCCATTATTATAACTTTGGTGCTGTGACTCGGAGAGGTTCTCCTGAGAGGTGCTCTAACCCATGCAGTATCCTATTTCACCTGCTTCATTTAAATCACCTGCCTGCAACAGTTTCCCCTCTGCCTCCCTGATCTATGAGCTTCTACATCCAACACTGACAAAATGATGAGTTCTCTCTCTGACTCGGCTTCTGAGTCTGACCATTTCCCTGGATGAGGACTTTTTCTACTAGCATTTCCTTCTCGCCCTTGTGTCTTCTCGAAATCCTGGTACAGGTAACCAAGCCTGATCTTGCTTTCAGCACTGGACCCTGTCTGATTGAGTGATGACTCATCAGTACAGCTTGAACCTTATGATTTTGGTCTCTGGATATCCTGGGATGCTGGGATTCCAGGCCTGAGACACTTGCCTCATCTGTTGGAACTGTGTCTAGCTTCCAAATTTATCAAGTCTGACCTTAATGTTCTGCCTAAGCGATCAGAGGAAACGTAAAAATTTCTCCTTTCTTTACTCCTTTTTGTCACTATGAGCTCTGCTTCTTTCTGGTCTGCTTCCCTACACTGCCTAAAAGTCTTGTTTGTACCATGCAACCTGCAAATGATCATAGCTGGCAGGACCAGAGACGGTAAGCAGCTGATCAGCTTCTCCAAACCAAGCCACTGATTAGACCACTTCTAAGGAATGTGCAGGTCATTTGTCTGCAGATTTGATTCCAAATTCTACTTAGAGTCCATGTGGCTCTGACTCTTAGACTGCCCATGTGGACCCGCTCGCCCCTCCCCCATCCAGCAGCTTTACTGTAGGAAGAGTGCGGTCCCTTCATGGACTCTCAGATTGGCACACCTGATTTAAATATCTCGCTGCCACAGACAAGTGATCCCCAAATACCCTTAAAATATAAACTCACTTTGCTTTGTTCTGTGTTCGAAAATCTATGCTTAAAAAAGTATCTACTTCCCTACTCTTAAAAAAATCTTTCATTTCTGATTTATTCATATTCTGCTCTCAAAATAAAAATATATATCCTAAGATTATAATGTGCTCATTGGGTATGGTTTGGAATTTATATATAAAAAATATAATTCAACTCTTGTTTAGGACATATGTATGTATATATGCGTCTATATGTAACTTGGATTTAACTCTGTGTGTATACAAGCATGTAACTTGGATGGAACTTTCATTTAAAGATACACACACACACATATGTGTATGTATTTCAACTCTTGTAACTCAGATTTAATTCCATTTATAAGTGTAACAAATGCAATTTCTTGAATTCAATTTTGCAATCTGCCTCATGATTTCACTATCTTAGATGATCAGGTGGTATAAAGCAATAATTATGAAACTTCTTAGTCCTAATGAACTCTATTTTTATCTCCTTAGACTAAGAAACCAACAAATCTCATATTTTAGATTATTACATTTTTATATGATGATAGAAATTCAAAGTTATATCTTCACAACATACTATATGGTGATTCAATCTTGGTTTATAAATCCTGATCTAACTACTTATATCTTTGTTAGTTATTGGATATGGTTAAAACTCATGACTCAGGGTCATTAATTGAAAGTGTGTGCTTAGATAATCTAAAGCCATATGACATAATTCCAAAGATACTTTTAAGTTGGGATATTGAGATATATTATTTCTAGAAACATTGAATTGGATTGTTTACACTGCTGATAGAACCTGGTTTTGCCTTTAAAACTTATGGCTGTGCTCTATGTCTTCACTCTCAAAAAAGGTTAAAAATTACTGCCTTAAAGTATGCTTAGCCTTGTTTTTGCTAATATTCTTAAGACCAACATAACTACAGACTTTAATAAGCTATAGACTTTTAATAAACTAAATCATACAGGAAACTGCTATGCTGTATAGTGATATTCCATAGAAAGATCAGAAAGTTCCCAGTCTCTTTATGAATTGTGTTTATAGATTAGAAAGTTTTATTTTGATACTAGAATCGCTTCAATTTAGAATTATGATTTTTTTAAGACTCTAAACCTAACAGGGATAAAACCTAAAATCCTAGTCTTCAATGGTAATTAAGAAATGCAAGCTAATAATCTCCTTATTTGTAGTTATACCAAGAATTGGTGCAGTTAGTTACCAGATTAAGCTTTATCCTATACATGTTTTCACAGTCAAGCAGAGACTAACTAACTAGAAACAAGATCCATCTTAGATATGCTGATCCTCAGACACCTAAGAGATCTGCAGAACATGACATTTAAATATTTAATATAAAAAGCTTTTCGTGACAGACATGCCAACTCCTGACAGTATCCACTAGTCTCCTCTAAAGAAGACAATGGACACAGAAGAATCTCCATCTGAAACTTGCTTTAAGTGTGGAAAAACTGGCCACTGGGATAGACTGCCCCAGCATGCTGTCCAAACTGGACAGGCTGGACACGGATGGAGAAGTTGACTGCCAAGCTTTGTCAAGACAAGGTAAGCAGTCCTTCACAATTCTTATCTCACAAAAAGTCTGTCATATCTTTGTACTGGTGGCCAAAGATGGATGTCTCATCAATACAGGAGCAATGGGGATAGCTGTCCAGATAGACATTAAGACTCTGTCATTTTTTTATAGATTCGGAAGCTGCTTGAACTGCACTTCCTGCTTATTCAGGTAGCATTTATCATTCTCAGATCCCTGATGAGTCTGAAGACTAAGGTAATCCACCACCATGTTAGTTCACTAGTCAATTCATTAGCTAGTTAAAACTACTAGGTACTAGGTATCCTTTTTTAAAAAATGCAAGCAAATTTGCCTTGCTCACAGGCTTCATGTTAAAAGATAATATAAAAAAAGGCAAATTAAGTTATTTAACCTGTATTTATTATCAGTAATTGTTTTGGCAGTTGTTAATCTTTAACCATCCACTATAAAATTAGTACACACAGACACCATGTGGATTTTAACAAGCCTTGGCCTGAATTGTGCAAACTTAGCCCATCTAAGCTAGCTTTTAATTCTATTACCCAAACATGACCCCATATATACATACATCCCCTTGGACTGCTATTCTCCACACTATGCTGATGTTCCTGGCCACGTGGAATGAGGTTCTTTTTTTCTAACCCATGGTGTGTGTCCTCCTTCTTTCTGTTGCTGGCTGGAATGAATTAATTCTCTGTCTAAATTGCAGATGTCCTGTTCTAATATCAGGAAGTCCCACCTTTCTCTGTCTTTGCCCAATCTCAGGCCTCAGCATTTATTAAAGCAATCAAAGACAATGTAACAGACAGCAAACAGGACCAATTAACATTTAGAATACTTAACACTACCCCATCAATTCCCTCCTTTTGTCTAATAAAAAGGCTAAATTTTTTAACTCATATAGTAAAAACAATAAGAACAAATATGAAACAATCAAGAAAACCATATATAAAAGTTATGCACATAATGTTTAGCATATTTGTATCAGGCAATCTTGAAGAAGAAAAACATCATCTATCTATCTTGGTGTGCTAAAGTTCTGAACCTAAATAATTTCTATCATATCATATATTTATAAACCTAGATTTTATTTAGACTTGAAAATGTCCTTTTAAATCCTAAACAACTCAAGTTCAATTGAAATTTTATAACTATCATGCCTTCAACCCCATCAAAGTCATAAGAGTGAGTAGAAAGCATAGGAGAGCATCTTCCAAAAAGAAATATGACAGTTTGTTGCCTAGATAGCCTCAAATATCTCTTGATATTGTTGGAGCATCATCTTCAGCCTTCTGGCCAAGCATTTTTCACAGACTAAATTGTGCAGCAGGAAATAAGAAGGATTTTCCCATTCTGTCTCTGCAGAATCAGAACATCAATTTACCTGAATTTAAGCTCTGGTCTGTCTTTGGACTGTATATATTCTGTTGAGAGAGTAGGGACATTTTTGCCCAATAGGAATTATCTCCTATTATGGGAGATTTCCTTTTGATGCTCATTGTCTTCTTCCAAGTCAAATGGGAGCCGTCAGGAGCTGACTGTTTTTAGTCAAACAATTCTTAATATAATTTAAAAAAATGTTTTTAATTCCATTTTCTGTATGCCTCTGAGGGTTTTGAAGACATCTATCCATTTATTTATTAATCTATCTATCATCTCTCTATCAACAAACAAGCTATATTTTTAACCATTTACTATCTGTTTAACCTATTAAGTCTATTTTTTGATAAATTAAGACTAGTATTTGACATGACCATAAGCTCAACTGATCAGTCAACTTGTATTATCCAGACTCCTAAATAGATTGCAATAGCAACCCATAAAAGGGTCAGAAGTAAACCTGTACTTTTAAATGATTTCTATAGGTACAATACCTTATATGAGTTGAAATATACATATGTGTCAAATATAAAATTCTATACTACTGAACCAACATTAATCTTATTTTTATGTCAATATACAAAATTTAATACCAATGTATCAAAATATAGCCTTATTTTAAAAATAACAATAGTTTTAAGTTTCAGAGCAGATTCAATAATCTGTCCTTATATCTTATAATTTCTATATTATATACATATATCCCCCTTTTTCTTTTTAAGTCTTTCCCCCCTATATAAGAGAGAAAGGATAGAGAAAAGAAAATCCCTGAGCCTAACCTCCCACAACTTGCTTAACAAGACCTTATAACAATTTGTAACCATTCCCCCTGAACAACATCTATCATCCACCCCACTTTTTGGGAATGGGATGTTGTTCTCTTAAAACTCCTTCCTGCTGAATTGGGATGCAAAAAACCTGTTTGGGGGCTCAAATAAAATGTAAAAAAATGGTTAATCAATTTAGTAGTAACATTTGTTGTCCAGTCTCTATGTGCTCAGCAATTTGAATGTTCTGAGCAGTTTGTAGTTCGAAGCTACACATTGGGTAGGAAAGTTCAGGGCTTTATTACAGTCATGTCTGGAACAGTCATTGAGGCTGGACCATCTTAGCAAGCTGTTTGAAGTTGTTCTTGATGCAGCTTTTTGAGGAAAGAGCTGTTGAGGCAGTCTATGAAGCTGGATCATTTGGGTTACTTGTCTTGTCTCCTTTGGACTCTGATCCCATTGTTCTGAAATATATAATTTCTCACAAGAAGATATAGTTCTGCAATTACCAAAATGCCTTGGATGTACAGGATGCATAGATCAATTAAGAAATATCTTCTGTTCTTTGTTTGAACAGCAGAAAGACATTTATATGACTGTATGGAGTTTAAGTATTCTCCTTTATAGTTGACATAAATTTATTAATTGATTAAATGGGTTTATTCTGTGTAGTTAGTTTTTTTTTTTTTTTTTTTTTTTTTTTTGTAGATTAGGTTGGCCTCAAACTCAAAAGGAACCAATCTGTCTCTGTCATTGTCTCCCATGTTTTGGGATTAAAGGTATGCATTTATATATTTTTTCTTTCCTTTTTCCTTTCTTTGGAGATTTAATTTCTATGTGGACATATCTATCCTTATTGAGACAGGGTTTCTCTTTGTAGCTTGGGCTGTCTTGATTTGCTCTGTAGAGCTCTATAGATTGATTGGCCTTGAACACACAAGGAACCTGTTTTGTCCTTGTCTCCCAAGATTTTAGATCAAAGTATGAATTTAAATAATTGAATTAACCTTATTAATTAATTATTTATTAATTAATAACATTAATTAAACCATTTTGTATTAGTTTGAATTCCAATTCTCCCATGGGAACTCCATTCTTTTTTTTTTTTTTTTTTAGTTTAAGGTATTTATTTTCCCCCCAACAGCTCTCCCTTTCAGTCCAAATAATGGTTCTTTTTCTTATAACTATAAATACAATACAAAACAACAGAAATAAATAGGCCACGATTATAAGAGTTATATGGCTTAGCATACATTCCCAATGTCCAGTCCATATGTATTTGGCACCTGACTTTAACATTCTACTATCTAACCATCTCCATGAGTTTAAAGTTCTATATGTAACTCAGCTTTCATACTAACTTGCCTCATAATTTTAAAAATATCTTCTTAGATCCAGAACACCCTCTTGATTCCTAAACAACTCAAAATTTAACTCTGAGACTCTAGCTATCTATTCTTCAACCACCTCAGAGACCTGAGAGGGATAAATATATCTGATTATATAGGAAGTGCAGGGCCTGCAGCTTCCAAAACTAAAAAATGACATACCAGTGGCTGCCTGGGCAGTTCCCATTTTCTCTCCATACATTACAGCATCAATCTTCAGCCATTTGGCCCCATTTCTCTGACAGACATTGGTTGTAGAGCAGGAATTATGAAGGACTTACCTACCCTGTCTTGGCAGAGCTAGGCTGTCGACTTACCTGCTTCCAAGTTTTGTCCTTTTTGGACAGAAGTCTGTCTACAGTTGAAGCAAGGGGTTTTTCTTGTCAAGAGAATGGCTTACCACCAATTTAATCATCTCCCACTGGAGATTCTTCGATGCTCATCTTCTACTTGGAGTAATATAGGGGGTGCTGTCAGGAGCTGACATGTCTCGATATCAAAAAATCTTAAGTTAAGAAAACATCTTTGAATGCCATATTCTGCAGATCTCTTGAGGTTTTTGAAGATGCCCTATCTATCTCTTATATTTAGATAAGCAAATATTGCTTGTCTCTTAGCAACTTGATTTCTGAGTAGCTTAGAAAATAACTGTGATAGACTGTCATAGTAACTCACAAAATGACACATTTTCATGACTATTAGTTTCCGTTTCTTAATTATCCTAAACAGTTTATGTCGGTTGGTAGCGAGAAGTCAAAACTTGACATTTCGTTTTTAAGTATTACTACAAACAATACCTTTAAGAAGCGTTACCCTTAATTTTGTATCAATATACAAAGATCAATACCAATGTGGCCAAATATGATCTTAATTTTGTATCAATATACAAAGATCAGTACCGATGGTTAGTAAATACTTTCCCCCATTTTGTAGACTGCTTTATTACACAATCAACAGTTTCCTTTGTTGCAAAGATTTTTTTTTAGTTCCTGCACTACTGAAGTCCTATTCAGAAATTTCTTATATGTCTCTATGTTTATAAGTTGAAATATCCACACATTTTTCTCTAGAAGTTTTAAGGTGTCATATCCTATGTTGTAGTCCTTCATTCACTCAGTTTAGTTTTATATGTAGCTTCAGTTTCTAGCTATTACAAATACAGCTGTTATGAACATAGTTGAGGAGATGTTGTTGTGATTAGGTGAGGAATCATTTGGATGTATACCCAGGAGTGGTATGGCTAGATCATGAAGCAGAGCAATTCCAAGTTTTCTAAGGTATCACAAGACTGATTTCCACAGAGGCTGTACAAGTTTGTACTCCCACCAGAAATGGAGGAGTATTCCACTTTCTCCACAACTTTGACAGCAAGTGCTGTCATTTGAGGGTTTTTTCCATGTTTAAACATGTTTTTTTTTTTAATGTTTATTTATTACTTCAGGTTACATCACCGCCATAGTACCGTATTTCCACCCCTTCCAGTCCTGCCCTCCCATACTCTACCCCATATCCCTTCCAACCCACTTCTCTGGAGTGGAGTGCCCCTACATATTAGTCCCCTGCCCCAGTTGAGCAGTCATATGAGGGCCAAGAGCCTCCTCATACTCTTGGGGCCTTAAAGGCAGCACCACTAGGGACAAGTGTCTCATTGTTAGTAAATAAAGTCTATGTTGCTGTTCCCTTTGGTGCATTGGTTGTAGTATAGTTATCCTGTACTATATGACTAAAATCTGATTATAAGTGAGTAGATACCATGTGCATCATTCTGAGCCTGGGTTAGCTCACTCAGGATGAGCTTCTCTAGTTCCATCCATTTGGCTGCAAATTACATGGTTTCATTGTTTCTGATGGCTGAGTAGTATTCCATTGTGTAGATGTACCAGTTTTTTTTTTTTTTTTATCCATTACTTGTTTGAGGGACATCTGTTTTATTTTTTCCAGTTTCTAGCTATTACAAATAAGGCTGCTATGAACATAAATGAGGAAACGTCCTTGTGATTTGGTGAGAAATCTTTTGGATGTATATCCAGAAGTGGTATGGCTGGCGCTTGAGGTAGAGCTATTTCAAGTTTTCTAAGATATCACCAGACTGATTTCCATAGTGGTTGTACAAGTTTGCACTCACACCAGCAATGGAGGAGTGTTCCCCTTTCTCACAACCTTGGCAGCATGTGCTGTCATTTGAGTCTTTGATCTTAGCCAGGTATGAGATAGAATCTCAGAGTCATCTGGGGTTGCATTTCTCTGATGATTAAGGATGCTGAGCATTTATTCAAGTGTCTCTTAGCCATAAGGGATTCCTCCTCTGTGAATTCTCTGTTTAGCTCTGTTCACCATATCTTATTGGATTATTTGGTTTCTTGGCATTTAATTTCTTGAGGTCTTTGTAAATTTTGGATATTAGCCCTCTGTCAGATGTGGGGTTGGTGAAGTTCTTTTTCCCAATCTGTAGACTACCATTTTGCTTGAATGACAATGTCTTTTACCTTACAGAAGATTTTCAGTTTCATGAGGTCCCATTTATTGATTATTGGTCTTAGATCCTGAGCTGTTAGGTGCTCTGTTCAGGAAGTTGTCACCTGTGCTAATGAGTTCGAGGGTTTTCCCCACTTTCTCTTCTAATAGATTTAGTGTGTCCAGCCTTATGTTAAGATCTTTGATCCACTTGGACTTAAGTTTTGTGCAAGGTGATAATTTGGGTCTAATTTCATTCTTTTACATGTTCACATCCAGTTAGACCAGCACCATTTGTTGAAGATGCTGTCCTTGTTCCATTGTATGGTTTTCGCTTCTTTGTCAAAAATTAAGTGACTGTAGGTGTGTGTATTCATTTCTGTGCCTTCAATTCGATTCCATTGATTCTTTGGTCTGTTTCTATACCAGTACCATGCTGTTTTTATTACTATATACTCCATAGTATAGCAGAAATCTTGGACGGTGATGCCTCCAGATTTTTTTTTTTTATTGTACAGGATTGATTTAACTATTCTGGGTTTTTGTTATCCCCTATGAAGTTGAAGTTACTTTTTCCAGGTCTATAAAGAATTGTCATAGTATTTTGATAGGGATTGCATTGAATCTGTATATTGCTTTTGGCAGGATGGCCTTTTTTATTATGTTCATCCTACATATGCATGAGCATGGGAGATCTTTCCATCTTCTGATGTTCTCTTCAATTTCTTTCTTCAAGGACTTGAAGTTCTTGTTATACAGGTCTTTCACTTGCTTGTTTAGAGTTTCCTCCATGTATTTTATATTGTTTATGGCTATTGTGAAGGGTGTTGTTTCCCTAATTTCTTTCTCAGCCCATTTATTTTTTGTATAAAGAAAGGATTCTGATTTTTTTGAATTAATTTTGTATCCAGACACCTTGCTGAAGGTGTTTATCAACTATAAGAGTTCTCCGGTGGAGTTTTTTGGGATCATTTATGTATACTATCATATTTTCTATAAATAGGGATAATTGGACTTCTTCATCTACAGTTTGTATCCCCTTGAGCCCCTTTGGTTGGCTTATTGCTCTAGCAAGAACTTCTAGTTCTATGTTGAAGAGATATGATGGCAGTGGCATCCTTGCCTTGTCCCTGAGTTTAGAGGAAATGCTTTAAGTTTATTTCCATTTAATTTGATGCTGGTGACTTGCTTGCTATATATTGCCTTTATTATTTCCAGGTATGGTCCTTGTATGCCTGTTCTGTCCAGGACTTTTATCATGAAGGGGTGTTGGATTTTGTCAAATGATTTTTTAGCATCTCGCGAGATGATCATGTTTTTTTTTTTCTTTTAGTTTATATATGTGGTGAATTACATTGATGGATTTTCATATGTTGAACCATACCTGCATTCCTGAGATAAAGGCTACTTGATCATGACATATGATTCTTTTGATGTGTTCTTGGATTGTGTCTGCCAGTATTTTATTAAGTATTTTTGCATCTGTGTTCATGAGGGAAATTGGTCTGAAGTTCTCTTTCTTTGTTGGGTCTTTGTATGGTTTAGAATCAGGGTTATTGTGGCCTCATAGAATGAGTTTGGCAGTGTTCCTTCTGATTCTCTTTTGTGGAAGAGTTTGAAGAGTATTGGTATTAGCTCTTCTTTGAAGGTTTTGTAGAATTTTGTGGTGAAACCATCTGGCACTGGGTTTTTTTTTTTTTGGTTGGGAGATTTTTAATGACTGTTTCTATTTCCTTAGGGGTTACAGGGCTGTTTAATTGGTTAAACTGATCTTGATTTAGTGTGTTCAGCCTTATGTTAAGGTCTTTGATCCTCTTGGACTTAAAGTTTTGTGCAAAGTGATAAGTATGGGTCTAATTTCATCCTTTTACATGTCGACATCCAGTTAGACCAGCACCATTTGTTGAAGATGCTGTCCTTCGAGTCTATCAAGAAAATTGTCCATTTTGCTTAGGTTTCCAAATTTGGTGGAGTATAGATTTTTAAAGTAGGACCTGAAGATTCTCTGGATTTCCTCAATGTCTGTTGTTATTTCTCTCTTTTCATTTCTGATTTTGTTTTTTTCCCTCTGCCTTTTAGTTAATTTGGCTAAGGGATTGTCTATTTTTTTGATTTTGTCAAAGAACTAACTCTTGCTTTCATTGATTCTTTGAATTGTCTTTTTGTTTCTAAGTTGTTGATTTCAACCCAAAGTTTGATGATTTCCCACCTTCTGTTACTCTTGGGAGTGTTTGCTTCTTCTTCTTTTTTTTTTTTCCAGTTCTTCCTGTTCTGCTGTTAATTCACTAATTTGAGCTGTTACAATTTCTTTTTGAAGGCAGTTAGTGCTATAAACTTTCCTCTTAGTACTGCTTTCAATGTGTCCCATAGGTTTGGGTATTTTGTACCTTCATTGTCTCTGGATTTTAAGAAGTCTATGATTTCTTTCTTTATTTCTTCCCTGACCCAGTGGTCATTCAGTAGAGAGTTGTTCAATTTCCATGAATGTGTAGGCTTTCTATTATTTCTGTTGTTGTTGAAGGCCAGCTTTATTCCATGGTGGACTGATAAGATGCAAGGGAGTATTTCAACTTCCTTGTATCTGTTGCAGCTTGCTTTGTGTCCAGCTATATGGTCAATTTTGGAGGAGGTTCCATATAGTGCTGAAAAGAAGGTGTATCCTTTTGTGTTTGTGTGAAACGTTCTGTAGATGTATGTTAGGTCCAGTTGGTTCATGACTTCTGTTAGGCTCATTATTTCTCTGTTTGGTTTCCGTCTCAGTGACCTGTCCATTGTTGTGAGTGGGGTGTTGAAGTCTTCCACTACTAATATGTGGAGATCAATGTGAGTTTTTAGTTTTAGAAGAGTTTATTTTACAAATGTGGGTGCCCTTGTATTTGATTCATAGATATTCAGTTTTAAGATGTAATCTTGATGCATTTTCCCTTTGACTAATATGTAGTGCCCTTCCCTATCTTTTTTGATTAACTTCATTTGAAAGTCTATTTTATTTGATATAGGTTGGCTACTGCAGCTTGCTTTCTGGGTCCATTTGCTTGGAAATCTTCTCCCAGCCCTTTACTCTGAGGTAGCATCTATCTTTGTTAGAGAGGTGTATTTCTTGTGTGCAGCAGAATGTTCAGTCTTGTTTGCAGATCAATTCTGTGAACCTGTGTCTTTTTATTGAGGAAGTGAATCCAATTATGTTGATGGACATTAATGACCAAAGTTGTTGTTTTCTATTATTTTGGTGTAGGTGGTGGTTGTGTGTATCTTTTGGTTTAATGGCAGTGGAGTTTTTTACTTTCTCTGTTTTCTTGGGTGTAGTTATCTTCACTGGGTTGGAATTTTCCTTCTAGGGTCTTCCGTAGGGCTGGATTTGTGGGTAGATACTGTTTACATTTGATTTTGTCATGGAATACATTGTTTTCTACAACTATGTTGATAGAGAGTTTTGCTAGATATATAGTAGTCTGGCCGGGCACCTATGTTTTCTCAGGGCTTGTAGGACATCTGCCCAGGCCCTTTTCTGGCTTTTAAAGATTCTGAGGAAAAGTCAGGTTTGATTCTAATGGGTCTGGGATTATATGTTACTTGATCTTTCTCTCTTACTGCTTTTAATATTCTTTCTTTGCTCTGTACATTTTGAGTTTCAGTTATTATCTGGGGCGAAGAATTTCTTTTCTGGTCTATTCTGTTTGGTGTTCTGTAAGCCTCTTGGAATTTTATTGGCATCTCATTCTGTAGGTTTGGGAAGTTTTCTTCTATGATTTTGTTGAAGATGTTTCCTGGACCTTGAAGTCTGGAATCTTCTCTTTCTTCCATGCCAATAATTCATGTTTTCATTGAGTCCTTTATTTCTTGTATATTGTGGGTGAGAACTTTTTTAGATTTCTCATTTTCTTTTGTCATTTTACTGATTTCTTCAATCGAATCTTCCATGCCTGAATTCTGTCTTCCATCTCTTGTATCCTATTTTTGATACTCCTGTCTGTAGTTCCTGTTCTCTTCCCTTGATTTTCCATCTCCATGATTACCTCAGTTTGTGTTTTCTTTATTACTTCCACTTCCAATTTCAAGTCTTGAACAACTTTATTTGTTTTCAACATTTCCTGCTCCAATTTGCTTGTTGCTTTGTCTCTTTCCTGTTCAAGTTGAGCCACTTTGGCTTGGAGATAATGGTATTCTCCATTGCTTTCGTTTGTAAAATTGAGGAATCTTTGAATTCCTTCAGAGATTTAAATTCTTCTTAAAGGATTCTATCACTTTCCAGAGTGTAGATTTGTCATCATTTTCATATTTTCAGCTGAGTAGTCAGAGCTTGCTGTACTGGCATAGCTGCATTTTGTTGGAGTCATATTTCCCTGATTTTTGTTGAATCTGTTCTTTCGCTGACCTTTAGCCTCTGGTTGTTATTAGTTGTTTGTTCCTGTTTCCTTCTGGTCTTGGTGCCAAGAAGGGTGCTTTGGGGTAGAGGCTGTATAGCTTGGTGATCTATAGCTGTCACCAGCTGTATGGGGCCTTGTGTGGAGGTTGGTTCTCAGTGTGTCTCCCAGAGCTTACCCCTTCCTGTTGTGTCCCAATTGGGAACTCAGGTCAGAGGTTGTGTTGAGATGTGATTTTCCTGCCTACAGTTTCCTTAGATCCAACTGGTCTTCATAGCAATGACAGTGCAGGTTTTCAGGCCACAGACTGCTGGTGGGAGCTGTAGCTCTTCTGCAGCTTACATGTGGGGCCATGATTGTGGTCCTTCCAATTTGCTCTCAAGAGGTTCTCAGGTTCAATGTGCAACATATAGCCAGAAGCACTGTGTTCTGGTACAGCCCACATCACCCAGGCAATGAGCAATGGTCTAGGCTTGTTTCACTGATCCTGAGTCAGAGCTCTCTGTGTTGTAGCCTGGGTATTCAGCTGAGGGACAATGCAGGTGCAGTCAGGGAGATCTGATGTGGAATTTGCACCCTGTCCACAGTGTTTGGAATCAGGGATGCTCAGCTGCCTTTTCTCTTCCAGAATCACTGTGCTTCAATGTAGTTAGCCTGCACTTATGTGGCTTCTGGCAGTTTCAAGTAGCAAGGGTATCAAGACTTGGTTGTGGTCCTTCCTCACTCTTCTCCGGGGGTAGGGGGGATTCAGGATCACCCTGTGCCTCTCAGTCAGAAGTTATTTGTGTTGGAGCAAACTACCTGCTCAGGCTGCATGCAATAGTGCAGAACTGCTTTACTGCTCCAGACCTGAGGCAGTAGAATGAGAGCCTTCCCAAAGTGGGTGTAGGCACTGAGTTTGCAAAGAGTCTCTAGTACTTGGACTGGGAGAGTAGGGGAGGGGTGGAGGGTGCCTCTCAGTTAGACACTCTGTGGTCAGGTGCTGCCTGCCCCTTCGGGTAGCATGCCACAGTCCAGGACCATTTCACTGCTCTGGGAGGAGATCTGAATTTACTAGGCTGAGTCTGTAGACTGAGTGCCCTGCTAAAGTGAGCACAGGCAGATAGTTCCAGTATGGAATTCACTCATCAAATTTCAGTACCTTTTCCCTGCCAGAACTGTAGTGCTCTGGTGCAGCCTGCCTGGATAGGCAGGTGCTTCCGCCAGACCCACCTGTAGCTACCGTGTCAGGGCTATGGCGATGATCTTCTCAATCCACTCTCAAAGGAGTCTTAGAGCAAGTCTGTATCCCTGAGTCTGAAAGTCTGTGAACCAGTGCTGTCGCTGCTTTTGTGCCCTGCTGCACAGTAGAGGGGGGCAGCTTAGGGGTCAGGCAGAGGAGGTGGAGCCAGGAGATCCATTATGGAGTTCATTCACTGATTCCCTGCCTGTATCGCAATGCTCCAAAGCAGCCCGCCTGGAAGGAACTTCTACCAGACCCCCTGTAGTCAAGTGAAGGTGGGGTGGGAGTGGGATGTTCCAAACTGTGCTCTGTATCCTGCCCACAGTGTGCTTGGGCTCAGGGAAGCTTGGCTCCTGCCAGTTAGATCCAGCTGCCAGAGGCTGCCTTACCTGGTCAGCTATACTCTGCCGCTGCTGTACTGAATATCCCAGGGAGAGTCCCTTAGTCTTACCGTGTAGTGGCTCTACTGGTATGCTCCTGGGTGTCCTAGCCTACCCTGCACAAGTGCTGTAGGCTCAAGAGGTCCTATGTTTGGAGGTTAGAACTGCCAGCTATATTTCTGAAAGGATCCAATAAGTAGGGAGTGCAGTCTCCCGTGTCCGCGTCTGGTGACTATGATACACCAGTGTCTATATTTCCAGTACCAAGTTCTTTATTGTTTTGCTGGGTAAGCCCAATAAGCTTGTGTCTCACAAACTGCCTTCTGCTGTTGTCCAATCTGTATTCTTGACGATCAAAATGCATCCTACTTGATTGCTGTCATCTTGCCCTTCTCTGTCAGTTGAGTTTTTGATCTTAGTCATTCTGACAGGTGTGAGATGGGATCTCAGAGTCATCTTGAGTTGCATTTCTCTGATGATTAAGGATGTTGGGCATTTCTTCAAGTGTCTCTCAGCCATTAGAGATTCCTCTTTTGTAAATTCTTGGTTTAGCTGTTTCCCATTTTTGATTGGATTATTTGGTTTCTTGCTGTCAGCTTTATTTGTAATAGCTAGAAACTGGGAACAACTCAGGTGTCCCTCAACCGAAGAATCGATACAAAAAGCTGTGGTACATTTACACAATGGAACACTACTCAGTCATCAGAAACAAGGAAATCATGCAATTTGCCACCAAATGGGTAGAGTTAGAAAAGCTCATTGTGAGTGAGCTAATCCAGATCCAGAAAGATGCACATGACATCTATTCACTTATAACTGGATTTTAGCCATATACTACAGGATAACTATCCTACAACCAATAGACTGAAAGGGATGGGAACATAGACTCTGTTACTTGTTAGTGGAACATTTTGCCCTAGTGGAGCTGCCATGTAGGTCCCCAGTGCAGGTGGAAACTCTTAGCCCTCATATAGCTGCTGAACTGAAGGGGGCTGATATGTAGACATCCCATACTGGAGGAGTAGGATAGGTGGGAGAGGGGGGAGATGGTGGGAGGGTGGGCCCAGGAGGGGTGGAGGGAGGGGACTGTGATGGAGATGTAAATTGAAGTAACAAATAAACATTAAAAACAAAGATCTAGCTTCAGGTCTGCTGCACTTCTCATGCTATTGTGGAAGAAGAATTTTATTTTGAAAATAAATTTGCCTTTAGATAGACTATTAGTTCTTCTCCACAGCTACAGATGTTATATGTGTGAAGTGCTTCAGGGGGTAGAACCTGACTGCAGTCCTCCTGTGTTACCCGGAGAGCATGGTTGATTTCATAATTCTCCCAAGTTATGCACTACCAAATCTAGGTAAGAACTCTGGAAAGTAGAGGGATGGGAATATGGCTCAATGGTGAGAGTTCCAGTGTCACAAGCAAGAAGGCCTGAGTTCATATCTCTATCACACAGATTGCATATGCCTAGAACCTCAACTATGGGAAGATGAAGAGAAGAGGGTCCAGTGCTTTCTGGGCAGTTGTTCCAACTGAAAAAAAAAAAAAAAAAGGTCAGCCCCAGGTTCAGAAAGAGGTGTCAAAAAGGTCTGTCTCAAAAAGGTAAGGTGAAGAGTGATAGAGGAAAGAAAACAAGTGTCACTCATTCATACTTGCATGAGTGAGCTCGTTCATGTATACACACACACACACACACACACACACACACACACACACACACACACACTCTAATACATCATCACATATATGTCCAAGTCTGTATGTTAGCAAATGGTCAATGGTTGTTAATCACTTATTAAATTTATAGCTAGAATATTGTAATCCTCTTTTGTTTTGGATTCCTTAGTAACCACAGGATAGGTGTCACATATTAGAAAGGTTATTTGGTGCTTTACACACTATAAACATGACAGTACACAGTGAAGCCATAGGATTACAGTGTGAAAATGAGTCAAACAGTTCTGTGTCTTCAAACCACCTTTGTCCAATTAGAATATCCTGAACTGTCTATGAGTCTTTTAAAATAGTAGGATATTAGGAACAATTTGGTGATTAAATCATGGTCATCTAGTCTTGAAGTCTTCTAGTCAAAGATCCATTAAAGGCCATTTGTGTCTCTCTTTTCATTTTAAAATAATGAGTGTTCAGGATACACCTTCTTTGGAAGGAGATTCAGAGTAGTTTCATGAAAATAAAATGAATCCAGGCATTTGTTAGGAAGAGACCAGATGTTTTCCCAGGAGTCTTACATTCCTGACCACAAGCTAGGGACTGCCAGATTTGAGTACTTGTTCTCAAAAACCAAACACTCTGGGCTTATTATAGGTTCAATTAGAATGAGAAAAGTAATTATCCAGGATTTACTGTGGCCAGCAGAGAAGAGCCTCCTTCATACACAGAGGTGCATGCTAAGGAGCATTTCTTGATGGAGATTGTCTTGATTGAGTCTGTGAAGGATCCCACAGAGCTAAGGATCTTATGCTTCCTGTCCCCCTATTCCCTAAAGGTCTACTTAAGAAAACAGCTGGAGAGGTTTAAAAAATAACTTCTATAACAAAAACTCCCTAACAGGAGATATGTTCTGTTCATCTGTAAAAATAAGCACTGGCTGATGAGCCAAAAATAATTGTGTTGTTCAGGAGGACAGGTGGAAGCCATGTTGGACTGGTAGGACTGAGGCAGTCTTGGTCAAGAAAAGTGTACAGTGGGCTCAAAGTATTTTCTACTTTCCCTTTCTTCTGACCTTTTTGTTTGTTTGTTTCCATAGGAATTTGGCAAGGAAGGGAGGGTGATGAGCTCATTTTTGCTGCACATTGATTCATTTATTTACCAGAGTAAGTGCTGAGCTCACATCCTGAAGATTTCCTGTAGCATTGTCCAGTGGAACCACACTGATACTGGAATGTCCTGACATCGAATGGTCATGTAAGTCAAGCTTGCTTTCCATGTAGTTTTTGAGCTTTGGGGATGCAATCTTGCTTTGGTTACATTTAAATTTTGCTGTATGGAAATATCAAGTCAGGATTTGGGCCTGAGCATGCAGCTTCACTGGTAGAATGCCTACTATGCACAAAGCTCTTGGTTCCATCCATAGTAAACAAGGCATGGTGGTACATGAGTGCAGTCCCAGCATGTTGGAGGTAGAAGCAGGAGGGTCAGGGATTCAAGGCAATCTTTGGCTACCTAGCTAGCAATCAAGGCCAGGTAGAGCCACAGGAGACACTGTCTACAAATCAGAATTAAGTTTCATCTGCAGAAGTCATTAATTCTCTGTTTCAGTACAGAGCATTAGAGCTGGAAAAGATATCTTATTTAAGTATCTGGCTTTATGAACAGGAGACTAAAGGACTTTACCAGGTCACCCTGCCCTTAGTATCTCTCCCCAGCACTGTAGCTTTATGTCAGATTCTTGGTGCATTCCTTGTGAAAAAAAGCAGATCACCCTGGCTTCAGACTTCTTCTGTAGAACCCGTGTCTTTTTTTTTTTTAATGTTTATTCATTTCAAGCCACATCTCCAGCACAGTGGCCCCCCTTCACCCCTCCCAGTCCCACCCTCCCATCCTCCCATCCTACTCCTCCAGAGTGGGATGTTCCCCACTCCAGTTCAGCAGTCACATGAGGGCCAAAAGCTTCCTCATATACTGGGGGCCTACATGGCAGCACCACTAGGGCAAAGTGTTTCATCAACAGGTAACAAAGTCTATGTTCCTGTTCCTTTTGGTTCATTGGTTGTACAATAGTTATCCTGTACTACATGGCTAAAATCCAGTTATAAGTGAATAGATGCCATGTGCATCTTTCTGAGTCTGGGTTAGTTCACTCAGGATGAGCTTTTCTAGTTCCATCCATTTGGCTGCAAATTGCATGATTTCATTGTTTCTGACAGCTGAGTAGTATTACATTGTGTAGATGTATCAGTTTTTTTTTTAATCCATTCCTTGGTTGAGGGACATATGGGTTGTTTCCAGTTTCTAGCTATTACAAATAAGGCTGCTATGAACATAGAGGAGGAAATGTCCTTGTGGTTTGGTGAGAAATCATTTGGATATATACCCAGAAGTGTCTTAATGCTTAGTTATCAAGAGACAGAGAAGAGCAGACAGCAGGGCCCTCACTACCATGAAGGTTGGATTAGATTTTCTGACTTTCACCCTGTTGTTTATTCAGGAATGCCAATGGATCTTTTTTATTGTGTGGTTAAACAATGGTTTAATGTAAAATCATTTTTAAAAGAAAACCAAGTTTAAGGAAAACTTGGCAACAAAAGCTTTCTTGAATTACAGAGCCATCTGTGGGAAGGCTCCCCTGCACTGAGCACCCCTCCTGTCACTTAACAAAGATGAGAAGAGGGAAGATGTTTCAGGTGGTAAGTTCTTGTCATGCAAGCTTTGAGGACCTAAGTGCATATCCCCAGAAACTGTGTCAAATGCCATGTATAATGATAGACTTGTGATCTCAGTGTTAGGGAAGCAAACAAGAGGATCTTGGAAGCTTCACCTAAGAGCACAGAACTGGATCGAGCTGTGTTACCCAAGGTCACAGAACCATTAGGAAACAAGGGCATTTGCTTTATACTTCCAGTGTCCCCTCAGTTGCCTGAGTAGGCACTGTATTCTGGATTTTTCAAACATATGATTTACATCAACATGACAATGACAGATACATTTCCTTCCTAGACCCAGAGAACCACAGCCTCACTGTAGTATCAGAAGGCAAATTTCAGACTGAAAATCTGTGATTGTCTTATTAAAGGTCAGATTATCCACTCTTGCATTCAGTAAGACTGCTCTTCTTAGGACTCTGAATTTTTAAGTAACATGTAAATAACTAAGATTACTTTATTGTTTACAATTTAGTCAGGTTCCTCTGTGAAGGATAAGTCTCAGTTGGAATTGAAACCAAACTCTACACTTTGCCTAATCTCAGCTTTCATTTAAAGTTTGTCTATGAAATATGAATTTGTGAATGGGAGCTGATGGCTGGAATCTAGGGAGTTACAAGCTATTGAATGACCTGTCACATTTCCATAGCCTGATTTAGATCCCTGGAAGGCAGTTGTGACTGGAATTTTCAGGGCTGAAATGAGGATAGGAGAGATTTACATAGAGAGGTTGTGACAGTCTAAGTCCAGAGAATGACTGTAAGGGCAACAGACTGTGACAGGAGGCAAGATTCAAAGGTATATGGAGGAATGCTTAGAGTGATAGATACTGTTAGAGAAAAAAGGTGCAAAACAGAAACCCGTGAGGCACAGGGAATATCAGGATCAGAATACCTTCTAGCAGATGAACTTAATCACAAATGACAAATTTAAAAAATACAGTCACACATCAATCATTGCAGTCAAAGAGCTGAGATGATGAAATGATGACTTCTGAGAACCTTTGGAGAGAAAATATTTAAGTCTTTAACTCTACAAGCTTCTGTCTTGATTTCAGAATTCCAAGTTTAGGGGCATAGACTGATCACTCTTTGTTTAGTTCGTGTGAGTATGTGTGTGTGTGTGCATGTGAGTGTGTGTGCTTGAGTGTGTGTGTGTGTGTGTGTGTGTGTGTGTTAAGTAAGCATTCTACCAGCTGAGCCATATCTGCAGTCATTATTTTTACAGCTGAGAAAAATCAATATTTAGGACAATAGGGTATCCCAGTAGCTTTTAGTGATTCAACCTTTAAAACCCAGCATGTGACTTTCCCCCAGTGGAATTCTTCATTCATTGGTTTTAGCACAGTGGTGTGGTAGAAGTTAGGCCTATTAGTGAATTAGTAGGCAGTTCTAGCATCTGCCAGCACATAAAGAAAGCTTGGCGTCCCTTTACTTGTTGTTATGGACAAAGCCAGTTGTGGCCGGATGATATGCCCTGTTGAAGGGGCATGGCTAAAAAACCTCACAAACCATGCAGATGACGTCATTTGCTGTGAGAAGCAATAGGACTGTTGGACATCTCGAGAAATCTCATGGACCCTCGAGACAACCAAGGATCAGGAGATAATGCCATATATAAGCCAGAGACGCAGTTGCTCTCTTCCTCCTGCCCTCACTGACTGAGAACTCACGCTGAAGAAGAGCACAGTAAGGTATGCCATTAACGGAATTTAGATTGTATATTTCAAGGCAAAGGCCTGGCGTAAAAACTACTGAGAATTCCTTGAAGGCATCTTTCTGTCTTGGGTCCCCAGAGCTCTGGAAAAGTGAGGGAGGCAAGTGGAGTTCAGAAGCTGCTTGGAGAGGCTTTTGGCCTTGAACTTGCCTGGGCCAAAGAGACTGTGGAGGCGAGTCTTAGCTGATTGAAAAAGCTGCCCTCAATTTGGTGATTGGAACAGACTGACTTTATAAACTGGCCACAATTTGGTGGTTGAAATAAATTGGCTTTGCGAACTGGCAAAGTAAGGCCCAACAAACACTAAGCTTTGAAAAGGACTGCCGAGATTGCTGTAAACCAAGTTATCCTGCACAGACCTACGATAAGAATAGGGTAGGTAAGTCCTTCATAATTCCTGCTCTACAATCAATGTCTGTCAGAGAAACGGGGCCAAATGGCTGAAGATTGATGCTGTAATGTATGGAGAGAAAATGGGAACTGTCCAGGCAGCCACTGGTATGTCATTTCTTAGTTTTGGAAGCTGCAGGCCCTGCACTTCCTATATAATCAGATATATTTATCCCTCTCAGGTCTCTGAGGTGGTTGAAGAATAGATAGCTAGAGTCTCATAGTTAAATTTTCAGTTGTTTAGGAATCAAGAGAGTGTTCTGGATCTAAGAAGATATTTTAAAAATTATGAGGCAAGTTAGTATGAAAGCTGAGTTAGATATAGAACT
>CAJQZJ010031998.1:285460-306688 GCA_907164525.1 Lophiomys imhausi | reverse complement strand
CTCAGCTCTGTGAGAAGTACCCTTAGCAATCAAGCTCAGCCCCTGTTTTCCTCCAAAGTGACTGGAGGATGTGGGAATGGTCCAGGAGAGGTTTCTTCTGAGCTCTGTGTTATGCATGTCACCAGGGGGCCTATGCTACTTGAAGATCCCCTTTCAACTGCTAATTAAAGAAATCTGCTGGCTGGGACTGACTCTAGGTTGGTAGAGCATTTGTCTAGATTGTTAGAAACCCTATGGTCTACCCTCAGTGTTGCATAATCCCGGAACGGTGGAACAGGTTTGTAATCCCAGCACTAGGAAGGTAGAGGCAGAAATTCAAAGTCATTATGGCTATGTAGTAAATTCAAGGTCATCCTTGGCTCCTTGAAAACCAGTTTCAAAAAAATAAAAAAAGAACAGGCAAACAAATAAACAACTAACTAAATAAATAAAATCTATATTTTTAATTAGTGCGAATTATCTATGTAAACATGTATTTGTAGACTAACTGTGCCCACAAATATAAGATTTTTTCACCCTGATCACCAGTTTTTGTTTTGTTTTGTTTGTTTGTTTGTTTTTCTTTGGTGTGACTTCTTCTTTACTCTGTCTTTCGTTAATCAGAATCAATTGAATTTTTCCCTAGGCTGGGAAAAGTCCCACATGCCAATCTCATGCTTCATCTTCTTCTGGCTGGGACTCAAGTGCACTGCCAGGAGGGATGTGGAGGCATAAAAGCAAAACCCTGTGGATTCCCGGCCCTCCTCAAAGTGCAGGTCATGGGGCAAATGCTTTTGGGCCTGCTGGGGATATCCCACCCTGAAATGGGTGAAAAAAATTAAATTAAGATTTTTTTTTTTATCATGCACCCAGTGAAAGCTGTTATGGAACTAGTTAAGTATCAGTGTGACTACAGCCTACCATTCTAATTCTGATTCTGAGGGTGTTCTCAGGACAGTTGCCTTCCTCTTAATAAAGCAATTTAATTACATCACACAATTGTTGATTTTCCTTAGAAAATACCATCTTCAATTTACCCCTTCACCCCAGGGGAGATCCTTGAATTTTACTTCTTTGTAGGTTCTTGTTTTGAATTAGCTATCATGTAAACAAATTCATAAAGAGCAAACTATTATTATTGTTTTGTGCCTCATCATGCTAGAACCCAGCTGGTTGTAAGTCTCTGTGATAAGTAATAATAATTTGAAAACTATGCAGCTATCTGGGCCCTTGGTCATATAGACTATTCAAGCACACACACATACATATTATATATATATATATATATATATATATATATATATATATATATATATTGCATCTACAACTTTTCAGTGTTTTCATTTTACTATTGATATTGCAAATTTTCCACTGATACTTGCCAGATGTGACTTTGTAAGTATTCATTTGAAATTTGTGTTCAATTAAATAACAGTACTAATTTAATCTTTCCAATATTTGTGCATTTATGGATTTAAAAACAAATTTTAACTGTTAGCCTAATATTTCAATTAAAGACATTTTACGATTTCACATGTGTAATTAACAGCCTCTCAGTGGACCACATGATCTGTGCTGTGAAAACTTTTGTCTCTGAGTGAACTCAGTAGACAAAAGAACTCTTCTGTGGAGGAGTAAGGACTTGACAGGCTCATGCAAGGCATGTCGACTAAGAGTGCAGTATGTGATCCCCAGCAGAAGAACAGTTGTCAGGGCCTGAAACCTAGGCAAGGTTAAAGACAGTGTGAGGTGTATAAGACAGTTGGGATTCAGCATCTGCAGGACTCTGAGATATAAAAAACCTGGTGGTTCCAAGAGAAAAATGTAAATTGTTCTATGGAGGCTGAGAAGTGGGTCAGATCCCTCCAATCTCCATGGAGCATGGAAGTACTTACTAACTCATCTTAAGAAATTTAACTATATCCAGCTCAGCTTCCATCGTTACTTGTATCACAATTTTAACAACATCTTCTTAGATCCAGAACACCCTCTTAATTCCTAAACAACTCAAAATTTAACTATGGGACTATAGCTATCTAGTCTTCAACCACATCAGAGACCTGAGAAGGATAAATATATATGATTATACAGGAAGCCAGCAGCTTCCAAAACTAAGAAATGACAGACAACTATCTGTCAGCCAGCTCCAACTGGCTGCCTGGACAGTGCCCAATTTCTCTCCATACATTACAGCATCAAGCTGTTTGGCCCTGTTTCTCTGATAGACATTAATTGTAAAGCAGAAATTATGAAGGACTTGCCTATCCTGTCTTGGCAACTCATGGAGATGGTTGCATAAAGTTAAAGTCAGTTGTCAAATAAGTATGGACTGGACATTGGGAATGTGTGCTAAGCCTTATAATTCTCATAATTGTGGCCTAATTATTTTTGTTGTTTTGTATTGTATTTGTTGTTATAAGAGAAAGAGCCATTTGTTGGACTGAAAGGGGGAGCTGTTGGGGGGAAAAAGATATACCTTAAACTTAAAAAAAAAAATTGGATGGGGGTGTGAGGGGGAAGAGGGAGAAAGGGTGGGACCAGAGGGGGAGAGTAGGGGGGGGATTGTGATTGAGATGTAACTTGAAGAAATAAAAAATAATAATAAAAAAAGAAAAGAAGAAGAAAAAGAAATTTAACTAACACCATGGAGTTTCTGATATCTTTCTTGCCATTTGTGGACATTTATGGCCTTTTAGGGTGATCTGCAAACCATTAAGTTTCCAAAGCTCCAGTATAAACTTTGTTCTTATTTGAGTTCTATGAGCCACCTCTTCCAAAAGGTAGGGTTAAGGGGTAGAGGGTGGGAGGGTGGGACTGGGAGGGGTGGAAAGAGGACACTATGATGGAGATATATAACCTGAAGCAATAAATACATTTAAAAAAAAAGTTAATCAACACATACTCATTCTGCCTTTGTCTTCAGGTAAATTAGGAAAATTCTTGATTTCTGGTTATCCCTCCATGGGAATCTTCTCATTCATCTGGCACAACAAATGCAGGTGTCTCTGTTGTGCATACTTCTCTTCATTTGGATATCAAAGCCACCTTTCATAAGTTTATTAGCATCCTGGGTTACCCCTTTCTTGGAAGTGATAAGGCCAACTATTTCTATGTACACTTTTGTCAAAGAAAGGTTGGGAATTTGTTCGCCTTTGATTTGTACATTTATTGGTATATATATATATGCAGGTGCACATGCCACAGCTCACACCAGGGCACACATGTGGACATTAGAGGACAACTTTTAGGAGTCTGTTCTTTCCTTGTAACATGAGGCTCAAAATCAGGTCCTCAGACTTGGTAGCAAGCACTATTGCCTCCCAAGCCATCTGACAAATAAAAGCTTTCTTGTGCTCTGTATTTACTTAAATGAAACAACACAATTAAAAATATACTGAAAATAATTTTGATCCAAAGTGATAATTAATATGATATAGTTAGAACAATTAGGCAAATTCCTTTATTTTAAAAATATTTATTATTTATGTACTTTTACTTTTTGTGTATATGTGTGAGTATTTGCATATGAGTGCACAGGTCTGGGAGTCGAGAAGAGTGTGTCATATCCCTTGGAGCTAGATTTGTATGACTTGTGAGCCACTTGATTTGAGTGCTCTGAACTGAACTTGGGTACTCTACAAGAGCAACATGAGATCTTCATCTCACCACCATCTCCCTAATCCCAGTTAGTTTCTTTTTATTTAAACATTTTCCCACCATCTTACAAATGACCTTGAAAAATTGTTGTCCATAGCTCATTGTGATAAGTAGAGTTAAAACCTCAATTGTGTTTTCAATCTCTGAAATGAAAGGATATCCATTTCAAGTTCATTCCTTTAAGATTCTGATGATTAAATGGAAATCAAACAGATAATTAAGCTAAGCACCTGAAAAGAGCATGTGCCACCACCCAGGAGCATCTTCTCCCCTCTGTGCAGCACACACCTGCATCTCACACCTATGAGAGTCTTCTCATATAGCTGGAACTCATACCACTTGTGCTCTCTCTCAATCTTGCTACATCGCTGACTGCAGTGTCCCTTTTGTCCTTTGTGTGTGAGTGCACACTTGCTACACAATACTTCCAAAGTTTTTCTCAAGGAAAAACTGGGGACAACAACATCCTGAGACTTTTTACTGGAAAACAATTTCCATTTTTACCATTTTGTACTTAATATGAAATTATGTAGTATGTGTGTTGGAGGGTCTCTTGTTCACCCAGAACTTTGAAAAGTGTACTTCTTAGACACTAGGAGGATGGCTCAGTAGTTAAGAGATATACTGCTCTTGCAAAGGACCCAGGTTTCGTTTGGAAGCTGATTTTGTGAAAAGTATTTGATTATCACTTGTACTATATAATAATGCTATTGAGGACACTTTCTTGGGTGCTTTGAATTCATCCATTTTGTGTGTGTTTTATTGTGTTTTATCAGATGCAAATGACTGATTCCTGGAGAATTTAGCTGAATGGCTCCACCAACCATTCCTGCTCAAATTGCTTAATGACAGTGATTTGCATCTTTTATGAAAGTTTATAATCTCTACATATAAAACTTAAATGGAAAAGGAACAATTTCCATGGAAACTGGTAAAGATACCTTTTTTATTTTCTTAAAACTCTCCATATAGACATTTGGGTGATCATCAAAATTCAAGCTATTTAATTGCAGCTCTGTATGGTGGAAAACACTCTTAACACCCTAAAAGAGGGTTGATTTTACAATTCATATACTGGCTGGAGAGATAGCTTCCTAGGTAAAGCACTTGCCTTGAAAGCATGAGGGCCTGCACCCCCAAATCCACATGCACAGCTGGCATGGTGCCACACGCCCACAATCCAGCACAGGTGAGATAGGAAGTATAGGCAGGCAGACCTCTAGCAGCTTGCTGATCAAATACCCAGAGTGGCTCACTTGGCTAAATTACAGATCAATGAGAGATTCTATATCCAAAAAAAAAAAAAAATGTGGTGGAAGACAATCAAGGACAAAACTGGAACCTGCCCTCTAAATTTCACATTCATGTATGTCCATACACACAAGCATTCACATATATATGCGCACACACACACACACAAACACACACACCACAAAACACAACCCCCCCCAAAAATAAAAACACAAGCAAACAAAAACATAGCTAACAATTCCTAGGAAAACATCACAAGGTCAAGATTTTTTAGGCAAAGCAATTGGATCAATTTCTGGAAGTGTTCAGAAAAGTCTTTTTCTTTACTACTTTTTAGAGGACTAGCCCATTAGCATGGTGACTTTCAGGCTGTGTTATTATTTCTACTGCCATACTGTCAAAACAGAAGAAAACCTTATTCCTCAGGACATTTTAAACTGTATTTGTTAAACCCTCCTGTGAAACAGAGGCAAGAGAAGTTCATGGAAACAAAGGGCTAATGGCTGTGATTCTATAGTGTTTTCTTTTTGGTGGTGGAGTCCATCCTAAACATGGATACAAATCCATGTTTAAGCTGTAATCAATATTCTAGGGCATTTCATTGGGGAAAGTTGGATTGGGCAGTGTCCACCACAACTTCCTCCTTTCACAGAGAGGAGCACATGTAGAACAAATAGAAAGTCCTTGGGACCTGTGGGCTCTTAACTTCTCCTCCTCATCATGCCCACAGGTGCAGACTGTTTCCAAGTCAGGTGAATTCTGGTCCCAAAGTTGGAATGCTCCTGTTCTCTTTGCTCTCACCAAGTTCAAGAGTACCACTTGTCTCCAGCAAAATGCCAAAGCTGTGTTCTGAGTGTTAGAGAAATCTGCCCTTCAAAAGCACAGAGACATACAAGCAGAGCAGGGATATACACAGACTCCTGCCACCGCCAAGGTTGGAGGAAGCCTGATAATTGTTGTGTTGCTTGGGTTACACATTAACTAAGTCCCCTTCCCAAACTACAGAAAAAGTGGCCCCTAAGTTTTGTATGCCTTTTCCTTTGCCTAAGTCAGTAGCACAGATCACATATTAACTAAGCCTGTTTCGTTGAGCATGAGATCTTCCCTGCCCTCAAAACCTTTCAGAGAAGACATCTCAATTTTCCTGGCAGGATTGGAGTTGCCTTAGACTCCCCAGCCACACTGTTGGTTGTCACTGTTAGTAATCATCAGTGCCTCTCTCTATCCCCACCACTTTTCTTCTCCAAAACCCAACATTGAAGACTCATCTCATATTCACTCTGGGATTTCCACTGTTGCAGGTTCCATTTTAAAATATGGAAGATGATGTAGAAACTCTAATGATGCTGTTCTCACTCTAACTTCTGTCTCCTCAATGTCTCAATGGCACCCAACTGCTCAAAGGAAGGAGTCCCCTGTCCTCAGCAGCCTTACTAGGTTTGGTTCCATCTCAGCAGCACTCCCTCTCACAGTGGAGCCTTCTGTCCAGGTCTTCTGGAGACTGGCTGTAGAACTCATAGAATCTCTTGGATAGAAGTCTGTGAGCTGGTGGGCTGCACCCAGTAAAGCCAGATGTTAACACACGTTTTCTTCCTTCACTGACTAACTCACATGGAACTCACCTGTTTAACTGAATCTGATTCTAATGGGGAAATCCTTCAGGAACTGTTTACTGTTGGAACAGTTTCTGTGTGGAAGCAGAAAGGTGCTTTGAATAGGGTCTTGTGGGCCTTTTGTTGCTATAAATTCATGTTTTGGTTTCATAAGTCTTCCTCCACTCTACTCCACCCTTTTTATGAAGATTAAGTTCTACTATGTAGCTGTTGCTGGCCTGGAAGTAGATGTGTAGACCAGGCTGATCTATATTTTATCTCTAGTAGACTCAATAACTTTTTATGAATGAAATAAGTTAGATTTTATATGCATTTGCACACTAGCAATTGGCAAGTTATTTCACTATGACAATGTTGAACACAGTAACTTTTAAGTATGAAGGTTATATTCTGCTCATAGTGTAGAGCCTGACTGAATCCATCTTCACAAAACAAAGAAGAGTCCATTTCATATTAAGTTTGACTCAAAGCTGACTTCCAGTTCCAGAACAACAACAAAATGTACCTGACCTTCTATTCCAGGGGTGTTCCCTCATCATCACCACACAACTCACTTTGAGAAAGCACCCAAAAAGTCTAAACAAGCTTTCTGATGGTCAAACTGACCACAACTGGTTAGTCACTAACAAGGAGCCAATCAGAAATGGACATGACTAGTAACCCAAATGTCATCCAATCATATGGTAAAGAACCTGCTTCTTTGTCTGAGTCTCTATATAAACTCTGTACTTTTGGGTCTGGGGGCTCTAGAACTGCTGTGTCAGTGAGTGTTGAGAGTCCAAGCTCTGAGCTTGAATAAGCAACCTTCATGTATTTACATTGGAGTTGGCTTCTAGGTGGTCTTTGGGGGTCTCGAGAACCAGGCAGAACATTTGGGAGCTCATCCACATGGGATCCTCAAGGTCACCAGGACTCCAACCCAGAGGGTTCAAACCGGCTGGTAAGCTACTGTGTCTCTATGTGTGTCTGTCTCTGTATATATGTCTGTCTATGTACCTGTGAAAACCAGGGCACCATTCCTGAATTTCCAGTAGACTGGTATTGACGTTTACATTTGTGGGTCCCATCAAGATCTTGGGGACTCTGAGTCAACAGAAAAGACCCCGAGATGGAGGTATGACCTCATTTTTTTTTTTTTTTTTTTTTTTGTCTAGTGTAACTCTCTGTCTATGCTGTCTGTGAGACTGCTTTTCTCCGTTTTAACTTTATGGAAAGTTTAAGTTTGGTTTGTTTTCAGCATCTGTATGAAAGTCTGTCTGGACTGATTTATTGTTTGTGAGACCATTTGTTTTTGTGTTCTGTGGTTTGGCTTCTGTTGCCTTACTTTTGGTTTTCATCTTGGTTTTCCCAAGTTCAGAAATACTCTTGTTTGTGTGTGTCAGATAATGCACAATTGGAATGCATGTGGTGTGTGTTCTGGGTTTGTACATGTCAGATAACATACACAGTTTCTGTGTGTCAGATAATTTAGGCAACTACTGAGCAATAGGGCAGACGTGCCTGTTAACCTGCCAGTCGAGGGAGCCTGGAGGATGCTCCAGCTCTCTCTGAGAAAGAAGGGGGAAGAGGTGCCTCCCTTCTTGCCTGGATCCCCAGTGGCAGTGGGGGAACGGGAACTGGTCTTGGATTGAGCTTGGAACTATCTCACTGTAGTGCTATACACTGTATAATATATGTGACTGTTTCCTTGTTTTGGTCTCAGACTGATTTGGGCTGATGTTCCAGGCTTGTTCAGGTTCTGCTTGGCCAGTTGTATGCTGGTTTTATGTTTGTATTCTTGTTTATATGTTTTTGTCTATGTCTTTCTCTGAATGCACACAAGAAAAATGAGTTTACATGTGAGCTGAATGCACATGCATGTCTGACAGGAAGAGCCTTAGACCTTGGCTGCCTTTCCCCCTGTGCCACACTGAGATTGATCTCTCTTCTCCTGCTGTCTGCACATGGGCCAAGATGGGGGAAGAAATGGGAACTCGCCAATCTTCCCCTGCCAAAATCATTGTAAGGGGACAAGGCCCTCCTCTCCTCCAGGGAAGCTCTGAAATTCCAATTGTCAGCTAACAGAAAAGACTCCCTAAGGTAAAAGCTGCCTTGAGCTGGGCGAATTATGGGGTCACCCCTCCTCCCCAGAGGCAGAAATGAAAACTAGACAGGCTAAGAGAGGTTTGTTACCATCAGGAAAGATAAAAAGCGTCCAACAAGGACAAGCGCTGCAAAGTTGAATCCTACACATTTGCCTGTTGAAAAATACAACAAAGATAAAAAGAAAGTTTGCTGAAGGATGTTGATACAAATAAAAGTTTGGCCATGAAAATATATGTATGTCAGAGAAAACATGGCTTAGATTTAATTATATTTTGTAACTGGGAATGAAAAATTTGTTCAGAATGTCTGATGTCTGAGGACACCCACATAGTTAATTATTTAAACAAAGACAGAAAAAAATGGGGACTGGAAAATAAGGAGAGAAAAGAAGTCTGGGATCATTGGGGTCCCCACCAGAAAGAAGGGATGAAAAGCTTAAGCAAGTAGTGAGGGTCTAAGGATTTAAATGTAAGTTATAAAGAAAAGTTTCCAAGAAGATGTCTAGGGATATGAAAAGATGTTAAGGTTTGTTAAATGCAAGTAACTATGAAAAGATGCTAAGGTTTGGTAAATGCAAGTTAGTAAAGTTGGAGAAAGGTTAAAAGATGACAAAAAATGGTTAAAGATAAGTTATAGTGCAGGTTTGCAGGTTGATAATCAATCAAACTTATGGTTTTGTTACAATTATAGAGCTTCTTGGTTTCAATGAGCTCTGTTCATTACTGTAGCCTCTTTTTAGACTAAGAAACCAAAAAAAATCTCTTGTTTTACAAACTGATAGTCAGCTTATTTGAATTTATGCCAAGAAGTTATGCAGTTAGTTATGAGATTAAGTTTTATTTAGCTGCCTACACCTGTTTTCACAGTCAAGCAGAGAGTAAATAACTAAAAACAAGATCTATCTTAGATGGATATGATGATCCTCAGACACCCCAGAGATCTTCAGAACACAACATTTAAATATTTTATACAAAAATCTTTTCCTGATAGACATGTCAGCTCCTGACAGCATTCCTAGTTTCCTCCAAGGAAGAAAATGGACACAGAAGAACACCACCGGAGACTTGCTTTAAGTATGACAAAGCTGGCCACTGGGCTAGACTACCCTTTTACTCAACAGCAGACAGCATGCTGTCCAAGCTGAATGTGTGGGACACATATGGAGAAGTCTACTGCTGAACTTTGCCAATACAAGGTAAGTGGTCCTTCATAATTCCTGTCTCACAAAAAGTCTGTCATACTTTGGTGGCCAAAGATGGATGCCCCACATACACAGAGAAACAATGGGATGGCTGTCATGGTAAAGTAAGTCATTTTTTTATATATTTGGAAGCCAATTGATTTTGCCTACTCAGATGATATTTATTGTTCTCAGATCCCTGATGAGTCTAAAGACTATAATAATAAAAGATTTAACAATTTAACAACACAAACCAAGGCTTCAGATGCCTTTTCAGTCTACCTTGTTACCAGACTCAGAAAACAGTTAGCTTCTTCCCTTTGCTATGCTACTGCTAAAGTTACAACAAATTGTTAGTACTAAATGATTAGTAACAAATTTAAGATTTTAAATCTCATTTGGCTTAAGGATTATTCATGCTAGTAACCCAAGGCTGTTTTTCAAGTTTCTGTCATATTATCTTTCTGATATCTAGTCATAAAGCCTGGATCCACTAGCCTCAGATCAAACAGGAGACTGCAGGTTGCTAAGCCATGGACTTCCTGAAAGCTGATGTGAACCAGTCCAACTGATATAATTGCCCCATTGCCCAGCTTTTGACTAGCATTTCAGCCTTGCTGGGCCCCAATGACAACACCCTAATGTCAGCTGGAAGTAGTTACAAAAAAGAGTACACCACCCATTGTCCCACCTAACAGGCTGAAATGCCATGTCAAAAAAAAAAAAATCTCCCTTGCATAGGCTACAAAAAAGATATCTATTTCTATAATGACAACTGATAAACTACTTGGGCCCTTGGTTCTCTTTCTCTTGGTTATGCTTTATGCCCCTTATATGATTACTGCTTTGAACTTTTGTCAGAGATAGACCACTGACATGTTTAAAGACCCATGATTGGGTCTCTCTGTTACCTAGAGAAAGGGGGAAATGTTGAGCCTGACTGAATCCATCTTCAAGATTCCATTTTGTATTAAGTTTGACTCAGAGCTGACCTCCAATTCCACAACAACAACAAAATGTACTTGACCTTGTATTCCAGGGGTATTCCCTCGTCATCACCGCATGGCTCACTCTGAGAAAGCACTCAAAAAGTCTAAACAAACTTTCTGATGGTCAAGCTGACCGCAGCTGGTTAGTCAGTAACAATGAGCCAATCAAAAACAGACATGACTCCTCTCAGGTCTCTGAGGTGGTTGAAGAATAGATAGCTAGAGTATCATAGTTAAATTTTGAGTTGTTTAGGAATCAAGAGGGTGTTCTGGATCTAAGAAGATATTTTTAAAATTATGAGGCAAGTTAGTATGAAAGCTGAGTTAGATACAGGACTTTAAACACATGGAGATGGTTAGATAGTAGAATGTTAAAGTCAGGTGCCAAATACATACAGTCTGGACATTGGGAATGTATGCTAAGCCATATAACTCTTATAATTGTGGCCTATTTATTTCTGTTGTTTTGTATTGTATTTATAGTTATAAGAAAAAGAACCATTTTTTGGACTGAAAGGGAGAGCTGTTGGGGGGAAAAAGAAATACCTTAAACTAAAAAAAAAAAAAGAAGGGAAGAGGATGGGGGGGTTGAGGGGGAGGAGGGTGGAAGGGTGGGACTGGAGGGGGGAGTAGGGAGGGGATTGTGATTGAGATGTAACTTGAAGAAATAAAAAATAAATTATAAAAAAAATAGACATGACTAGCTACCCAAATGTTATCCAGTCATATGGTAAAGAACCTGCTTCTTTGTCTGAGTCTCTATATAAACTCTGTACTTTTGGGTCTCAGGGCTCTCAACTCAAACCGCTGTGTCAGTGAGTGTTAAGAGTCCAAGCTCTGAGCTTGAATAAACAACCCTCATGAATTTACATTGGAGTTGGCTCCTGGGTGGTCTTTGGGGTCTCGAGAACTGGGCAGAATGATAGATTCAGAGAACTCAGCTCATAATGATGGAGAGCCATGGCAGAGCACAAGCTGGGTGGCCAGGAGGCTGAGTAAGAGGAATGAAGGAAGGATATGGCTCACTAGGTTTCTCCTTTACCTCCTTTATTTCTTCTGGGACCTCAGCTACTGGTCCTGACTGGAAACTTCCTCATTGACACACCTGCAGATGTGCCTTGCCCTCCCACCAGCAACTTTCAGTCAGTCAGTGGGCAATGAAGATCAGCACTCACAGGAAGCCTTGGTGCTCTGTCAAGCGCCTTGGTTGTAAAGATGGCTCCAAACAGAATTTTAATAATGATGCAGTTCTGAATCTCCTCATTTTGGACATCTAATTTAGGTTGTGGCTTTATCACCAATTGAGGGTTAAGTCTTAAATGATCTTAATTGCTGTCTTGTAGCAAGGCAGCAACTTTCTCACCCATGTTCTGGGTGAAGCCACTAGCTGACAGTTTAGACCTTCAGAAAAATTAGTATTTACTGTGATGATAGTCTACACAGAGACAGTAGTCCTTGTATAGAGACGGTCTATAGAATGTTGAAATAGTAATGCTTAAGGCCTGAGCAAGCATGACCTTCCAAAATAGCCTTACTCCTTTTCCAGGTACAATTTTCTAGAAATCTCACAACTAAGGCTGTGAACTTGACTAACAGTAAAAACATGTCAAAACCTCCTGTGCATATGATTGTTTTACCTCATCATTTGTAGTCCTGTTGCATTCACCTCAGGATCTGCTACACCATTTGACTTACTGAAAAAGAGACAAAGTTCTTCAACAATGCTTGAACTATGCCATCTGAAGCCACCCAGTTCATGTGTGTGTCCACTACAAAGTCACTTCAGGGTCCCATTCTTGAGAAGCTGCTACCCTAGCTCTTGGGAATGCATTGTCTTTTTCCCAAGTGCCCCTCTTCCTATTAGCCCCATGCTCAAATCTATGTTTAAATCTCTTTCTAACCGTGCTTCATAGTGGCTTAGCCTGAAATTCTTTTCTACAGTGGAGTCAAGACTCTTGAAGGCCTCTGAAGCCAGCACTAGGGCAAAGGACACTGTACCATGGAGCTGTGTTTCTGGTCCCACCCTACTGTCAGTAACTGATGGATCTTCTGTAATCCCACAGGGAACCTGAGAAAATGAGCCTGGATCCTGGCCTCCAAGCTTGAGTTATCGTGGATGCCGGTGAAAACCCAGGCCTTGGTGCCCTTCCTACTGTTACTATTTTGTGAATAGTGAATCCTCTCATTTTAATTCAATCCATGGTTATGGATAGTATACAAGATATATTTAACAATGTCATTTCAGCTTGGATACATTTTAACAGTGTATTAATTAAATTCCAAGATCCCCCCCCCCAAAAAAAAATCCCCAGAGTTATGGAGGCTATTATTACCTATATGAGAATTCAAGACACAGGATATCCTTCATTCTGACACTCTAAGCAAAAAGTCCTCTGCCTCTAGACCACCAGGAATAAGGAGAGGAAGTGATTCTGTATAGGGAAATGCTTGCACCTTCACATTGAGTCACTGTATTACCCACACCAGGAGGAATGCTATATTTTCAGTATATGTACTTGGCACTATAGCTGGGAGATTTCTCTCTTTTAGTTATATGTAAACTAAGCCTTTCACTGTTGGGCCCTCACTTGAAGCTTCTGACCTCAGCCTTAGCCTTCTCAGATACATAGATAAACAACACCAGCAATAACAACAACAAACTCTTACAACAAATATTTTCCCCACTGCCAGAGAGAGGCAGAAAAGAGGGTCTCTGGATTATTCTGGCCAGCTAGTTTTGCTGAAATGGCAAACTCCAGCCCACTTCAGGAAGAAGCTCTGTTTAAAAAAACTAAGTAAGGTGGAGAGTGATATAGAAAGCCACGTTGAAATCTAGATGCTCACATAGACTCTGCATGTATACACACACCCTGTACAAACACCATACACACACACACACACACACACACACACACACACACTCACACACACACACACACACACACACACACACACACACACACACACAGGAGGTGGGAGTATGGGGGTCTATTTGGTAGTATAGATGCCTGTTCTGTAAAATGTACCTTTCCTTAGTTTTTAAATGATTTTGGTTGAGTTCATTTTAGTAAGACAAATATAAATCAAGTTTAGAACTGAGAATTCTTCCCTCCTTATTCTGTTCACCAGATTTTATGGCTGTTGTGGTAATGGTGTGACATCATGATCTGGCACCTCATGCTACCTGAGCATTTTGACCTTAAAAACCCCTCTGCATGTGCCTTTGACTGCTTTCCTTTTTTATCAGCATATATTAACTATACATACTAAGGTGTTAGTATGACATTTTCACACACAGGTAAAATGTATTTTGATCATATTAATTGCCTGCTTCTCTTGTCCTCTTCCTACTCCTACCAACATCTTCCATTTTCCCATCCAGTTCTTCTGCTTTCATGGTATGTCTCTCTCTCTCTCTCTCTCTGTGTGTGTGTGTGTGTGTGTATCCACCAATGAGTTCAACTAGGGCTGCTTTCAAGAGTATGAGTGAGAGATTATTTACAGTAGCATGATCAACTTACCAGTCACTACACCATTAATGAAAATGTATTCTATCACCCAGTAATCAAAGGCCCATAAATTCTTAGGGAGGGAGAGGTGTATTTGATTTTTTTCTAAATTCCTTTTGTTGTTAGTCTGGTCTTAACTTGCCAAGCTTCCTGTCTAGTTTTGTTACGCCTTTAAAGAGCTCAATTTTGACTGGCTGCAGGTGATCTGCTAACTTCTTCTCTGGGAGAGAGGTATGGGAAGGCTCAAGCACCAGCCTTTGGGTTTTGGGGGGATTTAGTGATTTTTTTTCTCTCCTTGGGGGATATGATCAGTGCAAGACAAAATTTCCATCATTATTCTAAAAGAAGGATGCTTTTAAGTTGATAAAAGTCCAACTAGTACTCAACTAAATGAATTTTTCTAATTACAAAGCTCTATTTTTTAGCCAGTGTGTTAACACCTGTCGAATTCCAAACAAACATCTTAATATTAACCCAGGCAGTGGCAGCTTTACTGATTGCAGAAATATTTCATAAGGCATAAACAAGAAAGCAAAAATTAATTATTACTTATTTGGTTTGAATTAATAATTATTCTCATTTCCATCAACTTCAAATGAGGTTTATTTTCAAACAGTCAAACTGTCGAGAGAAGATTCTCAGTGGTTTGTGGGCAGCGATTTTCAGAGAGGCTCTGGGAGCATGTTTCATTTCAACTTAACATTATTTCTACTAATATTTAAAGCTGTGAATGTTAATTGCTTCAAGCACTTACCTTCCTCTTTTCCAAGGCATGATATGCAGAGGAATATTTTCAGTGACAAATTGATACTGCAAACAGCTCCTAGTCAGACACAGACTTCGATGCATACTTCTTACCTCCATAGGCACATGTTTAATTATTACCTGCAGTTCTTACTTCACTAAGAGTTCACACTGGAATAGTTTGATCATATAATAAAGGATAAAAACATATGCTGGATGTTTTGTAAGATGAAATGATTTTATGTTTCTTCCCAGTGCTGGGTGGAGCCTAGGGCCTCTCTCTACCATCCTATCCCTTCTGTCTTAAATCTTAAGATTTTTACTTAAGGAAGACACAGATACACCTGCCATCCCATTAGGTAAAACCCATCTGGTTCTCTTGAGAATGAGGCTTTATTGGGAGTAACCACTGATGTAATTTTAAATTATATCTGGAGGTTCTTTGTATATCTTTATTCAAAATCTGGAGTCAGTTCTTCCTTCCTGCTGTGGATTGAACTTAGTGTTTCACTTCTAATAATGGGAAATGGTTATGGTGGCTCTGGGTGACCTCTAGGCTAAGCAAGAGAAGAAGGCCCAAATTCTGTGTTGGTCATTGAGACCTTGAGATGTAGGCTTTGGAAGCAGTATTCCTGAAATCAGAGGATTTGCTGCCCTGATCATAGCTGACTGGAAACAGATCCCACAAAGATGCATGGACAGAGAAGGAGGTATCTGGGGACTCCAGCTGACCAGCTCCATCCCTCAGTATATCTAACCTGGCACTAGATCAGAGAAAAAAGCCTGTGAGTGTCCCCAGTCCCGGCTATTACTGGCTACATCCTCCTGGGTGTTTCTGTGTCATGCTCCTCTGGAAGTCCCACTTTGCAGAACTTGAGATGAGACAGAATGTGCCCATTGGTTAACTTTACTAATGTTAGGTTGGGTTGTTCAAAAGCTTAGACAGCTAGAGAAACTACCCCAAAGTAGCATGGTAACTGCAGACAGGATTAAATGCCAAATTAAGAAGTGCTCTAACTTGCAATAGTCAGGTGATTTTTTTTTGTTTGTTTGTTTGCTTTTGTTTTAGTTTTTTCTTTTTTTTTTAACTGCTTATGCATTATTTTTAATGGTTTTTGTACAAAATATTGACACAGAGTTGGACTGTTCAACATTCCCTGTGGAAGTACATTCCAACAATACCTCTTGATTGGCCTACTGTTATTAAGAGTAGGTACAGAGAAGGCATGGCTTATCTAAATACAAGAGATGGGTAGGGCATCTTCAAAAACCCCAAGAGATCTGCAGAATATGGCATTCAAAGATGTTATCTTAAATCAAGATTTTTTTTTTTTGTTTTAGTTTTTTCAACACAGACTTTCTCTGTGTGGCCCTGGCTGTCCTGGAACTTACCCTATAGACTAAGGTGGCCTCAAACTCATAGAGATCAGCTTGCCTCTGGCTCCCAAGTGTTGCAATTAAAGGCACTCACCACATCCACCTGGCTTTTTTCTTTGTTTTTGAGACAGGGTTTTATGTAGTCCAACTGGCCTTAACCTCACTATGTAGCCTGGGATGATTTTGATCTTCTGATACTTCCACCTCTGCCTGGAATTGCAGGTGTGTGCCACTGTGCCTGGTTAATAGAAAATTTTTAATTATTTTCTGGTTGTTACTGGTTTTTACACAGCAGATTTTCTGATTCCTCTTTTCTGTTTCTTGTTGGCACAGTGATATGGATCTGGAGTTGCCTGTGTAAGCCTGGCTGTCTAGGTCACAGCCAACCATCAGGCACAGATACCAGCCAGCATTGCCCTTTCATCAATAAATATGTGTGTTCTCCCATTTTTTCTCAAGGACTGTAAAATTGTAATGTGGTACTGTAATTAGTGGTTATTAAGCTTTTAGACAGAGAGAACCCCGAGAATGCATAAGCCCAAAAGAAAGCAAAGAAGAGAGGGAGGGATGGAGGAAGGGAGGAGGAGAAAACTGCTATTTTCCCCATCATCCATGTGAATTTTAAACTAAGCTAAAAATGAAACTTAGGAGTTCACAGGCCTAAATTGGGCTTGAGAATGAACTTCTGGGAATTGTCACAATTACTCATGCAGCAGTGGTGTAAACTAAGATTATGATCATTTTAGAAAACTAAATATAATTGACAATTGCCACAGAATCTTCTTCTCCTGGGCAGACTTAATTGTGAGTGCTGCTCAGCTTACTCATATTGAAAACAAATTCCTATTCCCCAAAGAGAAAATTATTTATAGTACAGGTAGAGATTGTTCTTTTTTTGAGCTGTGTGGGATTTCACTTACACAGTTTTGAAACCTTCTGGGGAAAGATACACAGAGCACCTAGGGAAGAAACATGTCCTGATCCCTGCCTT
This sequence comes from Lophiomys imhausi, assembly GCA_907164525.1. Classification (NCBI taxonomy): domain Eukaryota; kingdom Metazoa; phylum Chordata; class Mammalia; order Rodentia; family Muridae; genus Lophiomys; species Lophiomys imhausi. The sequence goes on along the minus strand of CAJQZJ010031998.1, from coordinate 289,313 downwards.
CCTACTCACAGAAGACACTTATTCAGGTAGCAAGAAGGAAAGAGGCAATGGTTCTGTGCTCTGATGGGTTCTTGTGAACAAGTCAGTGTAATACTTGGAGCTACAGACATTGTTTGCTTGGCTACATGCTTGCTACCCACTGTAAAGTCCTGTTTTCAGATCTCCAAATACCATGTAAGAGCTCCTGTTACCCCAGTGGTGGGGAGCAGAGGCAGAAGGACTCTTGAGGTGACCTAGCAAGCTTAATTATCTCCAGGTTCAGTGAGAGAAACTGTCTCAAAAACAGTAACATGGGTCCCCTGACTGCTGGCCACACCTAAGTCACAGCTGGCAGAGGAGGCTGATGGAGCCCCAGGAACATCGAAGGCTCTGCCTGCCTCCCTGAGGAATCCTGTCAGCATCAGAAACATCCAGCCAACATCAGCCAACATCAGGGACATCCAGGTGGCTAAAGGCCAGGGTAAAAGCACAAACAACAAGAGCATGGGGCAATGTGGAATCACCAGATCCCACCTATTCTAGGACAGTAGGGCCTGGATACCCTGATACAGTTGAGGCAAAAGAAGGCAACCTGAAATTCAACCTTATTAAGTTGATAGAGGCCCTTAGACAGTGTATGAATAAATCTCTTAAATAAATACAGGGAAATACAAGTAAACAAGTAATGGAAGTCAGTAAAACTGTCTAGGACCTGAAGATGGAAATGGAGGCAATAAAGAAAACACAAACCTAGGGAATCCTGGAGTTGGAGTAGGGAAAAGAACATGAGCCATAGATGATGCATCTTCAGCAGAATGCAAGAGATGGAAAAGAGAATCTCGGGTGTAGTAGATATGATTGAACAAATTGATACATTGACCACAGAAAATGCTAAATCTGAAATGTTCTTGACACAAAACATCCAAGAAGTGTGGGACACTATGAAAACATCAAACCTAAGAATAATGGAAGATGAAGAGTCCCAGCTTTGAGGAACAGAAAATTTTCAACAAGATCATAGAAGAAAATTTCCCAACCTAAAGAAAAAGATGTCTATGAACATACAAGATGCTTACAGAACACCAAATAGATTGGACTAAAAATGAAAATCTTCCCACTATATAATGATCAAAATGCTAAATGTTCAGAACTAGGAAAGAATATTAAAAAGCTTCAAGGGAAAAAGTCAAAGTAACATCTAAAGGCAGACCTGTAAGAATTACACCCAACTTCTGAACAGAGACTCTAGAAGCCAGAAGGGCATGGGCAGATGTCTCACCGACCCTAAGAGAACATGGATGTCAGCTCAGACTACTATAGCCAGCAAAAATTTTAGTCACCATAGATGGAGAAACAAGCTATTACATGACAAAACCAAATTTAAACAATATCTATCCATAAGTCCAGCCCTATAGAAGATACTAGAAGGAAAACTCCAACCCAAGGAGGCTAACTATACCCAGGAAAACACAGGAAATAAATAACCCCACATCAGCAAAAACAAAAGAAGAGAACACACACACACACACACACACACACACACACACACACACACACACTACCACCACCAATATCAAAATAACAGTGACTAACAATCATTAGTCATTAATATCTTCCAACACCAATTGACTCAATTCCCCAATAAAAAGACAGAGGTTAACAGAATGGATGTGAAAATAGGATCCATCATTCTGCTGCATACAGGAAACACACCTCAGCAACAAAGATAGACATTATCTCAGAGTGAAGGGCTGGAAAAAGGTTTTCCAAGCAAACAGACTTATTAAGCAAGCTGAAGTAGCTATTCTCCTATCTACCACCTGTTACATTAGTAGTGGGAGACTTTTTTTGTTTTGTTTTTTTTTTTTTTTTGGATTTTAACAAGCCTTGGCCTGGATTGTACAATCTTGGCCCATCTAAGCTAACCCTTAATTCTGTTCCCCAAATATGACCCCATATATACATATGTCCCCTTGGACTGTTATCCTCCACACTATGCTGATGTTCCAGGCCATGTGGAATGATGCTCTTTTCTCTAACCCATGGGGTGTGTCCTCCTTCCTGCTCTTGGCTTCTTCCTCATCTTCTCATTCTTCTTCTACCCATCAACCTGTCTGCTTCAAAAGCCCAAGCACCTTAGCCCTGCCTATCTCTGTTTTTGCCCAATCTCAGGCCTCAGCATTTACTTAACCAATCAAAGACAAGCAAGGTAACACAGCATTACTTGATGTATAGCAAGTAAGCTTCTGGGAGCAGATTAATTAAAATTTAGAATGCATAACATCTCCCCATCATGTATCTTCCCCCCCCCCAACATCTCCCCCTTTTAGTCCAATAAAAGGCTCTTTTTTAATTAAAGATTTACTTATTTCATACATATAATTATTTGTCTGCATGTATTTCTAAATCCCCGAAGAGAACATGGGACCCTGTGGGACCACAGTTACGGATGGTTATGAGCCACCATGTGGTTGCTGGGAATTGAACTCAGGACCTCCAGAAAAGCAGCCAGTGCTCTTAACAACTGAGCCATCTCTCCAGCCTCGGCTCTTTTCCTTATAACAATAAATACATTACAAAACAATAAGAACAATTATTTTTTGTTTTGTTTTGTTTTGTTTTTTTGAGACACGGTTTCCCTGTATAATATCTCTGGCTGTCCTGGGCCAGTGTTTTTTTTTTTTTAGATTTTTTTCCTTTATTTTTTATTTCTTCAATTTACATCTCAATCGCAGTCCCCTCCCTATTCCCCCCCTCCAGTCCCACCCTCCCAACCTCAACCCCCCATCCTCTTCCTTTTTTTATTTTTAAGTTTAAGGTATATCTTATTTGCCCCTACAGTTTCCCCTTTCAGTCCAACAAATGGCTCTTTCTTTTATAATAATAAATACAATACAAAACAACAGAGGTAATTAGGCCACAGTTATGAGGGTTATATGGCTTAGCATACATTCCCAATGTTCAGTCCATGTGTATTTGGTACCTGACTTTAACATTCTACTATCTAAACATCTCCATGAGTTTAAAGTTCTGTATCTAACTCAACATTCATACTAACTTGCAACATAATTTTAAAAGTATCTTCTTAGATCTATAACACTCTCTTGACTCCTAAACAACTCAAAATTAAATTATGAGACTCAAGCTATCTGTTCTTCAACCACCTCAGAGACCTGAGAGGGATAAATATATATGATTTTATAGGAAGTACAGGACCTGCAGCTTCCAAAACTAAGAAATGACACACCAGTGGCTGCCTGGACAGTTCCCATTTTCTCTCCATACATTACAGCATCATTCTTCAGTCGTTTGGCCCCATTTCTCTGACAGACATTGATTGTAGAGCAGGGGTTATAAAGGACTTGCCTACCCTGTCTTGGCAGACCTAGGCTGTCGACTTATCTGCTTCCAGGTTTTGTCCTTTTTGGACAGCATTCTGTCTACAGTTGGGGCAAGGGGCTTTTCCTACCAAGAGATAGGCTTGCGACTAATTCAATCATCTCCCACTGGAGATTCTTCGATGCTCATCTTCTACTTGGGGTAGAATAGGGGGTTCTGTCAGGAGTTGCTATGTCTTGATATAAAAAAATGAAAAGTTACGAAAAAATCTTTGAATGCCATATTCTGCAGATCTCTTGAGGTTTTTCAAGAGGTCCTATCTGTCTCTTATATTAGGGTAAGCAGATGTTGCTTTGTCTCTTAGCAGCTTTATTTCTGATTAGCTTAAAAAATAACTATAATAGGCTATCATAGTACCTAACAGAATGACTGGCTTGCATAACTATTAGTTTGCATTTCTTTTTTTTTTAAATAATTTATTTTTTATTTCTTCAAGTTACATCTCAATCACAATCCCCCCCTACTCCCCCCTCCA
>CAJQZJ010031998.1:263599-281594 GCA_907164525.1 Lophiomys imhausi | reverse complement strand
TTTTTTTTTTTTTTTTTTTTTTTTTTTTTTTTTTATAAATGTAGGTGCCTTTGCATTTGAGGCATAGATGTTCAATATTGAGATGTCCTCTTGGTGGATATGTCCTTTAACAAGTATGTAATGCCCTTCTCTCTATTTTTTTATTAACTTCAATTGAAGTGTATTTTGTTTGATATTAGGGTGGCTACTCCAGCTTGTTTCCTGGGTCCATTTGCTTGGAAAACCTTTTCCCAGCCCTTTACTCTGAGATAGTGTTATCTTCAATAGTGAGATGTGTTACTTGTATACAGCAAGAAGATGGGTCTTGTTTACGGATCCAGTCTGTAAGTCTATGTCTTTTTATTGGCGAGTTGAATCCATTGATGTTGATGGATATTAGTGACCAGGGGTTGTTATTTCCCATTATTTTGGTATAACTGGTTGTCTTGTGTTTCTTTTTGTTTAGTTACTGTGGAGATTTCTATTTCATCTGTTTTCTTGGGTGTAGTTATCTTCTCTGTGTTGGAATTTTCCTTCTAGGATCTTCTGTAGGGCTGGGTTTGTGAGGAGATATTGTTTGAATTTGATTTTGTCATGAAATGTCTTGTTTTCTCCATCTATGTTGATAGAGAGTTTTGCTGGGTATAATAGTCTGGCTGGACACCTATGTTCTCTCAGGGCTTCTAGGACATCTGTCCAGGCCCTTCTAGCTTTTAAAGTTTCTGAGGAGAAGTCAGGTGTGATTCTGATGGGTCTGCAATTGTATGTGACTTGGCCTTTTTCTCTTACAGCTTTTAATATCCTTTCTTTGTTCTCTACATTTGGAGTTTCTATTATTATGTGGTGAGAGGAGTTTCTTTTCTGTTCTAATCTGTTTGGTGTTCTGTAAGCCTCTTGGATTTTTACTGGCATCTCTTTCTTTAGGTTTGGGAAGTTTTCTTTTATGATTTTGTTGAAGATATTTCCTGGACCATGGAGTCGTTAGTCCTCTCTTTACTCTATGCCTATAATTCTTAGATTCTGTCTTTTCATTGAGTCCTTGATTTCTTGGATGTTGTGGGTGAGAGATTTTTTAGCTTTCTCATTTTCTTTGGATGTTGTACTGATTTCTTCCATCGAATCTTCCATGCCTGAGATCCTGTCTTCCATCTCTTGCATCCTATTTTTGATACTCACAGCCATAGCTCCTATTCTCTTCCCTTGATTCTCCATTTCCTCTTTTAACTCTGACTGTGTTTTCTTTATTGTTTCCATTTCTATTTTCATGTCTTGAATGGTGTAATTTGTTTTGTACGTTTCCTTCTCCAGTTTGCTTGTTTTTGCCTGGAAATCTTTCATTGCTCTGTCCTTTTCCTGTTCAAGCTGAATCACCTTGGCTTGGAGCTCTTTAATGGTGTTATTCGTTGTGTTGACTTGTAAAATTGTGGCTTCTTTGAATTCCTTCATAGTTTTAAGTTCTTCTTGAAGGGACTTTATCACTTTCCATAATGTAGAAATGTCATTGATTTCATGTGTTTCCATTGTGGTGAGGTGGTTCGGGCTGGATGGAATAGAGTTGCTTTCTTTTGTTGGAGACATTTCGCTCTGTTTTTTTTTTTTTTTTTTGTCTGGCCCTCTGGCCATGTGCAATTTTTTTGCTTTTTTCTGGACTTGGGTCCAAAGGGGGCGCTTTGGTGTAGGATTCGAGTTGCCTTACTCCACCCCTATAAGGTGAGTCATTCAGCCCCGTCTCCTAGGTGGAGACCTAACTAATCCAGGTGGTGGAGCTGTGTACAAGTAAGCTCTGGTTCCCTGCCAGAAGGGCCAGTACTAGTACGAAAGCCTGATATATGACAGTTTCAAATATCTTGCAGTTTGCCTGGGATTTGTTCCTGTAGTGGGTAAATCTGCCCTTCAGCCCCAATACCCTTACTGCTCCCGCAGCTTTTAAACTGGCCAGTGATGTCACAGCAGTGGGTTGGGATCTTCAGTCTGAAGACACTTTGCAGCCAAGCTGCGCGGTCATTTCCAAGGGTCGAAACCTTTCGCCAGATAGTTGGATCGTCTGTGTGAGACCTGGGGGTACCCAGCAGGGTGGGGATTATCTCTGCGTGGGATCTTAATCTGCTCGCTGCGTATTAGATTGGAATTTACCGGGAGTCTCTCCTGGTGGGGGATGGGAGATCCCAATTCCCGGGTCCAGCGGCTTCCTTGCATGTCCGAGAGTGGGAAGGAGCGTCCTGCCCAGGGACCCTCAGTGGTCCCTGGGTAGCTGGGTGAGATTTAGAAGGGGTCGAGTCGTTTGTACAGCATCCTGCAACACTCTCTTGCCTTGTGACTGTTACCCCCGAAATCAAAATACGTCTGTGCAGGCTGCCGCCATCTTGGATCCCCCAGTAGTGGGAGACTTTAATACTCTACTCTCATCAATAGACAGATCATTGAGACAGAAGCTAAACAGAGAAATAATGAAATTAACAGACATTATGAATCAAATGGATCTAACAGGTATCTATAGAACATTTCACACACACACGCACACACACACACACACACACACACACACACAAACACACAAATAAATACCTTCTTCTCAGTACCTCATGGAACCTTCTGCAAAATTAACCATATACTTGCTTATAAAGCTAGCCTCAACAGATACAAGAAATTTAAAATAACTCCTTTTATCTTATCAGATCACAGTGGACTAAAGCTGGAATTCAACAATATCCAAAACAATGGAAAGCCTACAAACTCATGGAAACTGAACAGTTCTCTACTCAAGGACCACTATGTGAGGGAAGAAATGAAGAATAAATTAACAACTTTCTAGAATTCAATGAAAATGAAGACAGAACATGCCCAAAGTTATTGGTCACAATGAAAGCAGGGCCGAGAGGAAATTTCATAGCATTAAGTCCATGTTCTCATATAAGCAATTTAAAAGCAAACCTAAAAGCTCTAGAACAAAAAGAAGCAAACACACCCAAGAGGAGTAGAGGGCAGGAAATAATCAAACTCAGGGCTGAAATCAATAAGTTCAAAACAAAGAGAACAATACAAAGAATAAATAAAACCAAGAGCTGGTTCTTTGAGGAAAATCAACAAAATAGACAAACCCTTAGCCAAACTAACTAAAAAGCAGAGAGACAATATATAAATTAACAAATTCAGAAATGAAAAGTTGGACATTACAACAGACACTAAGGAAACCCTAAGAATCATTAGGTCTTACTTCAAAAGCTTATATTCTACAAAATTGGAAAATCTAAATGAAATAGATGATTTTCTTGATAAGTTCCATTTACAAAAATTAAATCAAGATCAGGTAAAAAATTTAAACAGCCCTATAGCCCCCAAGGAAATAGAAGGAGTAATCAACCGTCTCCCAGCCCAAAAATAAGTCCAGGGCCAGATGACTTTAGCACAGAATTCTACCAGACTTTGAAAAAAGAACTAATAACAATACTCCTCAAACTATTCTACAAAATAGAATCAGAAGGAATATTACCAAACTCATTTTATGAAGCCACAGTCATCCTGATACCTAAACCACACAAAGGCTCAACTAAGAAAGAGAATTTCAGACCAAATTCTCTCATGAACATTGATGCAAAAAATATTCAATAAAATACTCACAATCCGAATCCAAGTACATCAGACACATAATCCACCAAGATCAAGTAGGATTCATCCAAGGGATGCAGGGGTAGTTCAATACATGAAAATCCATCAATGTAATCTACCACACAAACAAACTGAAAAAGAAATAAAGAAAAACACACGATCATCTCATTAGATGCTGAAAAAGCCTTTGACAATATCCAACACCCCTTCATTATAAAAGTTTAGGGGAGCTCAGGGATACAAGGCCCATGCTAAACATAATAAAGGCAATATACAGTAAGCTGATATCCAACATCAAATTAATGGAGAGAAACTTAAAGCAATTCCACTGAAATCAGGAACAAGAGAAGGCTGCTCAGTCTCTCCATATCTATTGAACACAGTATTTGAAATTGTAGCTAGAGCAGTAAGCCAACTAAGGAGATCAAGGGGCTACAAATTGAAAAGGAAGAAGTCAAAATATGACTGTTCATAGATAATAGGATACATAAGTGACCCCCAAAAATCTACGAGAGAACTCCTACAGCTGATAGACACCTTCAGTCAAGTGGCTGGATACAAAATTAACTCAATAAAATCAGTAGCCCTCCTTTACAGGAATGATAAACAGGTTCAGAAAGAAATTAGAAAAACAACACGTTTCAAAATAGACACAAATAATATGAAATACTTTCAGGTAACTCTATCCAAGCTACTGAAAGACCTGTATGATAAGAACTTCAAGTCCTTGAAGACAGAAATTTAAGAAGATACCAGAAGAAAGATTTCCCATGCTCATGGATCTGTATGATTAACATAGTACAAATGGTCATCTTACCAAAGGCAATACACAGATTCAGCACAATTTCCATCAAAATTCCAACACAATTCTATACAGGCCTTGAAAGAGCAATTTTCAGCTTCATATGGAAAAATACAAAAGCCAGGATAGCTAAAACAATCCCACACAATGAAAGAACTTCTGGAGGTATCAGATTTCAAGTTGTACTATAGAGCAATAGTAATAAAAACCACATGGTATTGGCATAAAAACAGACAGATTGATCAATAGAACTGAATCAAAGACCCAGAAACAAACCCACACACCTATGGACAGTTGACTTTTAACAAAGAAGTCAAAACCATACAATGGGAAAAAATAAGCATCTTCAACAAATGGTGATGGTCTAATGGATGGCTGCATGTAGAAGAATGAAAATTGATCCATAACATAAACCTTAAGTCTAAGTTAATCAAAGATCTCAATATAAGACTAAATACAATAAATCTAATAAAATAAAAAAATGGGTAATAGCCTTGAACACATTGGTATAGGAGAAAAGTTCCTGAGCAGAATACCAACAGCTCAGGTACTAAGATCACCAATTAATAAATGGGACATCATGTAACTCAAAAGCTTCTATAAGGTAAAAGACACTGTCAATAGACAAAATGACAGCCTACAGATTGGGAAAAGATCTTCACCAACCCTACGTCTAACAGAAGGCCAATATCCAAAATATGTAAACAGCCCAGGAAATTAAAAACCAACAAACCAAATAATCCAATTGAAAAATAGGGTACAGAACTACACTGAGAATTCACAATAGAGGAAAATCAAATGACCAAGAATCACTTAAAGAAATGTTCAATGTCCTTAGTCATCAGGGAAATGTAAATCAAAACAACTCTGAGATTCCCATGTTACATCCATCAGAATGGCTAAAATCAAAATTTTAAGTGACAGCACATGCTGGGGAGGATGTGGAGCAATGGGAGCACTCCTCCACTGCTATAGAGGCCCAAACTTGTACAACTACTTTGGAAATCAATCTCATGCTTTCTCAGTAAACTGGGAATAGTTCTATCTCAGGAGCCAGCTATACCTCTCCTGGGCATATACCCAAAAAATATTCCACCATACCACAAAGACTCTTGCTGAACTCTGTTCATAACAGCTTTATTCATTTAGTCAGAAACTGGAAACAACCCAGATGTCCCTCAGCCAAAGAATGGATAAAGAAAATGTGATACATTTACACAATGGAATACTACTCAGATATCAGAAACAAGGACATCATGAAATTTGCAGGCAAATGGATGGAACTAGAAAAGATCATCCTGCATGAGGTAATCCAGACCCAGAACAGCACACCTGGTATGTGCTCACAAGTGGATACTAGTCATATAGCACAGGATAACCACACTACAATCCACAGACCCAGAGAAGCTAAGTAACAAGGAGGGCCCAAGGGAGAATGTTTGAATCTCACTGAGAACAGGAAATAAAATAGACATTGGAAGTGGATGGAGAGGGGGAACTAGGAGGCAGTAGGGGTTGGGAGGGGAATGAGAGGGAATCAGATATGGAGAAAGCAGAGGTGAGGGGGTGAGAGGGCTGGGAGAGAGAAGGGAAATTGTTTTTTGTGTGTGTAGGGGCATCTCTGGGACAAGCTGGAAACCTGGAACAGAGGAGGCTCCTGGGAAATATGGGAGTGACTTTAGCTGAGACTCCTAATTGTCCTTCTCCTATAGCCAGGGAGGACTCCTAGTGGAGGGAGGAGGACACCAATCCACCCTCAAACTGTAGAATCAAAATTAATCCTGCCTACAAGATGTGCAGGAGTAAGGACAGAACAGTGATTGAAGGAATGACCAAACAATAAGGGGCCCAACTTGAGACCAATCCATGAGAGAGAGCCAACCCTTCATACTATTAATGATACTCTGCTATCCTTGCAGATAGGAGCCTAACATAACTGACATCTGAGAGGCTTCATCCAGCAGCTGATGGAAACAGAAGCACAGATCCACAGCCAAATATTAGACAGAATTAAGGGCGACTTGTAGAAGAGTCAAGGGAAGGACTGATGGAGCTGGAGGGTCAAGGATACCCCAAGAAAACCTACAGTACCAATTAACCTGGGTACATGGAGGCTCACAAGTCTGAACCACCAACCAAAGAACATTCATGGACTCAACCTAGGCTTCCTACACATATATAACTGATGGGCAGCTTGGTCTTTGTGTGGGTCCCCTAAAAGTTGGAGTGGAGGTTATCTCTGACTTGGACTACTTTTCCTGCTTTTGGATCCATTTTCCCTCACTGTCTGGGCTGCCTCTCTGTGACATCAAGTGGTTGGTAGGGTTGGCACATGGGGCAGGGAGGAGCTCCCCTCATCTCAGGAGAACACACTCATACATACTCACAAGAAAATGTAACTCCTAAAATATAGCTTAATATGTTGATTAAAGAAATGTGTTCTCCATTTTCCTAATTGCTTAGTTATCGCTTTTAAGTGTAAAGGCCAGTACATTTAATTACAAGCTCTGGTTACATGAGCAGATGCAGGATTTTCAGAGAGCTGTGGTGCTCAGTGGGTATCTTCCATGGTTGGAGACACTGTCTTCGAATGAGGATTGCTCCATCAAAACACATCTAAATGAGAACCACCTCTGTGGAAGGCATGCCCTTGCTTCCTTATATGGCAGCTTCTGTGGTTCTTCAGTCTCAGGCTCTTCACTTTCACACTGCTGATCTGGATCAGACAAAAACCATAGTTACATTTTTGGTCACTTTCAGGCAGATATGATATGCATTGTCCTATAACTTCAATTACAATCACTTGGAAATCTAATACTGGTAATGTCAATGTAGAGTGATAGGTAGTCACTAACCAAGAAGGAAGAATATTGCCCTCATTGTACAAAATGAAAAGGTTTCCACAGTTTACTGAAACTTCTTGCTCTGTGGGCTCTCCACTGCAGGATAATATAATCTCATTTGTTTTGTAAAGAGCACCCTCTATCTAAGGCAATGCAGGCACTGAGCTGAATAACGGCAGGTAGCTTAGGACACAAGCTCACAAGTGTTTAAGATTGACTCCAGAGTGTGTGTGTGATGTGTGTGTGTATATATATACATGTGTGCATGTGTGTGCACATGTATGTGTGTGTGCACTCACAAGTGTGTGGTGGCCAGAGGCCAACCTCAGCTATTCTTCAGGAGTCTTCCACCTTGATTACTGGAACCTGTAATTTCCCAAGTATGCTAGGCTGGCTGGCCCAAGAGTCCCAGGGATCTGCTTGTCTCTGTCTTCCCACTGCATTGTTATAAGTATGCTTTTTTGCCATGCCTGACTTTTAAAACATGGATTTGGGGATCAAACGCAATTCTCCATGTTTGCTTGGCAAGCACTTTTCCACCTAAAGTTATAGTCTCAGCCCTAGAGAAGCCACTTGTAAGGATCAGGTTGCAGCTCAGTGTTTGTGTTTGCTTAGCACGCCAAGGTCCTGAAATCCACCTCCAGGACTGGGGGCAGGGGACAGAGTGGTTGCAACTCCAGGTAATTTTCATTCCGTCTTTCATATGGAGCAGAAGCATGGAAAAATCATCCTACCTCTTCCTTGGAAACACAGATCTCAAGTAAGAAGGTATCTTTTCTAACACTAACTTAGCACCAGCCTCCAGGAGTTCTGAACTTCAAGTTCAGGGGAACACTTCAAAAGTGACTCAGAGTGACAGTGATGAACACAATCCAGATGACACTTTCCTCAAGTTTGGGTTTATTCATCTCATTAATATTTTTCTTTAGGCAAAATACATTTGCTATATTCTTTCTATTTATAAGGTGGAACTGTTTTCTTTCTTCGTTCTGATGTCCTTCTACCAGAAGTGATGGGAACGCATGGACAGCTGTTCAGATGCCCTGGAACACAGTTTAAAATGTGAACTCTTTGTCCTTTGTGAATGGGGAGTCCTCTGTTCTGGTTTTGGGGAGCAGTACCAGTGAACCAGTTTGGATTCATGGGTGTGTGTATTTCAGCAAGTGTTATCTGTGTTTCTAACATGGGATCCTGTACTAGCACAGCAGTCCAGGGTCAGCTCTGATTAAAAGGAAACCTTCCTGCTATTCTGACTTCTTTCATACCAGCAGAGCTTCACATGGAACCCCATAAAAGCTGCTGTCTTGTCCTGGACAGAAAGCTTGTATTTTCAATGCTGTAGTTATAATATTTTTCATAACTCCCCTCATGCACTGCCTTGTTTAAAATCCTGTAAATGAAGCAAGGCTGGTGATGTGGCTCTCCTTAAGAAGATATAAATATCATCAAAATCCAAAGATGAGCCCTACTTACATGTCAAGTACTTTTTAGCATTGATGTGGAAGTATTCCTTGGTAATAGGTGTCAGCTCCTTTGTCTTGGTTTCAGCATTTTCAAGCAGGAAGAAGAAGGTTGGAAAATAAGGTCAAGGAAAAGAAAATTAACCACATTATTATTCTGAGAAAGGGAAATCTCCTAGAAGGGAATTGCTGTGATCCCTTATAGAATGTTGAATGCTCAGGGACTGGGGAGATGGCTCACTGGGGCACAGTGCTTGCTGTCCAAGCATGAAGACCTAAGCTCAAACCCCAGCAAAAAGCCTGGCACCGTGGTATGTGCCAGTACTTGAAAGGCAGAGGAGAGGGAATTACTAAGGTTCCCTGGCCAGCACATCTATCTATCCTAATCAGTAAGCTCCAGGTTCGGGAGAGCCAGCTCTCAAAAAATAAGGTGGAGAGAAATAGAAGAATATATCTGAGTTAAATCTCTGAACTCACATTTGTAGAAGCCTGTGTGCATGCACACATACCATATGAGAAAGGGAGAGAGAGAGAGAGAGCATCTTCAGCAAATATGTGAATCATTTGAATACCTGGGAAAGCATTTGTAAGCCTGGAATTGTGTACAGATGAAGCCTGATAAGCAGTCCCAGGTGCTGTTTCTCCTGAGACCTTCAAGAGTGTGTGCAGGCCGCACACTGAGGCTATTTTTCAGTTTCTCTTGTATTCAGATAGATGTCTCCAGTGAGACATGAGTTGTGTTTTCTGGAACTCCGTGAATCAGTCATGGACTCTACCGCAAAGTATGATGACACATCACCTGTAAGGATGCAGTGGTCAAGACTATACTAGGTGGGGAGGCTGCGAAGCGGTAGGTGTAGGAAAGAAGTTCTCACGTGGTAGAAAAAAAATCTACAAACTAGCAAACAAAACAGCTCCTTTCCAGAAGCCTCAGCTGTCAGCCTGCTGTGAGTGTGCTTCCATTTTGCTATGATGTTCCATAGAGCACTGCAGCTATGAAAGCAATGAGCTGATCCCACTCAGTTAGGCCCAGTGTGGATGTCACATAGAAACAGATCTTCTGTGTCACTCTCTCTTCAGACCCATGACAGGAGCAGAATATTTTGCTCCAAAAATACTGTGCTGGTAAATGTTGCAGCAGGACAGCATTTCCCCAGTGCTGCCTGAAGTGAGAGCACTGTGACCAGCATAGCAACAAGTGTCTTTTCCTACATTGACTTAGTGTTGGGTAAATGAAGCCAATGGACCCACCTCACCCTGATGGACCAGGAAGAGCCTGTGTGTTCACAATGGCCTAGAGCAAATGCTTTCAGGAGTCATGTTCTACCAGTGTGCATATTCCATCTTGTGTGCAATGGCACAAGAAGAAGGTCTAATTGTAAATGCTGTCTGCTAAAAGTCATTCTCAGAGATAAAATTAAGTAACTGATCTTGGTTCTTTCTTACACTATTGTTTCTCTTTTTTTTTCCTTTAATTTTTATTTCTTCAAGTTACATCTCAATCGCAGTCCCCTCCCTATTCCCCCTCCAGTCCCACCCTCCCACCCTCAACCCCCCACCCTCTTACCTTTTTTTTTTCTTTTAATTTAAGGTATATCTTATTTCCCCCTACAGTTTCTCCTTTCAGTCCAACAAAGGGCTCTTTCTCTTATAATAACAAATACAACACAGTACAACAGAGGTAATTAGGCCACAGTTATGAGGGTTATATGGCTTAACGTACTCCCTATGACCAGTCCATATGTATTTGGTACTTGACTTTAACATTCTACTATCTAAACATCTCCATGAGTTTAAAGGTCTATATCTGACTCAACATTCATACTAACTTGCAACACAATTTTAAAAGTATCTTCTTAGATCTATAACACTCTCTTGACTCCTAAACAACTCAAAATTAAATTATGAGACTCTAGCTATCTGTTCTTCAACCACCTCAGAGACCTCAGAGGGATAAATGTATCTGATTTTATAGGAAGTACAGGGCCTGCAGCTTCCCAAACTAAGAAATGACATACCTGTGGCTGCCTGGACAGTTCCCATTTTCAATCCATACATTGCAGCATCGATCTTCAGTCATTTGGCCCCGTTTCTCTGACAGACATTGATTGTAGAGCAGGGGTTATGAAGGACTTACCTACCCTGTCTTGGCAGAGCTAGGCTGTCGACTTACCTGCTTCCAGGTTTTGTCCTTTTTGGACAGCATTCTGTCTACAGTTGGGGCAAGGGGCTTTTCCTACCAAGAGATAGGCTTGCGACTAATTCAATCATGTCCCACTGGAGATTCTTCGATGCTCATCTTCTACTTGGAGGAGAATAGGGGGTGCTGTCAGGAGTTGATATATCTTGATATAAAAAAATCTAAAGTTACGAAAACATCTTTGAATGCCATATTCTGCAGATCTCTTGAGGATTTTGAAGAGGCCCTATCTATCTCTTATATTAGGGTAAGCAGATGTTGCTTGTCTCTTGCCGGTGTATTTCTGATTAGCTTAGGAAGTAACTATAATAGGCTGTCATAGTACCTAACTGAATGACCGGCTTGCATAACCATTAGTTTGCATTTCTTAATTATCCTAAACAGTTTATGACAATTAGTAGTAAAAGGCCGAAACATCACATTTCATTTTTTTTCTTCACTTCCTAATCCTTCCATCCCATTTCTCTGGGGTGGGGTGTCCTTATATAACAGTCCCTCATCTCATTTGAGAGGTCATATGAGGGCCAAGAGCCTCTTCATTCACTGGGGATCTACAAAGCAGTACCATCAGTGAAAAGTGTCTCGTTGCCCGGGAGAGAGAACTACTAAACAAACAAACCAATAAGCATACAATAGATAAAAAAGACTAAAAAATAGAAAAAAATATAACTAATATATAAAAAATAGATAAAGAATAAAAATTAAAAATAAGAAGTCTATGTCCAAGTTCCCTTTGGTGTGTTAGTTGTAGTATCGATACTTTCTACTATATAGCTAAAATCCTACTATAAGTGAATAGATGCCATATGTGTCCTTCTGAGTCTGGGTTAGTTCACTCAGGATGAGCTTTTCTAGTTCCATCCATTCGGCTGCAGATTGCATAATTTCATTGTTCCTCGTCGCTGAATAATATTCCATTGTGTAGATGCACCAGAGTTTTTTGACCCATTCTTCGGTTGAGGGACATCTGGGTTGTTTCCAGTTTCTAGCTATTACAAATAAGGCTGCTATAAACATAGATGAGGAAACTTCCTTATGATTCCGTGAAGAGGCATTTGGGTGTATACCCAGAAGTGGTATGGCTGGGTCCTGAGGCAGAGGTATTCCAAGTTGTCTAAGATATCGCCAGACTGACCTCCGTAGTGGTTGCACAAGCCTGCATTCCCACCAGCAATGGAGTATGGTTCCCCTTTCTCCACACCCTCGCCAGCATGTGCTGTCACTTGAGCTTTTGATCTTAGCCATTCTGACAGGTGTGAAATGGAATCTCAGAGTCGTCTTGAGTTGCATTTCTCTGATGATTAAGGATGTTGAGCATTTCTTCAAGTGTCTCTCAGCCATTAGGGATTCCACCTTTGTGAATTCTCTATTTAGCTCTGTCCCCCATTTTTTGATTGGATTATTTGGTTTCTTGGCATTTAATTTCTTGAGTTCTTTGTAGATTTTGGATATTAGCCCTCTGTCAGATGTGGGGTTGGTGAAGATTTTCTCCCAGTCTGTAGGCTGTCGTTTTGTTCGAATGACAGTGTCCATGGCTTACAGAAGCTTTTCAGTTTCATGAGGTCCCACTTATTGATTGTTGATCTCAAGTCCTGAGCTGTTGGTGTTCTGTTCAGGAAGTTCTCGCCTGTGCCAATCAGTTCGAGCGTTTCTCCCACTTTTTTCTTCTACTAGATTTAGTGTGACTGGC
This sequence comes from Lophiomys imhausi, assembly GCA_907164525.1. Taxonomy (NCBI): domain Eukaryota; kingdom Metazoa; phylum Chordata; class Mammalia; order Rodentia; family Muridae; genus Lophiomys; species Lophiomys imhausi. The sequence continues at coordinate 269,014 of CAJQZJ010031998.1, read as the reverse complement.
CTTATGTTAAGGTCTTTGATCCACTTGGACTTAAGTTTTGTACAGGGTGAAAAGTATGGGTGTAACTTCATTCTTTTACAAATGGACATCCAGTTGGACCAGCACCATTTGTTGAAGATGCTGTCCTTCTTCCATTGTGCCGTTTTGGCTTCTTTGTCAAAAATTAGGTGGCCATTAGTGTGTGGGTCTATTTTTCGATCTTCAATTCGATTCCATTGATCTACTGGTCTGTTTCTATACCAATACCATGCTGTTTTTACAACTATTGCTCTGTAGTACAGCTTGAAATCTGGGATGGTAATACCTCCAGATGTTTTTTTTATTGTACAGGATTGATTTAGCTATTCTGGGCTTTTTGTTGTTCCATATGAAATTGAGGCTAGCTCTTTCCAAGTCTATAAAAAATTGTGTTGGTATTTTGATAGGAATTGCATTGAATCTATATATTGCTTTTGGTAGGATGGCCATTTTTATTATGCTGATCCTACCTATCCATGAGCATGGAAGATCTTTCCATCTTCTAAAGGCCTCTTCCATTTTTTTCTTCAAGGGCTTGAAGTTCTTGTTGTACAGGTCCTTTACTTGCTTGGTTAGAGTTACCTCCAGGTATTTTATGTTGTTTGTGGCTATTGTGAAGGGGGTTGCTTCCCTTATTTCTTTCTCAGCCCATTTTTTTTGTTGTATAAAGAATGGCTTCTGATTTTTTTGAATTAATTTTGTATCCAGCCACTTTGCTGAAGGTGTTTATCAGCTGTAAGAGTTCTCTGGTGGAATTTTTGGGGTCGCTTATGTATACTATCATATCATCTGCAAATAGGGATAATTTGAGTTCTTCGTTTCCGATGTTTATCCCCTTGATCTCCTATAGTTGTCTTATTGCTCTAGCAAGAACTTCAAGTACTATATTGAAGAGATATGGTGAAAATGGACATCCTTGTCTTTTCCCTGAGTTTACAGGAAATGCTTCAAGTTTCTCTCCATTTATTTTGATGTTGGCCATTGGCCTGCTGTATATTGCCTTTATTATTTCTAGGTATGGCCCTTGTATGCTCGTTCTCTCCAGAACTTTTAGCATGAAGCGGTGTTGGATTTTGTCAAATGCTTTTTCTGCATCTAGCGAGATTATCATGTGGTTTTTTTCTTTCATCTTGTTTATGTGGTGGATAACATTGATAGACTTTCATATGTTGAACCATCCCTGCGTTCCTGGGATGAAGCCTACTTGATCATGGTGTATGATACTTTTGATGTGTTCTTGAATTCGGTTTGCTAGTATTTTATTAAGTATTTTTGCATCTATGTTCATGAGGGAGATTGGTCTGAAGTTCTCTTTCTTTGTTGGGTCTTTGTGTGGTTTAGGAATCAGGGTGATTGTGACCTCGTAGAATGAGTTTGGCAATGTTCTTTCAGATACTATTTTGTGAAAGAGTTTGAAAAGTATTGGTGTTAGCTCCTCTTTGAAGGTCCGGTAGTATTCTGTGCTAAAGCCATCTGGCCCTGGGCTTTTTTTTTGGTTGGGAGATTTTTAATGACTGTTTCTTTGTCCTTATGGGTTATAGGGCTGTTTAATCTGTTTATCTGATCTTGATTTAGCTTCAGTAGGTGGACTCTATCAAGAAAATTGTCCATTTCACTTAAGTTTTCAAATTTGGTGGAGTATAGATTTTTAAAGTAGCATCCATTATTCTCTGGATTTCCTCAATGTCTGTTGTTATTTCTCCCTTTTCATTTATGATTTTGTTGATTTGTGTTTTCTCCCTCTGTCTTTTAGTTAATTTAGCTAAGGGTCTGTCTATTTTGTTGATTTTCTCGAAGAACCAACTCTTGGTTTCATTGATTCTTTGTATAGTTCTTTTTGTTTCTACGTTGTTGATTTCAGCCCTAAGTTTGATGATCTCCTGCCTTCTGCTCCTCTTGGGAGTGTTTGCTTCTTTTTTTTTTTCCAATTCACCCAGTTTAGCTGTTAATTCACTAATATGAGCTGCCACAATTTTCTTTTTGAAGGCACTTAGTGCTATGAACTTTCCTCGTAGCACATCTTTCATTGTGTCCCATAGGTTTGGGTATGTTGTGTCTTCATTTTCGTTGGATCTTAAGAAGTCTTTGATTTCCTTCTTTATTTCTTCCCTGACCCAGTGGTCCTCTAGTAAAGAGTTGTTCAATTTCCATGTGAGTGTAGACTTTCTGTTGATTCTTTTGCTATTGAAGTCCAGCTTTATTCCATGGTGGTCTGATAAGATACAAGGGGTTATTTCAATTTTCTTGTATCTGTTGAGGCTATCTTTGTGTCCAACTATATGGTCAATTTTGGAGAAAGTTCCATGAGATGTTGAGAAGAAGGTGTATTCTTTTGTGTTTGGGTGAAATGTTCTGTAGATATCTGTTAGGTCCATTTGGTTCATGATCTCTGTTAGACTCATTATTTCTCTGTTTGGCTTCTGTCTTGATGATCTGTCCATAGTTGTGAGTGGGGTGTTGAAGTCTCTCACTATTAAAGTGTTTGGATCAATGTGCGATTTAAGTTTTAGAAGTTTTTCTTTTATAAATGTACGTGCCTTTGTATTTGGGGCATAGATGTTCAATATTGAGATGACCTCTTGGTGGATATTTCCTTTAATGAGTATGCAATACCCTTCTCTGTCTTTTTTAATTAACCTCAATTGGAAGTCTATTTTGTTTGATATTAGGGTGGCTACTCCAGCTTGTTTCCTGGGTCCATTTGCTTGGAAAACCTTTTCCCAGCCCTTTACTCTGAGGTAGTGTTTATCCTCAATAGTGAGGTGTGTTTCTTGTACACAGCAAAAAGATGGGTCTTGTTTACAGATCCAGTCTGTAAGTCTATGTCTTTTTATTGGCGAGTTGAATCCATTGATGTTGATGGATATTAGTGACCAGGGGTTGTTATTTCCCATTATTTTGGTTTAGCTGGCTGTCTTGTGTTTCTCTTTTGTTTAGTTGCTGTGGAGGTTTCTATTTCCTCTGTTTTCTTGGGTGTAGTTATCTTCTCTGGGTTGGAATTTTCCTTCTAGGATCTTCTGTAGGGCTGGATTTGTGAGGAGATATTGTTTGAATTTGATTTTGTCATGGAATATCTTGTTTTCTCCTTCTATGTTGATGGAGAGTTTACCTGGATATAGTAGTCTGGCTGGGCACCTACGTTCTCTGGGCTTCTAGGACATCTGTCCAGGCCCTTGTAGCTTTTAAAGTTTCTGAGGAGAAGTCAGGTGTGATTCTGATGGGTCTGCCATTGTATGTGACTTGGCCTTTTTCTCTTACAGCTTTTAATATCCTTTCTTTTTTCTCTACATTTGGAGTTTCTATTATTATGTGGCGAGAGGAGTTTCTTTCTGATCTAATCTGTTAGGTGTTCTGTAAGCCTCTTGGATTTTTACTGGCATCTCTTTCTTTAGGTTTGGGAAGTTTTCTTCTATGATTTTGTTGAAGATATTTCCTTGACCATGGAGTCGGGAGCCTTCTCTTTCCTCTATGCCTATAATTCTTAGGTTCCATCTTTTCATTGAGTCCTTGATTTCTTGGATGTTGTGGGTGAGAGATTTTTTAGCTTTCTCATTTTCTTTGGATGTTGTACTGATTTCTTCCATCGAATCTTCCATGCCTGAGATTCTGTCTTCCATCTCTTGCATTCTATTTTTCATACTCACATCCGTAATTCCTGTTCTCTTCCTTTGATTCTCCATTTCCTCTTTTAACTCTGACTGTGTTTTTTTTTTATTGTTTCCATTTCTATTTTCATGTCTTCAATGGTAGTGTTCGTTTTGTACATTTCCTTCTCCAGTTTGCTTGTTTTTGTCTGGAGATCTTTCACTGCTTTATCCTTTTCCTGTTCAAGCTGGGTCACCTTGGCTTGGAGCTCTTTAATGGTGTTATCTGTTGTTTTGACTTGTATGATTGTGGCTTCTTTGAATTCCTTCATAGTTTTAAGTTGTTCTTGAAGAGACTTTATCACTTTCCATACTGTAGAATTGTCATCTTTTTCATGTGTTTCAGTTGTGGTGAGGTGGTTCGGGCTAGACGGAATAGCGTTGCTTTCTTTTGTTGGAGACATTTCCCTCTGTTTTTTTTTTTTTTTTTTTTTTGGTCTCTGGCCTCTGGCCATGTGGAATTTGCTGTCTTCTGGACTTGGGTCCAAAGGGGGCACTGTGGTGTAGGATTCGAGTTGCCTTACTCCACCCCTATAAGGTGAGTCATTCAGTCCCGCCTCTCAGGTGGGGACCTAATTAATTCAGGTGGCGGGGCTGTTTACAAGTAAGCCCTGATCCCCCACCAGAAGGGCATGTGCTGGTACATAAGACTGATATACGACCATTTCAAATATCTAGCAGTTTTTCCGGGGTTGGTTCCTGTAGCGGGTAAGTCTGCAGTTCAGCTGCAGTAGCCTTGCTGCTCCTGTGGCTTGGAAACTGGCCGGTGGTGTCACAGATTGCGATCTGTGGTCTGAAGGCACTTTACAGGGGATCTCCCGCTCACTTCCAAGGGTTGCAACCTTTCACTAGGTAATTGGATCGGATCATCTGTGTGAGACCTGGGAGTGCCCAGCAGGGTGGGGATTATCTCTGAGTGGTTTCTGAATCTGCTGGCTGGGTATTAGGTTGGAACTTACCGGGATTTCTCCTTTTGGGGGGATGGGTTATCCTGATTCCCGGGTCCAGAGGCTTCCTAGCGTGTCCGAGATTCGGAAGTGGCGTCCTGCCCAGGCATCTTCCGTGGTCCCTGTGTAGCTGGGTGAGATTTAGAAGGGGTCGTGCCCTTTTTACAACATCCTGGAACACTTGCCGCCTTGTGATTTTTGACCCCGAAATCAAAATACGTCCGCGCCGGCCACTGCCATCTTGGATCCCCCACACTATTGTTTCTCTTAAGATCACAAAGGAACTTTCAGATATGTTGTTTTGCAGTTCGGGTTTCATTCTTTGGTGCTGGACCAAAGACAACACTGTCCAAAAAGTGACCCAGGAAAGGACAGAAGGATTGGCTTTGAACTTCAGAAATGAAAGGGACCACATTCATTCTATCCAGTAGGGAGCCAATGAGTGGGAATCTGTGTTTATGTGTCTGATTCATCAGCAGTAAGTGGCCAGTTACTGACTTGCACTGTCAAGTAAAAATCAAAGAGAAATACACTGAGGCTCAGTTGACCAAGTGCTTGTTTGCAAGCAGGAAGACCAGAGTTGAATACCTAGCTCCCACATGAAAAAGCAGTAGTGAGGTCTAGACAGGCAGATCTCTGGTAGTTTTTGGCCAGCCAGAATAACCAAATAGAGGCAGTCCAGGTCTCTATGAGAATGACAGTCTCAAACAAATAGATATATGGATGTCTCTTACATGCATGTGCATATAATTGAACCTGCACACACACACACACACACACACACACACACACACACACACACACAC
>CAJQZJ010031998.1:227231-263589 GCA_907164525.1 Lophiomys imhausi | reverse complement strand
CACACACACACACACACACACACACACACACACACACACACACACACGAGTATGCCTATAGTAAAATATAATCAATCAATCAATCCATCAACCAATCAATCAGTAAGAAATATAATAAGGCCGGGCGGTGGTGGCGCACGCCTTTAATCCCAGCACTTGGGAGGCAGAGGCAGGCGGATCTTTGTGAGTTCGAGGCCAGCCTGGTCTACAAAGCGAGTCCAGGACAGCCAGAGATATTCAGAGAAACCCTGTCTCGAAAAACCAAAAAAAAAAAAAAAAAAAAAAAGAAATATAATAAGGCAGCACCAGAACAAACTTAAGTCAACTTTAAGAAAGAACCATCTGATATGATTATTTCATACAAAGAAAAACAGAAAAGTCTTATCTAGAGCCCTAACAAAAATAAGATGTGTTTATTTTTCAGATGTCTCATTTATTTCATTTTACATTACATCACATTTAAATAAATTAAATATGATATAAAAAAGCATTAGGACACAGAAAATAAGTTACAAGTTAGAAATATACAGTTAATTTCCCAAGTCAATCTGAAGCACCATCTTCATTTTTTGGAGACCACACAATTGAACTCAACAAATTTCCTTCGTTGCAGAGGGATATCTCTTTACTCTAAATTGAGAAATGTGAGTAAAACTGCCAAGTTCTGCTACTTGATGGGGTGGAAACAATCCATCCCTTGTCAACTTGCACACAATCATATCACATTATGTCCAAATGTATACAATAAACGGGTCATAATAGTGCCTAATATGATATAACTATCCCTCTCTACAACTGCAAACACATTGTAAATTTGGAATAGATGGCAATATCTTTTGGGTAACATCCTTTTCACAAGATGTAAGCTTTACATACAAGCAAACAGCCATGTTTCTGTGACTGGGTGGGATCTCTTGCTCAGAGAGATCACTCCCTTAATTTTATTCAATATCTTTAATCTGTTTATTTCCATGAACACAGAAATTACCTCCATTCTACTTCCTGGTGCCCCTTTAAACCTTGAACCATACATTTTGTATTTTTTTCTTTTTCAGCTTGCTATATTCAATCAAAATGCTTTTCACAAGAGTAAACCACACGAGAGTCTATATGAGGCTGTTTTGAAATTTCCTGTGTCAATGCAATTAATATAAATCTCTTTACTTTATTCTCAGGCAGACTCTTCAGACAAGGGCAAAAAGTAGCCACTTTCTTCACCAAAATATCATAAGAATGATTTCTAGGCAACATACTAAAATCCTTTTCCTAGGAAACATCTTGAGACAGGCTCACACAGTTCAATCATCTTCAGGACCACTGTCTTCCATGTTCCTACTAGGATAGCTCATTAAGCCCCATTTAAAACAATTCACTGCTTTCCAAAGTCCACAAATCCACATTCCTCCAGACAAAAGCATGGTTAAGCCTATCATAGCAGTACCATAGTTCCTCACATCAACTTCTGTCTTAGTTGGGGTTTACATTGTTGCGAAGAGACACCATGACCAAGGCAAGTCTTATAAAGGAAAACATTTAATTGGGGATGGCTTACAGGTTCAGAGGTTTAGTCCATTATCATTATGGTGTGAAGCATGGCAGAGTACAGGCAAATATGATACTGGAAGAACCACGAGTTGTATGTCTTGATCAGAAGGCAGCAAGGAGAAGGGTGGATTCCACACTGGGTGGAGCTTGAACATAGACCTCAAAGCTTTCATCCAAGTAACAGAATTCCTCCAACAAGACCACACCTCCTCAAAGTGCCACTCCCTACGGTACAATCATTCAGACACATGAATTGGTGGGAGCCATACCTACTCAAACCACCACAAAGGCAGTTCCTCTAGTAGAAGAGGACTGACTCTTTAAGTCAGCTGGCTGTACCTCTAACAGGACACTATTTCTTTCTAGCTTGCCCTACTTTGTATCCCAAGATGCAAAGATATGCCAGCCTCAGGATTTGTAAGTCTGTTTTGGTTCATTTCACAGAGCTGTATGGGGGTGGTGGTGTTAACTAATCCAGCAAGGTTTTTCTGAATGAATGAATGAATGAATGAATGAATGAATGAATACACCCCCCAGGGGGGTGGTCATGTGAACCTTTGAGAGAGAACTACCTCATTCAGTCCTTTCTGCTCTTAACTGATCTTCATGCCTTTCCAAAAGCACCTCACCTCTGCAGGATCTCAGAATTTGAGCCTTGGTTGTGAAATTTGCTCAAGGCAAAGATCCAACTTTTCATTCTGCTTGAATGGAAGAGTGAGATTAAAAGAGAAAAATGGCTGCATTGAGGACAGAAGACAGAACTGTGCTTCGCTTCGGTCTGGTTTAGCAGTTAATTTCTCCTCAAGAGGGACATTAAGCCTTTCTACCCGGCAGACAGGATCTGGCTGTCAAAGCCCGGTGTGGGCCATGGTGCTGGATGAATGATTAAGCCTTGCATTAGTCATAGAGACAAGGTTCGTATTCTTTCCCTCTGTGTTTCATCAGGAAATATAGGCTATCCTTCCACTTAGTATTTGCTTAACCAGGTCATATGAATTCTTAATTCAGAAAGAGGAAAAAGCAACGTCTGCTAATGAGGTCTAGTGCTTTTGAGAACATTCACAGGTGTTCCCGAGTCACAGGAACAATGCTGTTTGCTTACTCTGTTCTTGGCCTAGCTTTTGACTCACGTTAATTGGCAGCCCTGGTCAGTACTGACTTTCAGCTCAGAAACAGACTGTATGATAGTTGATTGTTGTAGATTTCTTGAGTCAGAAGGAAATGGTGATGTCTGTGGCCAGGACCCTGGAAGCAGTTTGTACTGAATAAGCTTCAAACCTGTAATAATTGTCATATATTCTGTGATCCTAAGTGTAAATACAGTTTTAGAATGCATCTAATCAAAGGTGTAAAACAAATCTAATTTAGTCAATGCAGACATTTTAGAAACATAATTGTAGTTGACAAATCAATAACCAATGAAGCCCTTTGTACAAGCAGACACATCTGAGAGTCTTAAGACAAAGCCTAGATGCATCCAGTGCCCTTTCTCGTATAGAAGCATGGAGAAATAAAAGAAAGAATAAACAAGTCCTAAGTGTGTTTGTTTAAAGCATGTGACTGAACTGTGTCACCTGTAATGGTTCTGCTGAAACTTAACAAGTTTTTGTGTATGTGTGCTTGAAACATGATTGAGAACATTGCATGACTGATTTATTTAGAGTGAGTGGGTGGATTTTAAATGTATCATCATCATTTGGATTAGTTTTCTTTCTACTGCTGTGCTAAGAACCATAAAGACTGAAGACCAAAAAAATTTTAGAGAGGCAAATTTTTATTTCAGCTTAAAGTTGTAGTCCATTATGAAGGAAAAACATGGCAGGAACTGAAACAGGAAGCATGGAGGCACATTGCTTACTAGCTTGCTGGTATTCATGGCTCATACAATTTGTTTTCTTAAAAAACCACCTTCCCAGGGGTGGCATTGCTTGCAATGGTCTGTGCCATACTATATCAATTATTAATCAAGAAAATGCCCTAGAGACTTGTTTACAGGCCAATTTGATGGAGGCATTTTCAAAGTTAAGATTTTCTTTTCCAAGTTGTGTCATGTTGACCAAAACCTAACCAGCATAGGGTTGATTTCAAGGTTGTTTGTTTGATAGATGTAATATGGCTGCACCTCTGTGACATTATCAGAGGCTGCTAGAAAGTGCAGAGGTATATACCTTTCCTCTGGGACAGACTATTAATGCTGGTGTTAGTGGTTGTTCCAATTTGGGCTACAGTTCTGAGTGATATATATATATATATATATATATATATATATATATATATATATATTATATATTTTATTTTATTTTTTCCTTTATTTTTTATTTCTTCAAGTTACATCTCAATCGCAGTCCCCTTCCTATTCCCCCCTCCAGTCCCACCCTCCCACCCTCATCCCCCATCCTCTTCCCTTTTTTTTTTCTTTTAAGTTTAAGGTATATCTTATTTCCCCCTACAGTTTCCCCTTTCAGTCCAATAAATGGCTCTTTCTCTTATAATAATAAATAAAATACAAAACAACAGAGGTAATTAGGCCACAGTTAGGGTTATATGGCTTATTAATTATGTTTTTTAATTTAAAATTTTTTCCTTAGTATATAGTATAATATAAAAGAAAAAATACTAATACTTAACAAATACAGTAATGACTAAATGCCATTTAAGGCTGGTGACATGTGCTCACACGTCTAATTGTGACTTTCATTCACGATTTTTATCATTTCCTCTTAGAAGTGATATCTTTTAAATCTCGGCAAACATATTTTCTTTAAAAAATGTATATAAATTTTCAGGGCTTGTGGGTATGGTTCAGTTGATAGAGTGCCTACCTAGCAGGCAGAAAAGCCCTGGGTTTGATACCCAGCACTGCATAAATCAGGTGTGGTGGTAGTACAACTTTAATCAAAGCAGTCCTAAGGTTAAGACAGGAAGATTAGAAATTCAGCTATATCCTCAGGCTACATAGCAAGTCTGAGGGCAGCCAGGACTGCATGAGACTCAAAAAACAAAACAAAACAAAAGAAGCAATATTACAAATTTCCAGTAATCCATCAATTCATTTGAGGAATATAAATACTGTTTATACTACTGACAATATATATATATATATATATATATATATTTTGGTTTTTCGAGACAGGGTTTCTCTGTTTAACAGCTCTGGCTGTCCTGGAATCGCTTTGTAGACCAGGCTGGCCTTGAACTCGCAAAGATCCGCCTGCCTCTGCCTCCCAAGTGCTGGGATTAAAGGCGTGCGCCACCACCGCCCGGCTACTACTGACAATATTTAAGGTCACAGTTTTCTTGCTGCCCAATTAAGACAGAAAGCAGACTGTTTTTGTTATTGTCCATGTAATGGAGTGTCCATAGTTTCCATCTGATTGTTTCGCTCCCCAGGGAATGAATTGATGGCTTTCAACATTATGTAATTGAATAATATTGCTTGTATACTTGTAAACCACACTCTTACATATCAGTGATTTTTGAGGTTTCAAAGCATGTAGCTCTAATTAATTTCCTTGTTATAAATTAGACACAATGTATTTCTTCTCATCTATTGATAGGATGTTGAATTCATACTCAGAATCCATTTACAGAAACATACAGGAACATTAGTGTTCTTCTACCTGTCTCCTTGCTGTTAAGATATGAGGGACCCTATGGAATTCTCTTTACTAGAAAATGAATCAACATAACACAAGCTCATGTCTGCCATTTTAACACACAATGCCAAATCCCCATCAGCCTATTAGTGCTGAAGCAAGTTTCCAGTTCTTATCTTATATAACATTTTAGAAATAATGCATTTTTGTATTTAAAATATCTAAATAGTACTGTAATGTAATATGCTTTTAATAACAGTACATACCAGAGGAAATAAATCAAAGAAGACTGCATGATCATCTGGACAATCCAAAGTAACCATGTACAGTGTTATATTAATTACTATAGTCACCATTCTTTTCTTAAAAATATTTTTATTATAATATACAAATAAATTGTTACATCTTGATTTCAGCCCCCTCCCTCCTCCCTACCTGGTCACATCCTCCTGCCCTCTTCCCCTCCCCCTCCTCTCCTCCTCAGATGAGGGGAGGCCCTCACATATCAACACTTCTCAGTTCATCAGTCACATGAGGGCTAAGAACTTCCTTCTGCACTAGGGCCTGACATGGCAGTCCAGTTAGGGTAAGGTGTTCCACTAACAGGTAACAGAGTCTAGGTCAAAAAAAGCCCCCCTCCCCAATTACTAAAGGATTTGCATGAAGACCAAGTTGCTTATCTTTGTATGTGTAGGAGGCCTAGGTCCAGTCAATATGTTTGTTTTGTTTTTTGCTTTCTTCCTTCCTTTCTTTCTTTCTTTCTTTCTTTCTTTCTTTCTTTCTTTCTTTCTGTCTTTCTTTCTTTTTCTTTCTTTCATTCTTTCTCTCTTTCTCTCTTTCTTTCTTTTTTTCTCTCTCTTTCCTTCCTTCCTTCTTTCCTTCCTTAATTCCTTTCTTTCCTTCTTCCTTTTTTTGTGGTTAGTGTTTCAGTCTCTGTAGGCCTCTAGGGGCCTAGGTTGGTTGGTCCTATTGATCTCCATCTGGAGCTTATTCCCTCTGGATCCCTCTATTCCTTCTCCCTCTATTATACAGGACTCCCAGAGCTCCATATAATGTTTGGCTATGGGTCTCAGCATCTGTTTCAATCTGCAGGTTTGTGGAGTTTCTTGTAGGGTAGTTATGCTAGGTTGCTATCTCCTTGGGTCTTTGGGCTGAAGATGGTTATCCTGTATTATATGACTAATATCCAGTTATAAGTGAGTACATACCATATGTATCTTTCTTGGTCTGGGTTAGGTCACTTAGGATGAGCTTTTCTAATTTCATCCATTTGGTTGAAAACTGCATGATTTCCTTGTTTCTGATAGCTGAGTGGTATGGCTGTGTATTGAGGTAGAGCTATTCCTAATTTTCTGAGATATTGCCAGATTGATTTCTAAAGCAGTTGTAAAAGTTTGACTCCTACCAGCAATGGAAGAGTGTTTTCCTTTCTCCACATCCTTGACAGCATGTGCTGTCACTTGAGTTTTTGATCTTAGCCATTCTGACAGATGAAATCTGAGTCGTTTTGATTTGCATTTCCCTGATAACTAAGAATGCTGAGGATTTTTTCAAGTGCTCCTGGCCCTTGAAAAAAAATCCCTCTTTTGTGAAGTCTTGATTTAGCTCTGTCCCCAGTTTTGATTGGATTATTTGGTTTGTTGGTGTTCAATTTCTTGAATTCTTTATATATTTTGGATATTAGCCCTCTGTTGGATATGGGGTTGGTGAAGATCTTTTCCCAATCTGTTGGCTACAGTTTTGTTCTAATGACAGTGTCGTTTGCCTTACAGAAGCTTTTGAGTTTCATGAGGTCCCATTTTTTGGTCCTTGATCTTAGAGCCTGAGCTGTTGGTGTTCTGTTCAGGAAGTTGTTTCTTGTGCTGAGTTCGAGGGTTTTTCCCCACTTGCTCTTCTATTAGACTTAATGGGTTAGGTTTTATGTTTAGGTCTTTTATCTACTTGGACTTGAGTTTTTGAGCAGGGTGATAAATATGGGTCTATTTGCATTCTTTTAGATGTTGATATCAAGTTAGACCAGCACCATTTGTTGAGGTGGTTTCCCTTTTCCACTGTACAGTTTTGGCTTCTTTCTCAAAAATCAAGTGAACATAGGTGGGTGGGTTTATTTCTGGGTCTTTGCTTCAATTCCACTGATCAGCCTGTCTGTTTTTATACCAATACAATGTGGTGTTTACTCCTATTGCTGTTAGTACATCTTGAAATTAGGGATGATGATACCTCCAAATGTTGTTTTATAGTACAGGACTGTTTTAGCTATTATGGGTTTTCTGTTTTTCCATATGAAGTTGAGAATTGTTCCTTCAAAGCCTGTACAGAATTGTGTTGCTATTTTAATAGGAATTGTATTGAATCTATATATTGCTTTCAGTAATATGGCCATTTTTATTATGTTGAGCCTACCTATCCATGAGCAAGGGAGATCTTTCCATCTTCTGATATCTTCTTCAATTTCTTTCTTCAGGGAATTGAAGTTCTTTTCATACAGGTCTTTCACTAGCTTGGCTATAGTTACTTTAGTATTTTATATTATTAAAATACATTTAATAATAATTTAGTGTTTTATTTTAAAAATGCTTTTATTATTTTATATTAAAATACTTTAATATTTTATATAGTATTTTATATTATTTGTTGCTATAGTGAAGGGTGGTGCTATCCTTGTGCATAAGCATCTGAAGAGGTTATCTGGAAAACTCTATGGACACTAAGGGAAACAACGGGACAGTGTTCTAGTTTTCTTTCCTTGCTGTGATAAAACACTGACCAAAGACAACTTGGGGAGGAAAGGGTTTATTTCATCTTACACTTCCAGGTAACACTTCACCACTGAAGGAAGTCTGCAGGAAATCAGGGCCTGAACCTGGAGGCAGGAGTGATCCTTAAAGCTCCCTCTGCATTGCACATGCTGCTTACTTATATCATCTAGGAGCACATAACCAAGAGTGGCACTAGCCACAGTGGGCTGAGCCTTCCGGTATCTGTTATCAATAAAGAGAACACTCTGCAGATATGCTCACAGGCTAATCCAATGGAGGCAATTCCTCAATTGAGGTACCATCTTCCCAGGTAATTCTATTTTGTATCAAGTTGATGAAACCTAACCAGCATAGATAGAAAGATATGTAATAAGAAAAAAAATCTATAATCAACTTGGCTTTTTTTAATCTCAAAACTCTAATGATAACAAGTCAAGGAGATATAAAAACAAGTGTGAAATAAAAAAGAAAATATTAATTCAATATTTTAAAGTATATTTCATTACAATGAGTTAGATGAACTAGAAATATGTTCACTGTGCTTTCATACAAGTTATTGAATCTTAATACACTTAATAATGTTAATTCTGAGAATTATTGTAAACATTAACATAGGTATAATATTTATTTGTCTTTGTTTCTTTCCTGTCTTTTCCTTTTGAAAACTGAAACAAGAATGATTAAGAAAATAATTATATAAATTGACCTTTACACAGAAGTTTTATTATTTTGGATTTTATTAATGTACTGTGATTACCTAATGGCATGATTTTGTCAATAAAAGTCACTTCTACTTCATAATCTTAGTATTTATGCTGTGTGTCAAAGGAATGGTTCAATCTGTGTGAGTTTTGAGGAAACACATGTGTACATCTCTGTGTGTGGATGTATTTGAGGAGGCACATGTGTATCTCTGTGTGTACATGTGTTTGTGGGGACATATGTATATGCACAAGTATATATGCACCTCTGGCCTTGTGTGGAACCCATTGTGACACTGGGTGTTACTTCCCTGATTCCGTCCACCTTTTGTTGATAAAAGGTCTTTTATTGCCTTGTAACTTGCCAAGTAGACCAGGTTGACTGGCCATTATGCCCTAGAGAACTACCTAACTCCCTGCACTGGGATTACCAGTGTGTAACCACATCCCAGAGAACCATCTGACATCTATGGTATTCTGCCTTATTTAGTAGTATATCTTGGTTACACTGTAGTTCTTGAGTTCCATTTTAATTTCTTAAGAGATCTCTGTACTAACTTCCAATTCTATTGTGAGTCAGGCATAGTCAAGAGAAAATATTTTATCAGAGCCTTTCCTGGATACCCAGCTCCAGGTTCTTCTAGGAAAATAAAATAAAATATTATAAAATGAAATAAAGGGACTTTCTTGTTAGTGGACCAGCTTTGCAGATAGTGTTAAAGTAAGTTGTTGGTGAAAAGAAAGATAATATAGATCTGCATATATTTATTTATGTATAAAACATATATTTTGCAGTACATGTGGTCCTGGTGCGAAAGGAGGCCAGAAGAGGGGATCAGATCATCTGGAATTGGAGGCTCAAATGGTTGTGAGCCACCATGTAGATCTTGCGGAAGCGTGGCCAGTGTTCTTAACCACTGAGCGGTCTCTCCAGGCCCCCAGACCTTACATTTCCATATTTTTAAGTTAAAAAATACCAGTGTTTCCAAAGTGATAGTAACACCTATGTATATAATTGTTAGTATGCACATGCATATGAATATTAATTTTATATATGATTATATACAATGAAATAAATGGTAGTACTGCTATGAAGAGCATTATAAAATAATTACAATAACTAGCTTATGATAAGCTGTCTCCTTGCCTGTGAAGTAGTATAGTGCTGTTTGAAAGTAGTAATGGGCAAACTCTAGGACAACTACTAAAAACATTTAAAAAGATGCATAGTTGATAGGCCAAGAAAAAAGAGAAAACATTATATCAAATTATATTAAACATTCCATTAAAGCATCAAAGACAGGAAAGAAGGGAGAAGTGGGAGCAAAGAACAGGAACCATGAACAGACAGTAACAAATAGAGAACTTAGTGACCAAGTTACACCAGTAGCCACCTTGATGTACATAGTCCCAGCACATATAAGATAGGAGGAGGAAGATCAAGAATTCAAGGCCAGTCTCATCTACATAATGAGACCTTGCCTATAAATAAGTAAGTAAATGTCTGGGTATGTAGCTTAGAAACAGTGTTTTCCCTGTGCATGAAAGGCTCTGGGTTTGTTCCCTAGCACCACAAAAATAAAATAAAATAAATGATAAAATAAAATAAATGATACAGATGACCAGAGTGTATAAAGAGACCCAAATGATTGTTGTCTAGAATGAATACATTTAAATATAATGGTATATGTATATTACAAATAAAGAGACAAAGAAAAAGAAAACAGCCATTCAAACATGACATTTTGTTAGGTACTAGCGTAGTCTATCACAGATGTTTTCTAAGTTAATCAGAAATCAAGTTGCTAAGACACAAGCAACATTTGCTTATCCAAATATACAGAGATAGATAAATGGTCTTCAAAAACCTCAAGAGTATGGTGTTCAAAGAAGTTTTCTTAAGATTTTTTTTTTGAAATTGAGACATGTCAGCTCCTGATAGCAAACCCCCATCCTACTCCAAGTACATGATGACCTTCAAAGAATCTCCAATTGGAGATGGCTGCATTAGTGGCAAGCTTATCACTGGGCAACAGAAAGCCCTTGCTTCAACTGTAGAAAGGATGCTGTCCAAAAAGCACAAAATTTGCAAGCAGGTAAATTGACAGTCTAGCTCTGCCAAGACAGGGTGGGTAAGTCCTTCATAATTCCTGCTTTACAATGAATGTCTTTCAGATATACTGGGCCAAAAGGCTGAAGATAGATGCTCCAATGTATTGAAAGAAATCAGGGACTGTACAGGCAGCCAGTTGTCATTTCTTAGTTTTGGAAGCTGCTGGCTCTGTCTTTCCTATATATTCAGATATATTTATCCTTCTCAGGTCTCTGATGTGGTTGAAGACTAGATAGTTATAGTATCACAGTTAAATTTAAAAGTTGTTTAGGAATTGAAAGGATATTCTAGGTCTATGGAGATGTTTTTAAGTTGGTAATACAAGTTAGGATGGAAGCTGAGTTAGGTATAGAACTTTAAACTCATTGAGATAGAGAGACAACAATATTATTATCAGCTGCCAAATGCACATGGATTGGACATTAGGAATGTATGTTATACCTTATAATTTTTATAATTGTGGCCTAGTTGTTCTTACTGTTTTGTATTGTATTTATTGTTATAAGAAAAAGAGCCTTTTATTGGACTAAAAGGGGAGCTGTTGGGGGAAGAAGATATACCTTACATTATAAAAAAAACAGATAGAAGAGTGAGGGGGAAGAAGGTAGGATGATGGGACTAGAGGGGGAGGAGGTAGGGGACTGTGATTGAGATGTAACTTGAAGAAATAAATAAATGTTGAAAAAAAAAAGAAAGCTACAAAGGCTTTATTGATTTCAGAGACTGCAGTTATCAGAGGAAGGAAAACGATCAAGATTAAATGAGAACAATGATATAATGACAGAAGAATCTGTTTTCCAAGAAGAAATAGCAGTCCGCACTGTGTATGTTCCAATTTTCTTCTTAATGAGATATCTGATCAGGAGAAACTATTTTACCTCTAATGGTGGGGCTGTATAAGAGGCTAACCTACATGGAGAAATTACTACCTAACTCTAGACAAGAAAATGTCAGAATATGTGTGATAAAATCAGATGAGACTGCGAAGAAACAGGAAAAATTGATGCTTTTCATAGTTGGGCCTCCCTGTCACAGCTGGCACTACAGGAACAGAGAGGAGTTCTGCAGATGCTCCTTTCTCGGCCATCCTGGGTACATCCCTAAATCTCAAGACTTTAGACTAACTCCATGTGACAGTTCAGTTCCTGAACGAAGGAAACTACCCCTCCTAACTATGAAAACATTTCTCCACCGAAAGACGTGAGTGCATCTGAGTATTCTCTGGATCACAGCAGTTCATCCAACGAGCACTCCCCTGAAGTGTAGTCATAGTGGGTTCTTTCTCTTCTGTGGTTGTCAGGTGTATCAGCTCACAGTTCTGATGAATAGAAACAATACGATGAGCCAGTCCTTAACATTTGAAAATGAGTGTCTCTCTCTGGGTAAGAGAAAAACTCACAGAGGAAATATGGAAGAGAAATGAGGACATGGGTAAATAAATATTATGAAATTTGTTGAGGAAAACAAAAGCTGGTTAATTTTTAATAAAGACAAGCTGGATAAATAATGTTAGCCAAAAGGGTTAGTGGGAGGTGGTGGAATTTTATAAATATAAAAGGAAAAATATGTACTCTGAAGGCGTGCTAGCACTGCTTAGCAATTTAGAAAGCTTTCATCTTCAAAGAACCTTACATGTTGACTAATTAATCCTTCCAACACCCTTGTGACGTAGATGTGACAAGGAAGGACAGACAGCAGTCTCAAAGAACTAATCTCCAAAGCTTACTGGTTGAGGGAAGAATTGTGAAAGTGTGCCCATCACTAATGAGAAAGAATCTACATACAAATGACAGATATTTTAAAGATGTTCCTTTTTTGTACTTTAGCACTTCCTATTTTTTTATAGCAGAGATGT
This sequence comes from Lophiomys imhausi, assembly GCA_907164525.1. Taxonomy (NCBI): domain Eukaryota; kingdom Metazoa; phylum Chordata; class Mammalia; order Rodentia; family Muridae; genus Lophiomys; species Lophiomys imhausi. The sequence goes on along the minus strand of CAJQZJ010031998.1, from coordinate 251,020 downwards.
GTGTGCATGCTTTCAAAATACATTTCCAGAACTGTGGAACCAATCACAGCATTGTAAGGAAAGAATCTTCAGCTGTTTCAGTTCGGTTAACACTACACTAATGTGAAATACTCAAATAACCCATGCTTGAACTCTGGCTGTTAGCAAAGGCACACAGTTGCTTTTCATGATGTCTAATTGCTGTCTTCCATGGAAAGCTCAGACTGAGAAACTTCAGTGGGGTGAAAGGAATAGCACTTGTTAGGGGCTTATGCTAATTTTGTATCACGTAACTTCTACATTCTTTTAGTCATTCAGTCACCCAGGCAAGTATGCAAGGCCCAATTAAGTGAGAGACCTAAGAATTCCATGCTCCTAATCAGCAGGCACTAATTTTGGAAACTTGACACTGAGACTACAAATGCCATCAAAACACAGTGAATTTCTTCCACCCCATCCACATTCTTTGCTCAGAGAGCTGATCTCCTATTTGGTTGGCATAGTGCCAAGGTGTAAAACTAAAGTGATCTGGAATGCACCTAAAGAGAATCAGCAGGCCTAGAGCCACGCCTTCGTTCTTTAAACTGTCTGCAGAAACTGTTTCCACATCATCCTTTCTGGAAGATAGAGAAAAGAGAGGACTAAGCCCATGCATGAGCTCCCAGGGTGGCACCTCTCACTGCTTCATGCCAACACTAGCTGAAACAGCTTGCTTTAATCCAACAAAATTATTTAATGCTAATTAGCAGAGGATTTTTCTTTTCATAGGAAATGGAATCTAAAAATACCTATTTTTAGATTGTAAATTATCCACATCTTTGTAAAAATACAATTCCTGTAACAAAAGATGTGGATAATGCTATATGGAAGAATCAATCAATGTATTATTACACTGTAAGATAAACCCAGACTCAGAAAGATGCACATGGCATCCATTCACTTATAATTGGATCTTAGCCATATAGTACAGGATAACTACTCTACAACCAACACACCAAAAAGAACAGGAACATAGACTTTGTTACCTGCTGATGAGACACTTTGCCTTAGTGGTGCTGCCATGTAGGCCCCCAGTGTATGAGGAGGCTCTTGGCCCTCATGTGACTGTTGAACTGGGGTGGGGGACCAATATGTGGGGACACCCTACTCTGGAGGAGTAGGATGGGAAGGTGGGAGGTTGGGACTGGGAGGGGTGGAGGGGGGACTGTGATGGAGATGTGGCTTGAAGTAGTGAATAAACATTAAAAAAACAAAAACAAAAACAGAAGGTTAAAGAGCTGAGATATGGCCCAGCAGTTTGGAATACCCAATGCTCTTTCAGATGACCTAAGTTCAGTACCCAGCATCCATGTTGAATGGGCTCATAGCCATCTGTAACTGCAGCTCTAACACTTTTGACCTGTATGGGTATCTGTTTTCATGTTTACAGTACCACATATAGATACACATGTAGATACATATAGTTAAAAAGAACAAAAGCAAACAATTTGAAAAATAGATGGTTGGTAGATGATTATGGAACTTGTTGGCTTTTAAAGGATTTTCAAAATTAGCAAATATTAATCTATAAGTTTTATTTAGTTCCAATATTTTAATTAAAATAAACATTGAAAGCAGATTCCATTTTAGCCTCATTTGCTTCATCTATAGACCTTCCCCACCCAGCCCTCAGTATATACGTTTCTTCCAAACACTGGTTTAATTCTTGGAGATATGTGTGTAGCTGCCTCTTTAAAGACTGCAGTTTCCTTCCTATGAGCGTGTCTGTGAAGGACTGTGACACTTATCCACCATGATCCAATCGTGAGAGCAACATATCTTCTCCAAAACTTGTAGAAGAAACAGGACAGAACTCATGACCATTTTGCAATAATAACAGTAAGACACTGCTGTCAGCACCCCGAGGTGACAGTAGTCCAGAGCCCTCTTTCTGCAGTCATGGCAGCAGCCAGCCATTTCTTGCCAGCTCAAGAGATGGCTGATGACAGCAGCAAGCCTCTGAGATTACAGACCTGCTACCACAGGCGCCAGCCTTTCTTTCCTTTAGTGATCTCTCAGAGTGAGGATATTTAGCCCCACTGCACTGCTTCTAAAACCATTGCGAAGACCTTTGGAGCAAGATTGGACAGAAGTGATAAAAGACTAGATATTTCCTTAAACTGCTGGAGTGTTCCTGGGAAAATGATAATCATGGAAAGTGCTGATGGTAGAATTCCCACTTGGCCCAGTTCTGTGTTGGCCCCATCATATAGATACTATGTGAGTTTGTATCTTTTCATTCTCTTTTTCTTATCTTTTCCACTTTCCCGTAAAATAACATTCATTCTTTCATTCAGTTGACAAATGCTTTTTGAGTATTGTACCTGCTGCCATAACAGTGCTGGACACTATGGAATAGGTAGGAAATGCCAGACCACTGACTCATCTCATTTGCAGGTGTTAGTAACCAGGGAGGCTGAGCCCAGAGCACCTCAACCTAAAGACATCTGCTTCCATCATCAAGGTACAGCATGTGCATAGAGGAGAATGTGACAATGAACACCATTTTTGTGCACATGTAATGCATACTGAAAATGAAGAAAAGCCCCAATTAGTACATTGTATTCCAACCACTCAATCACATTTCTATTACCTTAAACTTCATCCTATATTTTGTCTTGCTACCTGGCCTCCTTTTCTTTTCTTGAAAACAATCCTAACCTCTTTTTTGTTCTTGTCAGTGAACAACAGAATTCCCCAGCATGGGCACATATGCAGATGGTTGGGTTCAGGTCTGTCTCAGAGACTCTTGCTCCAGGATGTGGGACTCTCATTTGGCCTGCTTTTTCCATTAGTGACTTTCAGATGCCATTCCTGTCTTTGAGAGCATTGTTCCCATGGAGATGTGAGATACAGACACACAGGCTTGTTGCTTGTCAGAAGACTGTGTTTCTCTTTGAGTGTTTTTGATTTTTTTTTTTGTCTCTAGACCTTAGCAGATTGTGTTCTCTCCCCAGTCCTCATACTTCATAAACGCAGTTGTTTATGTATATGGCACACATTCAACATTCATATATATGGCATGGAAAGAGGACCCAACACACATGTAATTAAATATATAGACAAATGGAATGTGAACCTGTGATGCACATCTTTTCATTTATGTATTTATTTTGTGTGTCTGTGTGTCAGTGCATGTTCCTGGGTATAGGTAGATGTGTGCACATGCATGTGGAGGTCAGAGGATATTGGATATTGTTTCTCAGGAGCCATTCATCTTGTTTTGTGAGATAAGGTCTCTCTTTTGCTTGAAGTTTGCCAAGTGGTCCTGTGAGCCTCCGAGAATCTGTCTGCCTCTGCTCCTCTGCCACTGGGACTAGAAGTGCTGGACATTGCCTCACCTTTCTTTCTTTCTTTTTGAATGTAGGTTCTGGGGATTGAACCCAGAATCCCCTGCATGCAAAGCTGCACTGTGTCAGCAGAGCTTTTTTTCCCCAGCACATCTTCTGTTCTGTTTTGTTTTGTTTTTTTTCTCTGTGTGCTGATGTGAATGATTTTGCTACAACCATCTCAATTCTCAGCTTAGCTCATTGACTTTTCCTCTCCTGTGTCAACCTACTGTCAAGCACAGTTAAATCGAAACTTTGGCCTACCACATTGTCAATTCCAGAATTTTTATTTTATTTTATTTTTTTGACAATACCACTTCTATAATCATGCTCCATTTTGTCACATGACTACATTATTTAAAGTTCATATGTCATAACTTCAATAATTTGGCTAAATGAGTTGTTTCTGCTACTCCATCTTGGTGTGTTTTTGCATACTCAGGAACTTGACATCCAATAACAAACAATGTACAGGCTCTGTATCACATCATGCTTTCTCTAAGGGGGTTAACTCTGGCTAGCACTAGAAATAGAGTCATAAAAGATAAAGTTCATGTGATCAGGGACTTCAGGCCAATGTGAAGTGCCAACATTGGTCAGACTGTCTATCTTTGATTGTTCCAGAGTTCTAGAGGAAAGGCTTCCCAGATTCTCGTGGAGATCTGTGGATGCTTGCTAGGATTTCTCTCCACACATCTCCTCAGACTATAATCCCTGTCTTTCCAGCATGGGGAGTTTAGTCAGTGGAAAATGATAATCTTCTAAGTATTTTTATTCTTCTCCCCTGGAAATGTTAAGATCAGGACTACATAGGGAGAATTCAGGGAATCCTTGAAGTAGGTAAATGCTACAGTCTGACATAAGCTGATGAAGCAAGATGCAAGGTTGGCAGCAGGAATACATATAGGGACAGATGTGGGCATCCACATCTGTTTGGGTCAGTGTATGTACTGGTTGATTGCATTGGGGCGGAGGTAGATGTATCAGAATTTTTTCAAGATTCTGAGCCCATAGATATAGTCTGAGCTGAGATATAATTTGTAGGAGACAGGAAAGCTGAGGCTAGCTTAGAAAAATTTTAGAGATGGAAATATAAATTTGAGAGTGAAGCTGAAGACATAGAAGGGGAGAGGCATGCTGCTGAAAACATGTGAGGAAGAGGAGAAGAGGTCACAGAACTGCATTACTGAGAAATCACACCCACTTTGGACATGTTCAACTAACTGGCATGTGCTGACCAGTCTACAGGGCAGAATTCTATTTTACAAAATGCTTTGCACAGATGAGTTGGAGTTTTGTAAGGAAAGAACACGAAATAAACCTAGGAATAATTTGATAATTATACTTTCCGCTGTCCTTATCAGACACACTAAAGATTCTATCTGTACTATATATGGAGATCACTTGGCATTCTCCACCAGGAACAAAGGACTCAGCTAACTCTGTCCTGTCAGAGCTGTACCCTTGGGAGGGTTAAAATGGCAGAAACAATCCAATGAAAAGAGAGATAGGAGAGTAATAAGAGTGCATGTATGAAATTGTTAAAGAAGAAAATAAGTTATAAAAATAACAAAAATAAATTTATAAGAAGAAAAGTATATTTGTAATCTTGTACCTTAGACTGGAATGAATGAAAAGGGCAGGGGAATGCACCAGTGTTGAAAGCTAATTTACCCTGTGTGAAAGGCTGTGGAGCCACAGTTGTGATAAGATATGGGGCCCCACTTTGGAATTTTCCTCCTGAGTCCAGCACTCAGGGCCTTAAGAACACAACAACTCTTTGGGCTTTCTAACAAGAAGAGCTTGGAGCATTAGCACTGTAGCTACTCGTCTGTCTGCTCAGGACAAAGATACCAAGAACTCCTCTGGAATGGGCAAGTCAATATATTTGCCTCATGGGTCAGCTCCATTTGCTGAGAAAACATGACCTCTGATCTCTGCAACATTTGGCAGTTTTAAGGGCACATCACACTTGGAAAAGGGACCCATTATTAGAATAAATAGTAATACGTTTACTCGGATCTCTTAGCAATTTTTGAGAACTCTATGGCTAATACTAGTAGAAAATGGTTTTCTTTCTTTTTCTTTTTTTTTAAATGATAAATGTGTGGGATGGAAATAGAATATAAAGTGAGGGGATATGTACTTGAAATAGACACTTTGTGGCTGTAGAAATGGCTCAGGCAGTAAATAGTCTGCATAGAGCCTGAGTTCAGTCACCAGCACTGTGCAGAAAGCCAGGTGTGGTTATATATATTTGTAATCACAGCAGCCAGGTGTGGTTATATATGTTTGTAATCCCAGCCCTGGTGAGGTGGGATCACTGGCCAGTCAGTCTGGATGACTTGGTATGTTCTAGGCCAGTGAGATACCTTTCCCTAAAAACAAAATGGGTGGTTCCTAAGGAATGACTCCTAAGTCTGATACACACACTAACCCTGCACCCAAAAAAGAAATAGACATTTGTGTCTTCTATATCTTATCAATACAATGTGCCTGTCTCCACAAGATTTCAATCCCGTGATTAAAGCAGAGATTTATGTTGTATTCAATTTAACAATTGAGTCGACAAAACCTAGCCTGATCTGTTTGTATGTAACTATCTAATTAATACTTAAAAACATCCTAATTCTTTCTCCACCATTTAGCTACCTTTAGTAGCTTTGAACTTTCTTTTGAATTCCAAGCAAGAAGAAGCCAAGGAACCAAGTTTTTCTGCTGACCTAGGCTAGCGATGTAAGCATTAGCCACCATTGACACGTTGCAGGCATGTTGCTACTCATCAGAACACAGTGATTGACTAGTTACTTGTAAAGAGTGCACACCCACTGTTTCAGTGTCCTGGTTGTATCCTGGGTCTGGTGATTTGAAAACCTCTCTTCGAAGTGACCTCCAGGAAGTCCAACTCCCCGAGGCAAGCTATAATGTTAACTTCTTAAAGTCTGTTGCTGAAGTTTTAACTCATAAATAGAGCTTAATCTTTTTGGCTATATATAGAGTCATTGCTTGTATTTATTCAATATGAGTTTGCTGTGACTTAGCAGTTAGGGGAATAAAAACATCTGTCTAATTAACATGAATGGTAGGTATGTTTGCCAGATTTAGCTAATAAAAATAGAAAAGATATAGTTACATTTGAATTTCAGATAAACAGTGAATAGCTTTTTTTGTATAACCAGGACACGTGTAATAATGAGGATATGCCTATAGTAAACAATAACTTGTTTGTCTGAGATTCAAACTTAGCTGGTTTATTGTGTTTTCATTAGCCACCCTGGACCGTTAGGCTCTGTGGAGACTCTTGAGCACATGTTCTTTGAGAAAGTGTTTCCAAGGCTTGGGTGTCTGGCCATTTACCCAGGGAAGTGTCTTCTCCAGGTCTAAAATAATCACATCATGTCACAGAACAAGTCCTCTAGTATTGTTGGTCCATTTAACCCAGTCACCAACACACAAACATGCACAGGCACATGTACACACACACACTAACACACACACACACACACACACACACACACACACACACACACACACATCGCTTTGCCCAAGGTATTTATAGAAGAGATCAATTTAAATTTCCCCTCCTCCTTGAGTAAACAATTCAGAATTCCTCCAGCCAAGATTTATCATCTGTCTAAGGAAGTTCTTGGGGAAGAAGCAGGACTGAAGGAGCTTACTGATACTCCAGTGTAAACTGTCCCTACTCTCTCAATATGAAGACATATTTGCCTATGGCCTCCTCCTCCAGAGAAAGGAACTTGTTGATTTTGGCAGTGTTTACCTTTTCTGCAAACAAATTCAACATTTTACATACCAATGGGCTCTTAAAAAAAGACAAGGAAAAAAATTCACAAGAGATCTTGGGAAAAGCAGCCTGCATGTTCTGAGTAGCATTCCTGGACTCTTCCTAGAGAAAGCCCATACTCCTCTCAGCTGCTGGTGGATAATCTGTGGAGAAACTGTGACATCATATTAGCTTATTTTCTATAAGGAAAATGGAAGAATCTGTAAGAAAAAAAGATGGAGCCCATTTTTTCATGTAACAAAACTAGGTTTTTCCATGTAGAAAGGCTGAGAGGATACAAGCACATTTATGCTTTGTTTTTAAAGAGAAATGTTGCTAAGATGTCAGTGGTCACTGGCACATGGTGATTGTCATATGTGTATGACCTGGTTTCTCTGAGCACTGCTATTCTTCTCTGCTCTGGAAGAGATAGTATCTATGTCTCTGTGTGTCTCTCATAGTCTGAAGTTGCCATTCACACCGTTGCTCCTGCTTCAGAATTATGAGACCTGGCCAAAGGGATAGATGATTAGCTCTGATGTGTGGAGTTCATCTGTGGTGGGGCTCACAACAGTTATTTTTTTTAATAGCTTATGGCAAAGGGCAATGTCAGGGGAAAGAATGGGGAAGGCATAGATCATTCTCACCTTCAATTCACAGTATCCTTTATTCTACTTCTGTTTTCACAAACACATTCTTCTCTGCACTGAAGGTTTACACTTTGTGATTTTTCAATTGGGGTGTTGAAGTGATATGGATCACCTAAAAGACAACCTTACGTGCTGTTCTTCAAGTGCTGGCCACCTTTTTTTTTTTTGAGACTGTTTTTCATTGGCCCATAACTTCCCAAGTATAGTCAATAAGCTCCAAGGATCCAGCTACCTCAATTTCCCCAGCTCTGGGATTACAATCACAAGGTGCCACACCTGTTGGTTTTGTTTGTTTCTATTTCTGTTTTATTTTTACCAGGGGTTCTGAAATAAATCTCAGGTTCTCCTGTTTGCAAGGTGCATGGTGAGCACTAACCCAGTGAGTGATCTCTCTAGCCTCTGGCCTGCGTGTATCTATTTTGTTGTATGTGTTAGTTAAATCAGCCTTGAGCATTTTTGGTCTTACACACTTCTGTACTGCACAGGTCCATGTGCAGATGGAATTTCTATCATCAGTGAGGTTATCACCCTCATGGGCAAATGTGGGTGTGTGAAATACAAGAGACTTTTGGGCTCCAATGAAGGGTATATAGGCTAAGATCAGCTTCGACCCATGGCAACATGGTGATGTGCTGATATACCACTCCAGTACACCTGTCCAAGAATCCAAAGCAAAAAAGATGGCTTGAGGCCAGGAATTTAGGGCCACCTTGGCAAAATAGCAAGACCCTCATCTCTTAGGGAAAGGTGTTCAACTATCAATCATTAATTCATCCTTTATATACAAACATGTTCATATGTACACACACACACACACACACACAAAATCACACATGAAGTGTGATTGATAGAAAGTTTGAATGTATTTTGTTATTACAACTTTTCTTAAAATGACTAAAAACAACAACAAAAAATTCATGTTCAGATGTACTTGAGTACTTCCATAGTATTAGCCATAATGGAAGCAGTGATTGTCTGACAGTAAGAATGTTACAAAAGGTCATAACAACTAAGAATCATGCGACTTAATTTATAGTAGTTAAAGTCTGGAGTGTCTCTCACACTAGCTATGTTTATTAGCACTGTAAGTTCTGACACAAAGAAACAGCTTTGCTTAAAATTAAAGGCTAAATTTAGCAAAATATTGAATAATTTTCTGAAAAATACCCTCATACACATATTAATCTGATGGGGTGGTGTTAAACATTCTAAATGTTAATTGGTCCTGTTTGCTGTCTGTTATTTAATTGACTCTGATTGGTTAAATAAATGGTGAGGCCTGGAGATTGGGCAAAGACAGAGGTAGGCAGAACTAGGAGCTTTTAGAGAGAGAGAGAGAGATAGCATCTTGGGAAGAAGAACGCAGAGAGAAGCCAGGAGTAAAAATGGTGGACACACTAGGGATATGTTAAAGAAGATCCTTCCACGTGGCCTGGAACATTGGCTTAGTGTGGAGAATAATAGTCCAAAGGGATGTATGTATATAGGTGGGGTCATATTTGGGTAATAGAATTATGAGCTAGCTTAGATGGGCTAGGATTGCACAATCCAGGCCTAGGCTTGTTAAGATCCACATGGTGTCTATGTGTATTCATTTATATTGGCGGGGTAAGGATTAACACCACTGAACCAATTAAATATAATATAAATACTCGTTAAACAATTTAATTAGCTATTTTTTCTACATTAGTCACTTGTTCATTTCAATTAGTTTTTTTTTAAATTTATTTATTTGTTGTTTCAGGTTACATCTCCATCATAGTGTCCTCTTTCCACCCTTCCCAGTCCTGCCCTCCCACCCTGTACCCCCTAACCCTTCCATCCCACTCCTCTGGAGTGGAGTGTCCCTATAAAACAGTCCCCCGCCCCAGTTCAGCAGTCATATGCGGGCCAAGAGCCTCCTCATACACTGGAGGCCTACAAGGCAGTACCACCAGCGAAAAGTGTCTCAATGACAGGGAGAGAAAACAAACAAACAAAAAAAAGTCTATGTCCATGTTCCCTTTGGTGCATTGGTTGTAGTATAGATATCCTGTACTATATAGCTAAAATCCAACCATAAGTGAATAGATGCCATGTGCGTCCTTCTGAGTCTGGGTTAGCTCACTCAGGATGAGCTTTTCTGCAAGTCACATAATTTCCTTGTTTCTGATAGCTGAGTAGTATTCCATTGTGTAGATGTACCACAGTTTTTAATCCATTCTTTAGTTGAGGGACATCTGGGTTGTTTCTAGTTTCTAGCTATTACAAATAAGGCTGCTATGAACATAGATGAGGCAACTTCCTTGTGATTTGGTGAGGAGTCATTTGGATATATACTCAGAAATGGTATGGCTGGGTCCCAAGGCAGAGCTATTCCAAGTTTTCTAAGATATCTCCATACCAACCTCCATAGTGGTTGCACAAGCCTGCACTCCCACCAGCAATGGAGGAGGGTTCCCATTTCTCCACACCCTGGCCAGCATGTGCTGTCATTTGAGCTTTTGATCTTAGCCATTCTGACAGGTGTGAGATGGAATCTTAGATTCGTCTTGAGTTGCATTTCTCTGATGATTGAGGACGCTGAGCATTTCTTCAAGTGTCTCTCGGCCTGTAGGAATTCCTCCTTTGTGAATTCTCTGTTTAGCTCTTTTCCCCATTTTTTTAATTGGATTATTTTGTTTCTTGGCATTTAATTTCTTGAGTTCTTTGTAAATCTTGGATATTAGCCCTTTGTCAGATGTGGGGTTGGTGAAGATTTTTTCCCAGTCTGTAGGCTGCTGTTTAGTTGGAATGGCAGTGTCTTTTGCCTTACAGAAGCTTTTCAGTTTCATGAGGTCCTATTTATTGATTGTTGGTCTTAGGTCCTGAGCTGCTAAAAGTTCTGGAGAGAACGGACATACAAGGAGCATATCTGGAAATAATAAAGGCAATATACAGCAAGCCAGTAGCCAACATCAAAGTTAATGGAGAGAAACTTGAAGCATTTCCTCTAAACTCAGAGACAAGACAAGGATGCCCACTTTCACCATATCTCTTCAATATAGTACTTGAAGTTCTTGCTAGAGCAATAAGACAACTAAAGGAGATCAAGGGGATAAAAATTGGAAATGAAGAAGTCAAATTATCCCTATTTGCAGACAATATGATAGTATACATAAGAGACCCAAAAAATTCCACCAGAGAACTCTTACAGCTGATAAACACCTTCAGCAAGGTGGCTGGATACAATATTAATTAAAAAAAAAACCCAGAAGCCCTTCTTTATACAACAAATAAATGGGCTGAGAAAGAAATCGGGGAAACAACTCCCTTCACAGAAGCCACAAACAATATAAAATACCTGGGAGTAACTCTAACGAACCAAGTAAAGGACCTGTACAACAAGAACTTCAAGCCCTTGAAGAAAGAAATTGAAGAGGCCATCAGAAGATGGAAAGATCTCCCATGCTCATGGATAGGTAGGATCAACATAATAAAAATGGCCATCCTACCAAAAGCAATATACAGATTCAATGCAATTCCTATCAAAATAGCAACACAATTCTTTATAGACCTGGAAAAAGCTACTCTCAATTTCATATGGAACAACAAAAAACCCAAAATAGCTAAATCAATCCTGTATAATTAAAAAAAAAAACACATCTGGAGGTATCACCATCCCAGATTTCAAGCTGTATTACAGAGCAATAGTAATAAAAACAGCACGGTACTGGTATAGAAACAGACCAGTGGATCAAGGGAATTGAATTGAAGACCCAGAAATGAACCCACACACCTGTGGTCACCTAATTTTTGACAAAGAAGCCAAAACCGCACAATGGAAGAAGGACAGCATCTTCAACAAATGGTGCTGGTCCAACTGGATGTCCGCTTGTAAAAGAGTGAAATTAGACCCATACTTATCACCTTGTACAAAACTTAAGTCCAAGTGGATCAAAGACCTTAACATAAGCCCAGTCATACTAAATCTACTAGAAGAGAAAGTGGAAAAAACCCTCGAAATTATTGGCACAGGTGCCAGTTAGCTTTTTATTACTAGTTTGTGAAACTATTTTCATAAAGCTGTCTGTCATTCATTATCCCATGAATAAAGTTTATTTCTGATATATCTGTTAAGTATTTTAATCTCAGTTTTGGAAAATTTAGAAGTCTGTGTATGGGGCAGCACTTGATTGCTGGTGTATGTGAATGAGTGTGTATGTTAGTACCATGTGTGGGCACTCATGCATGGATTAGCCAGAACTCAGCATTTGGAATGCTCAGTTACTTTCTGCCTTATTCTTTAGAAACATTTATTTCTGTATTCATGTGTGTATGTATGTGTGTGTACGTGCGTGTATGTGTGCATGTACATGTGGGTGTTATCTGTGGAGGTCAGTGGACAACTTGCACTAATATGGTCGCTCCTTCTACTGTATAAATCCTGAGGATCAAACTTAAGTTGTTAGGCTTGGTTGCCTGAGCCTTTACACCTGGGCCATCCTGCTGGCTCTCTTCACCTCTAACTGAATTTGAAGCTTGCTAATTATGTTAGGTTGGCTAGTCATGGAATCTAAAGGATTTGCCTACCTCCAGTTCCTGAACACTGAGATATATATGTGTGTCATCAAAACCTGACTTTTTTCTTGTGTGTTAAGGGATCTGAACTGCGATTATCATTCTTGAACAGGAGGGACTTTACCAACCCAAGTCTTTTTTTCTTAACATAAAAACATACTTCAGTTTTATGATTGTCATTGTCATCATGTGAAGAGCTGCTGGCACTTTAAGCCTGTTTTCTGTGCTGTGACAATGCTCTCCATATTATTCCAACTAGTCTTTCCAACAACAATGTGAGCTAAATCTTGTGTCAGTTTCTCAGAAGAGGAGATTACAAAGCAAATTCCTATGTGAATGCAATGGAATACAGAGGAGTGGGAAGGGAGTCCAGGCAAAGAGAGTCAACCTCACTGCTCATTTTGGCCATAGAAAAAAGGCTCTGTTAATTTTGGGTGAGGAATTTTCCCTAAACCATATGTTAAAGTCTCAGCCCTCAGCATGGAGGACACTGGAACCTTAGGAGATAGATACTGGCAGGAGTCGTCAGGAGGCTGAGGAGTTGCTATCAAAGGGGATTGTGGGGCCCTTTTCTTCTTGTTCTCTTTTATTTTCTCACCATGAGGGTAGCTGTTCAATTCTGTCATATACTTCCCATATTAACCATCTGACTCCCTACCACAGGTCTAAGAGCAAGGAGCCTATCATTAAAACCAAGGCCAAATTAAACCTCTTTTCTTTATAAGTCAAATTTCTCATATTTATTATGAAGAAGGAAAATTGACTAACACAGCTCTGAAGAAGAATTTCTCTTATTTCTCCCTGTACTGTTTTGCATACTGAGGCCAACAGAATAAATCTTGGGCTTCCTTATGGCTGGAAGGCTAGATTGTAGAATGCTTGCTTAGCAGGTGCTAGGCCTCAGTTTGATCACAATCACAGCAAACACACAATAAACACACACACGCACACACACATACATACATGCACTCACACATGTACATGCACAACCAACCCAAATAAAACCAAAGGACTGGTAAGAAAGCAAGCAATCGTAACTAATATTATTATTTCTTCTGTAAGAAAAAAATGATAAAAATTGTTCAAATGTATTTTTCTTGATCTGTGGTTTTAAATGTGGCATCTAACTGAATGTCTTGTGTTGGGAATCATGAGTAGCAGAGAGGGCCGGGTGCACACTATTTCATAGGGCAAAACAATACTATATTACCAATCTTGCTTCTCAGTCTTTGTTTTTTGTTTTTGTTTTTACTGTTTATTACTTCAATTTACAACTACATCACAATCCTCTCCCTCCACACCTCCCGGGTCACCCTCTCACCTTCCCACCCTCTCCCCCCTCCCATCTATCCTGTTGTGTGTGGGGTGTCCTACATATCAGCCTCCTTCAGTTCAGCAGTCATATGAGGGCTAAGAGCTTCCTCTTGCACTGGGGCCTACTTTGTAGTTCCACTAGGTTAAAGTATCCCACTAACAAGTAACAAAGTCTATGTTCCTGTTCCTTTCAGTCTGTTGGTTGTAGTATAGTTATCCTGTACTATATGGCTAAAATCCAGTTATAAGTGAATAGATGCCATGTGAATCTTTCTGTTCTGGGTCTGGATTAGCTCACTCAGGATGAGCTTTTCTAGTTCCTTCCATTTGTCAGCAAATTGCATGATTTCCTTGTCTCTGATGGCTGACTAGTATTTCATTGTGTAAATGTACCACAGCTTTTTTATCCATTCGTCGATTGAGGGACATCTGGGTTGTTTCTAGTTTCTAGCTAATACAAATAAAATGAACATAGTTGAGGAGATGTTCTTGTGGATTGGTGAGAAATCATTTGGATGTATACCCAGGAATGGTAGAGGTAGAGCTATTCCAAGTTTTCTAAGATATCGCCAGACTGATTTCCATAATGGTTGTACAAGTGTGCACTCCCACCAACAATGGAGGAGTGTTCCCCTTTCTCCACAACCTTGCCAGCATGTGTTGTCATTTGAGTTTTTGGTCTTAGCCATTCTGATAAGTGTGAGATGGAATCTCAGGGTCATCTTGAGTTGCATTTCTCTGGTGATTAAAGATGTTGAGCATTTCTTCAAGTGTCTCTTGGTCATTTGAGATTCCTCTTTTGTGAATTCTTGGTTTAGCTGTGTTCCCCATTTTTTTGATTGGGTTATTTGATTTCTTGGTGTTTAATTTCTTGAGTTCTTCATAAATTTTGGATATTATCCCTCTAATGGATGTGGGGTTGGTAAAGATATTTTCCCAATCTCTAGGTTGCAGTTTTGTTCTAGTGCCAGTGTCCTTTGCTTTACAGGAAACTTTCAGTTTCTTGAGGTCCAATTTATTGATCATTGGTCTTAGAGCCTGAGCTATTAGTGTTTTGTGGAGGAAGTTGTCACCTGTGCCAATGAGTTTGAATCTTTTCCCTGGTTTCTCTTCTATTAGATTTAGTGTGTCTGGTTTTATGTTAAGGTCTTTGATGCACTTGGATTTAAGTTTTGTGCAAGGTGATAAGTATGGGTCTATTAGCATTCTTTTAAACGTTGATATCCAGTTAGACCAGCACCATTTGTTGAAGATGCTGTCCTTTTTTCCACTGTATGGTTTTGGCTTCTTTGTCAAAAATTAAGTGACCACAGGCATGTGGGTTTATTTCTGGATCTTCAATTCCATTCCATTGACCAACTGGTCTGTTTCTACACCAGTACCATGCTGTTTTTATTACTATTGCTCTGTAGTATTGCTTGAAATCTGGGATGATGATACCTCTAGATGATTTCTTTACTATACAGGATTGATTTAGCTATTCTTGGTATTTTATTATTCCATATGAAGTTGAGAATTTTTCTTTCAAGGTCAGTAAAAAATTGTGTTGGTATTTTGATAAGAATCGCATTGAATCTTTATATTGCTTTTGGTAGGATGGCCATTTTTATTATGTTGATCCTACCTATTCATGAGCATGGGAGATCTTTCTTATTTTTGATGTGTTCTTCAATTTCTTAGTTCAAGGACTTGAAGATCTTGTCATATAGCTCTTTCACTTGCTTGGATAGAATTAACCCCAGGTATTTTATATTATTTGTTGCTTTTGTGATGGGTGTTGTTTCCCTGATTAATTTCTTGGCTCATTTATCTTTTGTATAAAGAAGGGTTACTTATTTTTTAAATTAATCTATTATAGTATCTAGCCATCTTGATGAAGGTATTTATCAGTTTCAGGAGTTCTCTGGTGGAATTTTTGGGGTCACTTATATATACTATCATATCATCCCTGAATAGGGATACTTTGACTTCTTCCTTTCCAAGTTGCATCCCCTTAATCTCCTTTAGTTGTCTTATTGCTCTAGCAAGAGCTTCAAGTACTATGTTGAAGAGATATGGCAACAGTGAGCATCCTTGCCTTGTCCCTGACTTTAGCAGAAATGATTTATGTTTCTCTCTATTGAATTTGATGTTATGTTAGCTACTGGCTTGCTGTATATTGCCTTTATTATTTCTAGGTATGCTCCTTGTAGGCCTGCTCTCTCCAGGACTTTTAGCATGAAGTGGTGTTGGATTTTGTCAAATGCTTTCTCAGCATCTAGTGAGATGATCATGTGTTTTTTTTCTTTCAGTTTGTTTATATGGCAGACTAAGTTGATGACTTTTCATATGTTGAACCACCCCTGCATTCCTGGGATGAAGCCAACTTGATCATGGTGTATGAAACTTTTGATGTGTTCTTGGATTTAATTTGCAAGTATTTTATTGAATATTTTTTGTCTAGGTTCATGAGGGAGATTGGTCTGAAATTTTCTTTCTTTGTTGGGTCTTTGTGTGGTTTAGGTATCAGGGTGACTATGGCCTTATAGAATGAGTTTCGCAGTGTTCCTTCTGTTTCTATTTTGTGGAAGAGTTTGTAGTGTATTGATATTACTCTTCTTTGAGGGTCTGGTAGAATTCTATGCTGAAACCATCTGGCCTTGGCCTTTTTTATGATTGGGAGACTTTTAATGACTGCTTCTATTTCCCTAGGGCTTACAGGACTGTTTAATTTGTTAACTTGTTCATGATTTAACATTGGTAGGTTGAATCTATCAAGAATATTGTCCATTTCATGTACATTTTCAAATTTTGTGGAGTGCATGTTTTTGAAGTAATACCTAATGATTCTTTGGATTTCCTTGGGGTCTGTTGTTATTTCTCCCTTTTCATTTCTGGTTTTATTGATTTGGGTATTTTTCCTATGCCTTTTAGTTAGTTTGACTAAGGGTTTGTCTATTTTGTTAATTTTTTTTCAAAGAACCAACTCTTGGTTTCATAGATTCTTTGCATTTTTCTTTTTGTTTCTAAGTTATTGATTTCAGCCCTAAGTTTGATTTCCTCCTGTCTCCTCCTCTTGGGAGTGTTTGATTCTTTTTTTTTCCTAGCGCTTCCAATTCTGCTGTTGTGTTGCTAATATGAGTTGTCACAATTTTCTTTTTGAAGGCACTTAGTGCTATGAACTTTTGTCATAGCACTACTTTCATTGTGTCCCATAGGTTTGTGTATGTTGTGTCTTTGTTTTTGTTGGATTTTAGGAAGTCTTTGATTTCCTTCTTTATTTCTTCCCTGACCCAGTAGTCATTGAGAAGAGAGTTGTTCAGTTTCCATGAATGTATAGGCTTTTTGCTATTTCTATTGTTATTGAAGTCCAGCTTTAATCCATGGTGGTCTGATAAGATACAAGAGGTTATTTCAATTTTCTTGTATCTGTTGAGGCTTGCTTTGTTTCCGACTATATGGTGAATTTTGGAGAAAGTTCCATGCAGTGCTGAGAAGAACATATATTCTTTTGTGTTTGGGTGAAAAGTTCTGTAGATATCTGTTAGGTTCATTTAACTCATGACCTCTATTAGTCTCATTATTTCTGTGTTTGGCTTCTGTCTTGATAACCTGTCCATTCGTGTGAGTGGGGTGTTGAAGTCTCCCACTATTAATGTATGGGAATCGATGCATGGTTTAAGCTTTAGAAGAGTTTCTTTTTACAAATGTGGGTACCCCTGTATTTGGGGCATAGTTACTCAATATTGAGATGTCATCTTGATGGATTTTTTCTTTGACTAGTATATACTGTCCTTCCCTATCTTTATTGATTAATTGGGGTTGAAAGTCTATTTTATTTGATATTAGAATGGCTACTCCAGCTTGATTCCTGGGATGTTTACTTGAAAAACCTTTTCCTGGCCCTTTACTCTGAGGTAGAGTTTATCTTTATTAGTGAGGTGTATTTCTTATATGCAGCAAATGATGGGTCTTGTTTACAGTTCCATTCTGTGAGCCTGTGGGTTTTTATTGGGGAGTTAAATCCATTGATGTTGACAGATATTAATGTTATTTCCTGTTATTTGTATGTAGGTTGTAGTTGTGTGTTTGTGTGTTCTTTTGGTTTAGCTGCAGTGGAGTCTTTTTTGTTTCCTGTGTTTCCTTGGGTGTGGTTATCTTCTCTGGGTTGGAAATTTCCTCTAGGATCTTCTGTAGAGCTGGATTTAAGTATAGATATTGTTTAAATTTGGTTTTATCATGGAATAGCTTGTCTTCTCTGCCTATTTTGGTAGAAAGTTTTGCTGGGTGTAGTAGACTGGGTTGACACATATGTTCTCTTAGGATTTTTAGGACATCTGCCCAGACCTTTCTGGCTTTTAGAGTTTCTGAGGAGAAGTCAGGTGTAATTCTGATGGGTCTGCCATTATATGTTACTTGACCTTTTTCTCTTACAGCTTTTAATATTCTTTCTTTGTTCTATACATTTGGAGTTCAATTATTATGTGGTGAGAGTGAAGGGAATGAAAATTATTAAAAGACCCCCTAAGTCGGCAGTAGAGCCAAGCCAGCCGCCAGGTGATTCCCGGAACTTAGCTGACCATGAACCGAGTGGAACCAAGAATAAAGGTCAATCGGGCCACGGGCCCCCAGGGTTTCAGGAACTGGCTGACCACAAAGATAACAAAACAAGATTAGATTCATTCCTGAGACAAACAGATGTAGGATGTTTCCCGCTGATTAACTAATGGGCTGGTACATTCCACCTGTATTTCACCTCCCCCTTGGGTTGTGGTAAACAATGGGCTGGGCTGGTACTTCCCACCTGTAATTTCCCCACCCCCTTAATCTTTGGTGCTCCCCTATTAAATATTCTACTCTCCCCCAAATGGGGGTCACGGCTCCTAGCCCTGCGTGGGATATGAGTGGCGCCCCTCAGTGCACTGAGCCCCCCCCTTTTCCCCCTTTCCCCCCCCGAAATAAACCTCTTGCGATTGCATCAAGATGGTCTCTTGCGAGTTTTGGGGCGGCCGTGATATCCTGAGTGTCGGGTGAGGAACTTCCCTCCCCCGGGTCTTTCAAGAGGAGTTTCTTTTCTATCTGTTTGGTGTTCTGTAAGCCTCTTGGAGTTTTATTGGCATCTCTTTCTTTTGGTTTGGGAAATTTTCTTCTATGATTTTGTTGAAAATGTTTCCTGGACCTTGGAGTCAGGAGTCTTCTCTTTCATCAATTCATGTAATTCTTAGGTTCCATCTTTTCATTGAGTCCTTGATTTCTTGGATGTTGGGTGAGGCGTTTTTTAGATTTCTCATTTTCTTTGGTTGGTGTATTGATTTCTTCAATTGAATCTTCCACGCTTGAGATTCTGTCTTCCATATCTTGTATCCTATTTGTGATACTCATGTCTTTAGTTTCTGTGCTCTTTCCTTGGTTTTCCACCTCCAGGATTGTCTGTACGTTTATTTTCTTTATTTCTTCCATTTCCAATTTCAAGTCTGTTTTATCCATTTCCTGTTCCAATTTGGTTGTCTTTGCCTGCAAATCATTCATAGCCTTGTCTCTTTCCCACTCTTGTTTGACTGAGTTACCTTGGAGGTCTCTAATGGAATTCTCCATTGCTTTCATTTGTAAAATTGTGGATTTTTAAAATTCTTTCAGGGATTTGTTTTCTTCTTGTAAGGCCTCTATTATTTTCCTAAGTATAGAGTTGTCATCATTTTCATGTGTTTCAGCTGTGGTGTGATGGTCAGAGCTTGCTATACTAGCATAGCTGAATTTTGTTGGAGTCATATTTCCCTGACTTTTGACACTTCTGTTTTTTCTTTAGCCTTTAGCCATCTGCTTGTCCTTAGCTGTTTTCTTTTCCTGGTGCCTTCTGGAGTTGGTGCCAAGGAGGGAGCTTTGGTATAGAGGTTGTATAATCTTGGTGATCTGTAGCTCTCTACAGACTGAATGGGGCCTTGTGTTGGTGGCCAGTTTTCAGTGGGCCTCCCAGAGCTCACCCCTTCCTGTTGTGTCCCAATTGGGAAGTCGGGTCAGGGGTTGGGGTGGATGTATTATGCCCACCTTCAGGTTGGTGAGATCCAGCTGGTCTTCCTACTGATGTCAGTGGGGGTCAGCAGGCCACAGACTATAGGCTAGAGCTGCAGTTGCCCTGTGGCGTATGGGTCAGGACTGTGATCAGGAACCTTCCAAGCTGCTCTCAGGGGGATTTGGGGAAGCTCACCTGGATTTTCCTGGCCAAAATCACTGTGGTTCAGTACAGCCTACCTAAGTCAGTGTGGTTTCTGGCAGTTTCCCTGTAGCTTGGCCATCAGGACTGGACTGTGGTCAGGACTGTGGTTAAGGTCCTCCTCCCAGGCTGCTTTCAGGCGGACCTCAATTTCAACCTGTGTCTCTCAGTCAAAAGCTCTGTGGTCCAGTGCCTCCTACTCACTGGGGCAGCACACAATGGTCTAGAACTACTTTACTGCTGCAGATTCAGATCTAGATGCTGTAAACTGAGGCTGTTGACTGAGTGCCCTGCCAAAGTGGGCATGGGTATGGAGTTCCAATATGGAGTTCACAAGGTGTCTATAGCAGTTGGACTTGGGGAATCTAAGTTGTCTTTTTTCTGCCAGAAGTGCTGTGTTCCAGAGCAGCCTGTCTGGGATGGAGGGGCTTCTAACAGTTTCCCTGTAGCTAGGGTGTCAGGACTGTGGTTATGGTCTTCCCAAGTTACTCTCAGGGGTGTCTCAGGATCAACCTGTGTCTCTCTATCAGAAGCTCTGTGGTCAGGAGCAGTCCACTTGCTCGGGCAGCACGCAGTAGTCCAGAACTGCTTTACTGCCCTGGACTAAAGTCTAGATGCTGTAGACCGAGAGCCCTGTCAAAGTGAGCACAGGCAGGGAGTTCCAATATGAGTTCAAAAGGTGTCTATAGCACTTGGACTCAGGGAGAATCTCAGCCGCCTTTTCCCTGCCAGAAGTGCTGTGTTCCAGAGCAGCCTGCCTGAGTCGGGGGGTGGGGTCGGACTTCTAACAGTTTCTCTGTAGCTAGGGTGTCAGGACTGTGCTTATGGTCCTCCCAAGCTACTCTCAGGTGAGACACAGAGTCAATCTGTGGCTCCCAGACTGGAGCTCTGTGAATCAGTGCAGCCTGGTATCCCTGGCTGCACACAACAATCCAGAACTACTTTATTGCTCTGGGCTGAGATGTAGATGTTGTACCCTAGTGGCAAGGGGGTACCAGGTGAGGGGCCAAGCAGAGGGGGGTGGGGCGGGGAGTTGCAATATGTAGTCTATATCTTGTCCACAGCACACTTGGGCTCAGGGAAGCTCAGTGCCTGTAAAATCAATCCCTTTACTGGTCAGCTGCCATGTTGCAAATCCCAGGTAGAATCACTCTCAGTCTTACTGTAGCTTACTTCCTGCTATTAGAGATTAAATACACTTTCCAGTCTCAGCCTTTGGGTCTTATGGAGCCATGAGGTATTTTGATGACACCACATTTCCTTACTACCATTTCATGGAAATTATGGTCTAGCTGGCCTTTTCTGAATGGTTCCAACAGATTAAACAAACAAACAAACAAACAATGAGTCCTAGTGAGTTCTCCTGTCTTACCTTTAGCTGTGTCATTAATGATTTATATGCTAATTCTTCTAAAAATCCTGAAATTTTTGTGTATATTGAAGAACATCCAGGTCATTCTGACGTATACAGAAAGAGTCTCTAAAGAAGGAAATACTGGATGCTCTAGTGGCACAATGGTTAGTGCGCGGTACTTATAAAACAGAAGGAAATACTGAGAAAGACATGCAAGGGAATGCAAAAATCACTAAACTAACTCCAGGATGTTTGTTTACTTAGTGGCAGCAACGAGCTAACATTTTCTAAATAAACTCACATAAGTGGCCTGTAGTCAGTTCAGAAAGGAATCCCCTGCTGCAACTGCTCTCTAGTTTATAGGAAGAGAAGCAAACCTTCAGCTTGGTATTCCCACAAGATGTAGAGGTATCTCACAATCTACAGAGTTCCACAAAGACTGTGTGGATTCACTTTTATAGGGAAGCCAACAGTCTTGTTTCTATGAATAGTGTTTAATACTTGGCATTTTCAGAGTACCTTCTTGTTTTTCTTCCTGTGTTTTTGCAGTCTTACTTTTATTAATATCTTGGTGCACTTTCCAAAATTTTTGATGGGGTGATGTTTTACATCTAAATATTAATTATCCTGTGCCCAGAAGCCTGCAGCCTGCTTGCTGTATACCAACTGAAGCTATGCTGCCTTTCTTGTTAACCATTGTTTCTGACTGGTTAAATAAATGCTGAGGCCTGAGATTGATCAAAGTCAGAGGTAGGCAGGACTAAGGTGTGTGGGATTCTGAAGCAAAGAGGTTCATGGGAAGAAGCAGCCCCTGGAAGAAGAAGAGGAAGAATCCAAGAGCAGGAAGGAGGACATATGCCATGGGGTAGATGAAAAAAGATCATTCCATGTGGCCTGGAATATCAGTGTATTGAGGAGAATATGAGTCTAAGGGGACATATGTACATACGCCATATTTGTGGAATAGAATTATGAGTTAGCTTAGATGGGCTAAGATTGAACAATCCATGCCAAAGCTTGTTAAAATCCATGTGGAGTCTGTGTGCTCACTTATAATGGTGAGTTAAAGATTAACACTGCTATTCAATTAACAATAATCTAACTACTGGTAAATAATTTCATTAGCCATTTTTCTACAATTTTTCTAATCCTAGATCCATAACTGATATATGTTGGTTTACAGATATGGGCCTTGGGAATGTAAATTTAATACATCTTGGATTCCAAAGTATGTTATTTCAGTTGAGAAGTTCATTTTTCTGACCATACTTTAACAGTTCATAGAGAGGTTAAGTCTGGAAGTTTGTGCTCTGCAGAACACCTAAAAAACACATACCTTAAACTATACAAATCTCTCTCTCTCTCTCTCTCTCTCTCTCTCTCTCTCTCTTTCTCTCTCTCTCTGTGTGTGTGTGTGTGTGTGTGTGTGTGTGTGTGTCCTCATGTTCATTTGTATATATATGCATGCAGGTAAACATGTAGGTACAGGTGGGGGTCAAATGACATTTTTAAATGTTAATCCTCAAATGTATTTTTATAAGATAGTCTCTCATTTATCTGGAACTTACAGAGTAGGTTAGGCTATCTGATCAGTGAGCCCCCATGAATTTGTCTGCCTCTGTCTCCCCATGCTCAGGTTACAAGTGTATACCACTAGAGTGGCCTTTTGAGCGTGGGCCTGGTTTGAACTCATGACCCTGGGCTTATTAGGCAAGTACTTTACCAACTTATTACCTTTGCCTGTGTCTGGTAACACCAGATACAGCTGCTATGATCCTTTGCTTTGATGTAATTCTAATCTGAAATATTTTATTGCAATTCTTCTTTTTATATAGACTCTCTGGTAATTCTAAGTAGTGCCCATAAACAAACTTGCATTATTTCCTCATATATTCATGGGAGTTGAAACAGTTGCTTAAAACAAGACACACATATATAGTTTGTAAAGTCCAGATAATATAATTTAAATATTCTCATTACAGTGTCATCACAGTGTTGCCTGGATGAGAATTGACCTCTTCTGAGTAACTGTTGCATAAAGAATTTAGACATTGACTTCCATAAACAGCCCTCGTCCTGGAAATAGGCCTTCTTGAAACAAACTGCTTGGGAACTAGAAAAATAATTAGTCACATAGAGTCAGTCAGTTTTTCTCCTAATGAAGAAGGCAGCAGAAGAAATAGCAGAAGGAGCCAGGCTTGTTATTGTTGCAGGTATATTGTATTGCTTTTAAATGATCACAGCTTGTTGCCCCAATTCTTTCTACAAAAAGGCTTTGCAAGGTCAAGAGTACTGAGCTAACCCAGGTGACCAGCTCATGGGAAAGGACCACTTCAAAGGGCAACTTGCTGAAAGAGCAGAAGACACTTGGGAGAACAGAACAAAGGGGAGGGAGTTAGCTGGAGGCACTGTGTATGCTGAAATGAAAGCCCTGTTGGTGAAGTGTAAGCAAAGAGACCTAGATTCTATACACTGCACCCACATAAAAAGTCAGTGTGGTGAGCACTTGTAATCTTAGAGCTGAAAGTCCTGTTACCAGGCAGAACATCTTGTTGCGGAGTATGTGGTGGAGTGAAAGTATCATCATATGATAGTTGAGAATCCAAAAGGT
>CAJQZJ010031998.1:191269-227221 GCA_907164525.1 Lophiomys imhausi | reverse complement strand
GTAATAAGAAAGGAACAATAATATATTAAACTCAATATAAAGTTTAATGTTATTTATATTTTTTTCAAGATTACCATTAGAGATGAGAATTATAGTGTTTGAAAGTAGGAAATGCAATTTTGTGTCTTGTGGATTTTCTCCTCTCTATGAAAGCTCAGATTTTAAATTCTTTCAACCAGTTTTTTTTGACAGCAGGTAATCTTGCTGACAGGGTAAATCCACAAACAACAAAGACGACTTCAATAGCATTTCTCTTCCTAACTCTTACTGGATTTTTTAGATTTTTAAAGAAGCACACATTAAGAACCAGAGCCACTTGATTAGTTAAGACCGTTTTTTTAACCCAGGGATTGTCTGCTGTGTGAAATATCACTATTGAGTCTATGAACAGGAATGCTCCCAATCTCCCCCCCCCCACACACACACAGTTTCTGGCCCAGGCTAGTGTCAAGATCCCTAGATAGCCAAGAGCCTTGAATTTAAGATCTTACCCCTACCTCCTGAGTGTTGGGATCACAGGTGTGAGACACCATGCTAGTTTTATGCACTGCTGGGGCCAAAACTCAGGGGTTTGTGCATGCTTGGCAAGGACTCTACCAATGCAACCAAATCTCTAGCCCTCAGAGTTGCCTTTTGGAGAAACAAACTCGTTCATCTGCTACCCTCAGATGTAAGCTCTGAGTCTTGCCAAAAGCACTCTGGTAAGCTCTATATAATTATCCTGGTCAAAGCCTCTTATCACTGTCCCCCTCTCTTGTCTGAGCTACAGCCAACCCCAACTGGGCCTTGGTCTCTTGTGTCTAACTCTTCTCATCTGTAAAGGGAAGGCTAGTGGCTCCAACTCAGGATGATTGCAAAGCTCTCAGGCCTGTGGTAGGATTCCTTGTAGAATATTCCAAGTGGAATGTCTGAAGTGGCTGAAGGCCACTATGAACTAATAAAACTGATTATCTTCTTAAGAAAAATTTACATTTCTATAGGGATTATTCTTGGAGAAGTGGCTCTCAAACCACCCTCTCCACTTGATCTTCCTTGATCACTGTCTTCCTTTCTCCTTCCCACATTCTTTCCTCCCCTCCCCTTCTGTTTCCTGTCTCTCTTCTTCTTCTTTTTTTTTTTTTTTCTCTAAAAGACAGCATGCACTTTAATTCTTTGCTGAGACAGCACCTGGTACACTCTCCCCAAACTTA
The DNA here is from genome assembly GCA_907164525.1 of Lophiomys imhausi. Classification (NCBI taxonomy): domain Eukaryota; kingdom Metazoa; phylum Chordata; class Mammalia; order Rodentia; family Muridae; genus Lophiomys; species Lophiomys imhausi. The sequence goes on along the minus strand of CAJQZJ010031998.1, from coordinate 226,031 downwards.
CAAACAGCTTTATTTCCTGACAGCAGTGGGAAGACTAGCAAGTCAAAACAGGAGTCCTGCTGTTAGATAAGCATGTTCTTACCTGTGTCATCTCTGGGGAAGCGTTCAGCAAATGCAATTGACTGTGGTTTTGTAAAATGTGAGGAGGATAGAATTGCAGCTCAGTTGAACATAAAGCAACTGATGGATGCACATGGAGGCAGGTCTGATTCTGCCTTGTTTCTAGTATTTTATTCATCTGGTGTGACATTGTATTTATGTACTGTGAAAGCAGAAAGGCAATCTGTTAAAGGGGCCAAGTGTTACATGGTACACATTGAGGTTGTGGAGCACCACTCTGAAGCAGGCCTCTAGTGACTGTGATCTCATCAAAGAATAATTGAATGGTTGTGAATCACCATGTGGGTGCTTGGAATTGAACTCAGGTCCTTTGCAAGAGCAACAAGTGCTCTATTTCACTCTAGCTTCAAAAATGTGTTCTTAAAGACATACTTCCTATTACTTTGCCTTTCTGTTTATATTGAAAGTGAATTCTTTTCTCACAGTAGGGGCTTTTAGATCAATTTGTAGTTATATACCCTTGCAGCAGATTTGAGGAAAATGACCCAATTACAGATCAAATAGTTGGTCTGTGGCTATCCTTGATTTCAGTTTTGATGAGTGGATGACTTTGTCTTGCCTTATAGCAGGCCCGTAATCTTTGGACACAGCCCACAGTATAGAATCTAAACCTGCACAAGAGACATGGACTCAAAACTATACAGAAATGGATATGAAGGTGTATACCTATAATTCTAGCACTCTGGAGGTGAAGGAAGGAGTAGCAGAAGTTTTTAATCCTTAGCTGTGTTTGAGGCCAGCCTGGACCATGTGAGACTCTGTCTAAAAACAGAACAACAACAACAATAAAATGCAGTTAAAACTACACTTCAAAGATATGACATGATATTCCTTGTCCCAAGTTGAAACAAGGAGGAATTATATCCATCAATGGAGAAAGAATGATCAGAGGACTTACTGCTGTCTCTGTATTTAACTAGTATTTAGCTAATTAATTAAAATTAAGGTATCAGGCGTGCAAGTATGCACTGCTATGTTTGGCTTTTTATATGGTCTGTGGGTTGAGCTCAGTCTTCCTGCCTATGTGGCGGGTGTTTACTGCCTGGGTCATCTCTCCATCCCTCTTCTTCTCTGCTGTGTACATTATGGGAATATTCCAGACATCACAGCATACATAGCCTGTATTTCAGTGGTAATTATTTGATGACCACATTGGTAGTTTCTATAAACAATGGACAACATCCTCCATGCAATCATAAACATTTTAGTGAAGAGGAATGCCTTAAGAAAGGTTTGTCTATATCTTCCAATTTGTCATCATGCAGTCTTAGTTATTTTTCAGTACGTATATCCAAATTAAATGGCTTGATATCACATGATCTCTCATTCTATAAAATTTCTCAGTAAGTTAAATACAAGTATAACTGATACCATTGTTCTTGCATTGTCATTGTATGACCTTCTTCCTATTTTGAATATTGCATATTTCAAGCAGGAGAGTGGGGGAGAGGAGCCCTCCATAGGCCTGAGAGAATCAGAGTCTCAGTGGATTGCCTTTATTGGCTACTCTGGCCCATTACTTAGTTTTATAAATATAAAGTTATACTGAACACATCACTCCTGTTTACTGGCCAGTTGTCTATAGCTGTTTCCTGCACTCATAGAGGAGTTGCTACAGAGACTCCCAGATGCCGAAACCTGAATAGTCACTGCATGGCCCTTGGCAGGAGATGTCACTGCATTGACACTGAGCTAAGCATGTGCTGCAGAGCATGGCTCAGTTTCACATCGTATCCTACATTTGTGCAGCATTGAGTTGTTGACTTCTGAGGTCATTACTGTGGATTCATGTTACAGCTGAGAGATGGTGTTAACCAAGTGTCCTGAACTGTGAAGATTTTTAAGAATAATTTTTCCAGAAGCCATCCTAGAAAGGACATAATTAACCTTCACATATTTTCCATTTTAGTTACACACTGTAATTTATGATACATGTTACTGGTTTTTGAAAAATCAACTGTTCACTCTGGTTGACTGCTGCTGTCAAATGGCTCTGGTTTTATGCTCCCACATTTTCAGATGTTTGAGGAACTAGGGATCAGGGAATTTTGGCAGTGTTTTTGATCCTGCTTCATTTATATTTCCTCAATATGTTTTTGTTCAAAAAATTAAACTTATGACTTGAATACTTACTTCCTTCTAGAAGCTTGTATGTACTATACAATGCTACATTATAATAGTACAAAAACCATTAATGAAGAATAATAAAAATAGTCTCAAATTTTACTGAGTGTCACTGATAAAAATAGGTCTGGCTGTTCCCCTACCACAGCTGTCTTGAGGGGTGGTAGGCAAAGGTAGAGTATCTTTGGGTTTAGCTGAAACAGCTATAGTTTCGTATGGTAATTTCAAAGAATGGGATCACTCTAAGTGAAGCAGAATTATAGTTACTACCTGCAATGTATGGTAGAAATGTTGAGATTCAAGTAGTAATTGTAACTGTAACAAAATGGAGCAGGCTTAACATATGAATGAATAATAGGACATAAAACCAAGCATGACTGAATAATCCAAGGGAGACAACAAAGATCAAGGTGGGTGTTTCGGAAACCAAGTGTATATTATAGGCAACTACTGTGTCAGATGTCTGGCTGAGAGATGGGACCCAAACTTAGTCTTGAAGGGAAGCTCCAGGTGAAAAAGAATGATAGAAATCATAGTAGGAGAAACGTAGATATTGTTTCCACAGTCACACTGTTAAATATATGTTCAAGCATGTTTAAAAATGGACTAGCCAGTGGCGAGAACACAGAGAATAAAAATGCTGAACCAGAGGCTCTGCAAGGAGCATTCCCAGGACCTTATCTCATGCCACCAAATATAGACAGCATACCTTGTATGGTCATCACCTTCTGTGAATTAGTTTTCTCTTCCCTTTTGACTTAACTGTTATAACCATCAAATGTATTCTTTATGCATTGCTCTTCTATAGTAGCTATCCAATGGAAAGTATTGAGTTACCATCATTTGTTGAGGTACACTGTGTGAAGCTGTGTTTCTGTCCTTCCTCACTTACCTAAGGCATTCTCTAATTGGCTTTAATAAAAATCTGATGGTCAGTTAGGTGGGCAGGAAGTGGAAGACATGACTTCCTGGGAGGGATAGAGGAACTCTGGGAAGAAGAGAAAAGGCCCTTTTGCCAATAGACATGAGAGGGGACAGATGTGACTATGGAAGGTATAGATAGACATGTGGCTAGATGGGGCCAGGTGGTCAGATTAACTTAGATGAACTAGTTGAGAGTCTGCCAAGCTATGGCCTAAGCTTTGAAATAGAAAAAGGTCTTGGTGTCTTTATTTTTTATGGCTGAAGGGCCTCCAGGGTCATACAACAAAATGAAACCCAACTTACAGTAATTAGAATCCACACGTACAAGCCTGAGAAGGCCCAGGTGAAAGGTGGGAAAAAATCAGGCTAGCAGCACAAGAGGCCTGGTCTCTTTTAAAAAGAACAAATACAGACCAAAGCCTCAGGCATGCTAGAGAGTACTAGGCCTAAAGCTTCGGGTAAAATGGAAAACACTATAGCAGAAGGCACTTGGATTTTGTGTAGTTTCATTTTAATTGTTGTTGTCATGGAGCAAGTTACAATATATTCAGTAGTGATCACAATTTTCTCGGCCCTCTCTAAGAAAGTTCAAAATAAAGCAACCTTTGGTTAAACTGCAATTTAATTATCAATTGTATTTATTAATAAGTATAAATGTAAGATTAGGCTGGTGGAGCAGCTGGTGTCTTGGTAGAGCAGCGGGCGGCCTGGCAGGATATCAGCCAATGGGACTGACCTGCCTTAACCAGCAGCCTGATTTATCCTGGGGAAAGAGCCCTGAACCAAGGGTGGCCTACACCACCTGTTACCTAAACTCTTAAGTAATATAAGTTGTTATATTAGGCCAGTAGAATTACTGGCGGCTTGGCGGGAGATTCACTGGAGTTCAACGGGAGTCTGACAGCCCTGGATTGCTTGGACTGATAGCTTCTAAGCTCCTGTAGTCATTCCCCCAATAATTAAATACACCAAGGCCTTTTAATGTTTAATCCTTAGCTGGGCAGACTCTCAATTAGCTACTCTAAATTAACTCAGATCACCTAATCCTAAACCACCATGTGCCTATGATTACCTTCCAGTGTTCTGAAACACGTCTGTCTGTCCGCTTCCATGTCTCCTAGTGGAAAGAGCTAAAGCTCGGGGTTACTGTTCTAATCTGAGGAAGTCCCACCTTCCTATACTCTTTCTGCTCAGCTAATTGGCCACCAGCAACTTTTATTAACCAATCAGAAGGGGTGGTAATCAGATCTCAGCATTGAAATAAGCTTATCAGACCTTTGGTAAGAAGTGAACCAAGAGATGGAATGCTAAATTACAAGCAATAAGAATAGAGGAAGGAAAAGATATCTTCCCTATAGAAAAAAGGAAATTGTTAATGACAGCTGGAACTCAGAGCTGTCTGGCTGTGAGATGTTTGTCAGTTCTTTCTGGTAAGTGCCCACCAATAAAGTAGAGCAAAAATCTAAATTCCAAGGAAGGATAGACAAGAACAAGATAATGCAATCAGCCCAAAAACTTAAATTTTCTTGTTTCTTTGCTTGATTTTTGTTTGAATGGTTTTGTTTTTCTCTAATAGCAGGAAATAGAAATGATATTTTTATTGTTTGGTATTACTAAAACATAAGAAAAATTTAAAGATTTTTAAGAAAATTCAGAATGTCATTATAGTCCAAATTTGTTGTTTTCTAAATTGTAGTTAAAATATTTGAACAGGGAGGTGGTAGCAAACACCTTTAATCCCAGCACACAGGAGACAGTGAGATCTCTGTGAATTTTAAACCAACTTGTTCTACACAATGAAGCCAGGGCAGGACACCTGACTGATAAGATAAAGTTGCTTAAGAACAACAGTCTAAAATACAAAATGACACATATTTAATCCTTAAAGGTACTATTTAGGCTTTTGCTTAGTAATAAATAAATAATAATGTCCTTACTGATCTAAAAGATGAATACTCATCTATCTTAAATTTATATAAAAAGAAAGGGGGTGATACGTTGTTCTGAGCAGCCAGCCAGTTTCATTAGGATGTGGGGCTTCCATGGGAGAACTGATACCTAAAAAAATTTTGTCCTAGAAAAGATATATTCTGTTAGTCAATGTAAGGACCCAGAGTTGGACTGGGAGACTAACATGCAAGCTGTATGCCTCCTGCGGTCAAGAACATGAGGTATGGTGTCATGTTGTGTGGAGCAGCCAGCCAATCTCCTTAGGATGTGGGGCTCCCACAAGAGAACTGATAGGAACTCAACCTACCACAAAATAGAGAACTGAGACCTAAATTTCTAAACAGATGCAATATGCTTAAAATTGTGTTTGAGCACTAAAAATAGGAAAGAGTTTAAATAAAGTTAAATACAGGAAAGGATGTTAAATTAAAAGGGAAAAGTGAAAGGATAGACATGTCTAGTTAAATAAAAACAAAAAAGAGAAGGATAGATATATTCATATAGAAAGTAAATTTCTGAGGAAAAGAGAAAAAGAAAAAAAAACACTATTGATGCTAATACTTGGGAAACAAAGACAGAAACAGATATGTTCTTTGTGAGTTGGGGGTCCACCTGATCTACCAAGCAAGTCTACAACAGCCTGTTCCACACAGAGAAACCTTGTTTCAATGAGTATAGATATATCCACATAGAAAGTAAATCTCCTTTGCGCCATATAGATTGTGTCACCAGGGAAGCAGCCAGACAGCTAGAGTGAGATTCAGACCCTGACAATCTCATCCTGAGACCAGCAGGAGTAGGACAGCTCTCTCCCTGCTTCCATGTCTGCATGACCTAGAGCATGTAGCCTGGAAACCTCAAACCCTGCAATTCTCAAGGTAGTCACAGTTAGTCACATAGCCTAATACCTGGAATACCTCTCTACATAAATGCCCCAATACCTTAAGCCTCAATCAATAAGATAACCCCTGAAATACCTTCCCACTTCCCAAGATTCATATAGTGCTCATTCACCTTGGAATAAACACATATAAGCTGTGTCACTAAATACCGTTTGAGCTGTTTTAATATTGTCTAAAAAAGATGTAGTACTAAGATCATTGGAGAAGTATATCTCCAACCCTGGCATTTCCAGCTGGACAGGGATCCCGTGGACCCACCCATTCTGTACTCTACCTCATTCTTTCTGGCCTGGTGTGTGGTGGTGCCTGGACACCCTGAGAGGACAAGGAGATCAAGAGGACCCCACTTCATTTTTCCTGGCGTGGCATCCAGTGGCATGTGATGCCCCAAAGTGAGAAGTGGACCACGGAACCACAACTGATGGACTTTACTTTATCCCTCTTGACTCTGTATCTGGTGATACCTGGATATGCTGAGGGATGGACTGGAACCTGGAAAGGCTCTACAAAGAAGAGAAAAAAAATGAAGCTCTACAAAGAAATAGGAGAAGGGGCTCTACAAAGAAGTAAGAGAAAAAGTCTCTACAAAGAAGAAAGAGGTTGCTGTTCTCTCGGCTGCTGGTGTTCCCCTGGGTGCTGGTGTTCCCCCAAACTGTTGCTTGTTCTTCCTGCTGCTGTCTTCTGGTTTGCTGGACTTCTACTGAGACTGGTTTTACCCTCAAAGAACCCAATGACCTTAATCAGCAGGAAGTATCTCAAAGAGAATTATGCCCCCTTTCACCTCTAACCTTCTTTCTCTCCTGCATAATGCTGGGGAGTTGGGAGGAATAAGGAGTGTATGGGAAGAGGCATAAGGTATTAAGTATAGTAAAATAAATAGACTGTATAATAAAATAATAAAAGCCTCTTGTTACAGAGGACAAAATAAAGCAAACTTGGATAAGAATAGGACTATAAAGTTAAATCAGTCTATACTTTACTTATAATGAATTTAAACTGCTGGAAAAAAAGTATTTTATGTTGGAAGAGAGGCTTTATGTTTATGTCAACAGGAAAAGAAAGGCTTTGGATTCCATCCAAAGTGATAAGGGTCATATTTGACAGAGGAAGACTTCCTGAAGGTCTTGACTAAAGACAAGAAGAAAGAAATTAAAGGAAAAACAGGAAAGATGATGTATATACTGGCCCCTCTGTATGGAACAAATCTTAAACTGGCTGGGACATGTAAATGTCTCCAGCCAGAACTTCAGATATGCATGGCCAATAAAACTTTGGCTACAAAAGTCCTCAGAATTCATAATGCTCTCCTTTCATAAGGCATGGATAGAGATTTATAGTTTTGATTAAAATCCAGGTTAGCTTGAAAATGATAGATATCTTTCACCTGCTAAAACAAAGAGCAAAAAATTCATCCTTTACTGATCTGTGCATCTTTCACATTTCATACATTTATAACTACAGAACTACAGTAATATAACATACATTTATATTACTTGTGAGAGTTTATATGTTTTCAGAACAAAAGGACCAAACACCAATAAAGTTGGAATAAACCTGACAAGATTAATACTGGAGGATCCTGAGACACTTACATACTTGTTCCAGTATCCTGCTCATTCAGCCTTACAGATTGGTCTAGTCAGGACTTCAAATAAGTCTGTTCTTTCTCAGCATACAGAGACTGGACAACAAATGTTACTGCTTTTTCATACTTAAATGTTTTCCTAATTTTCCTTTGGGTCCCCAAAAGGAATCCAATACCCCAAATCAGCAGGAAGCAACCTCAAGAAGAATGATGTCCTATTCCTTTAGCTTGGGCTGGATTGGTTTTGATAATTCTATTGGGCTATGTATGTTTGTCATCATTTAGGAGAGTTAGTTGCAAATTATTAAATAATCTTGATCAGGAAAAACAAGGATTAGGAACTTACACTCTGAGATTTCTTTCTTTTCTTTTTTTATCTATCCTTTTTTCTTAGGTAAGGGGAAGGGGGTTTCAAAGAAGAGGAGAGAACATCGGAATAATACAGGAACAACATTATTAACAAGGATAAAAGGGTAGAATATTGAATCTACTCTTCAACTTAGAACTTTCGCTATTCTCAAATAAGATTATTTTTCTTTCCGCTGATATGGATTATTGTATAGTAATACAATTTTAAGGTTTTCATTGGTATAAATCTTTGTATATCTATACAAAAATTAAGGTTATTTTGTTAACCTAATTGTGTTTTAATTCTTGAATAAGGTATTGGACCTTTGCAACTCATTTAAAAATGCAATGTTTACTTTCAGTCCTTTTAATAGCTTCTTTTACAAACAGTTCAGAATTATGCAAGTTAATAGTTAGACTCATGACCAGGTCAGATATTAGTCTAGTTTATCACAGAAACATGCTTCCTAGGTTAAACAGGTAGCAAATAGCTAAAAGCAACCATTTGCCAATTCATATGTACTATAGATAGATAGACAGACAGACAAATAGATGGTATTCAAAAACCTCACAGACCTACAGAATATGGCATTTAAGGATGTTTTTATGCCCAAGAATGGCATATCTGGATCTTGAGGTAGAATTGTTACCAATTTTCTGAGGTATCAACAGATAAATTTCCAGAGTGGTTGTATATGTTGCACTCCCACCAGCAACGGAGGGGTATTCCCTTTGTTCCACATCCTCATCAGCATGTGGTGTCACTTGAGTTTTTGAGCTTAGCCTTTCTGATGGGTTTAAGATAGAACTCAGAATCGTTTTAATTTGTACTTCCCTGATAAACAAGGACGTTGAATGTTTCTTTAAGTGTTTCTCGGCCATTAGAGATTCCTTTGTTGTGAATTCTTGGTTTAGATCTGTATCCCATTTTTAAAAATTGGTTTATTTGGTTTCTTATTGTTTAATTTCTTGAGTTCTTTATATATTTTGGATATTAGCCTTCTGTCTGATATAGGGTTGGTGAAGATTTTTTTCTAATCTGCAGGCTGTTGTTTTGTTCTCTCAACAGTGACCTTTGCCTTACAGAAGCTACTCACTTTCCTGAGGTCTCACTTATTAATTGTTGATCTTAGTGCCTGAGCTATAGGTGTTCTATTTAGAAAGTTGTCTCCTGTACCAATGAGTTCAAGGCTTTCCTCCATTTTTTCTTCTATTAGATATTATGTGTCTGGTTTTATGTTGAGGTCTTTGATCCATTTGGACTTGAGTTTTGTGCAGGGTGATGAATATGGGTCTATTTGCATTCTTCTATATGGAGACATCCAGTTAGACCAGCATGATTTGTTGAAGAGTCTTTCCTTTTTCCTGGGCATACACCCAAAAGATGCCCAACTATACCAAAGGGACATTTGTTTCACTATGTTCATAGCAGCTTTACTCATAGAAGATAGAAATTGGAAACAACCCTGATGTCCATCAACTGAAGATGATAATGAAACTGTTGCATATTTACACAATGGAATACTACTCAACTATTAAAAACTAGGAATTCTTGTAATTTGCAGGCAAATGGATGGCACCAGAAAAGACCATTGTAAGTGAGGTAACCCAGACCCAGAAAGATATATATGATATGTTGATGTGGTGGTGTTAAGCATTCTAAATGTTAATTAATTGCTCCTGCTTGCTGTCTGTTACTTACATTGTCTCTGATTTGTTAAATAAGTGCTGAGGCCTGGAGATTGGGCAAAGATGGAGGTAAGCAGGACTAAGGTTCATGGGCTTCAGAGACAGAGAACGTCTTGGGAGAGAAGCCAGGAGCAGGAAGAAGGAGGAACACATGCCATGGGGTAGATTAAAGAAGATCATTCCACGTGGCCTGGAACATTGGCATGACATGGAGAATAGCAGTCCAAAGGGACATATGTATATATGGGGTCATATTTGGGTAATAGAATACAAAATTCTATGCCAATGTGTCAAAGATAACCTTATTTTCAGAATAACAACAGTTTTAAGTTTCAGAGCAGATTCAGTAATCTATCCTTATATCTTATCATTTCTAATATATATATCCCATTTTGCAGGAGCCCATAGTTAAGAGACTTTGGGTATTTTAGCAAGGCTTTTAACTTTGCAAGAAACCAACTATCTTAAAGAACCCAAACTTTTAAAGTGTTTGAAAATTTAAAGATTGTGTGAGTTTTAAAAATTGGAGTGTTTTATATTGTCATATTAATATTAACATGAAGTTTTCAGGGAAACAGGAAAGAAATAGTTATGGTTTAATAGTTAGATGTTTGAGTGTCAAATTGACAAGGGGTCAATTGTTTTTTGGGTTCTGTTTTATTTTGTTGCAGTTGAGAAAAATGGCACTGTAAAACACTTTCTTGATTAATGATTTAAGTGAGCAGGCTCAGCCCATGGGGTGGTGTTGCCCTTGGGCAGCTGGTTGTACAAGGGTTGTATAAGAAAGCAAGCCAAAATAAGAAGTCAGTACTCATCATTCTTTTATGGGTTTTGCCTCAGTTCCTTGCCTCTGGGTTCCTGCTCTGAGTTCCTTCCCTGACTTCTATTGGTGATGAAGTTTGACCTGAGAGTTGTAAGCTGAAAGAAACCCTTTCTTCTCCAAGCTATATCACTGCAATTGAAACACAAGACAAAGTTCAATATCCAATAGATTATTTCTTTGTTTTACAACCTCCCATAGCCTGTCACACATGGAAAAGACAAGAGAAAGATACTGATAGAGAGATTTACTAATATACTTTTTAAAGACATATTTTTAATTAAGTATATACATGTACTTTCAGATGCCTTTGGAGACATTGAAAATAACTGAAAAAAATTAAATTATGTTGGGTGTCATTTGTAGAAATAATTAGTTAAATTGTTTAACCAGTATTTAGGTTATATTTAATTGATTCAGCAGCTATTAATTCTTATCCAGACATTATAAATGAACACACAGAGACCGCAAGGATTTTAACAAACCTTGGCCTGAATTGTGCAATCCTAGCCTATCTAAGCTAGCTCTTAATTCTACTACCCAAATATGACCCCATATATACATATGTCCCCTTGGACTGCCATTCTCCAGTATATGCCGATGTTCCTGGCCATGTGGAATGAGGTTCCTTTTTCTAACCCATGGTGTGTGTGGCTCCTTCTACCTGCTCCTCCTGGCTGGAATGCCTTCTTCTTCATGCTGCTGGCTGGAAAGCTTTAATCCTCTCTCTAAAGCGCAGGCTTCCTGTCCTAATCCCAGGAAGTCCCACCTTTCTCTGTCTTTGCCCAGTCTCAGGCCTGAGCATTTTATTTAACCAATCAGAGTCAATATAAGTTACAGATGGCAAACAGGACCAATTAATTAACATTTAGAATGCTTAACACTACCCCAACAATGGAGAGGGTGTAGGTTCTCTTAGAGTTGAAGTTACAGGTGAATGTGGGCTCCCTAATGTGGGTACTTGGAACCACAGCCAAATGATTTTAACTTCTAAGGCACTCTCCAGCCCTACTGTGGGTTTAGAAGAAAGGACTTGCATGAACTGAGGAGTTCTACCCAAAGGTAAAGCAGAGCTTCATAGAGTTAGAGGGTCTGGGTCTTTGTGAGTACTTGAGATTTCATTTTCAGGGTGCCCCTAGTGTATTGTCTAGGACCATGGTTTATTCTTCGTGCCTGTACTTGCTCTTCTCTAAAACACCTTCAATTTTCCCCTGCTCACAGATTATTGGATCCTTTCTTTAAGCTTGGCTGTCATGCTCTATCTTTTTTCTGACTTTGTATTTTGGTCCAAGGAAGCAAAAGCTTAGTTAAGTGGTCCTGAGACCCACCTCTGCTCCTCTTCTTCTCAGAAGTTGCATGTCATATTGACAAGCAAGGAGGGCCAGAACCCACAGAACCAGTGTGCGACACTGATAAAGCCATGCATTGCCCTGCAGGGGCCAGCCCTGGGTCCAAACAGGCCTTTTTCGATGTGTGGCTATTTAGAGTTTCTTTCCAGAAACATTTGTCTAATTACCATGTAGATAGATGTGAGTCAGTTTCCATGGGCCCTGGAGTCAGGATCCTGAGATTTTGGACCGATGCCTCCCACAGGCAGACATCTTTTATTAATGGTAGTATTGTAATCCCGGTGCAACTCTGGCTTCTAAGTTTGTAGAGAATTATTAGTCTCTTTCCAACCCTCCAAAAATATAAGACAGATTGCTTGTATTTTAAAAAGTAGAGCAGGGCTGGTGAGATATATCAGTTGATAAAGTGCTTTCCTTGTATGCATAAAGACCTGAGTTCTACCATTAGGGCTCACATTAAAAACAAAGAAACAAAAATCCAAATAATAAACAAATAGGTGTGATGGGATACAGCTATTGTCATGCCAGTGCTGGGGAGGCAGATAGGTGGATCCCAGCTCTTGCTGACCAGTCTTGTTAAATTAATGAGTTTCAGTGAAAAAATCTTGGCTGAAAAACAGGGGAGAATGTGAGGAAGACACTCAGTATTGACTTCTGGCCTCGACATTTGCAAGCACCATCACATATATGCATACACCTGTCTGAACACACACACACACACACCTCACATGCATACATATACACTCTCACACAGAGAGAAAGAGAGAAGAAGTGAGGGAGGGGAGGAAGGAGGGATAAAGGAAAGGGAGAGAGGGACAGAGGAAGAAGGAAGGAGACAAGGCTGTCATGGCAAAGAGCAGAGGCCTGCCAAGTGTGAGTAAGGCATGAGAAGAAAACTTCAGTTCTTGTGGTGCTCTCTGATGACAGCAGACCTGGCCAAGCTGTGTTTGCAATTTGATGTGCACTTGAGGCAGTACACTTAGAAATTTGCTTCCAAGTTCATGACTCACATAAGACCCTACACACCTGTCTTGATAAAATTGCTAGGTTCCTAATGTATTTAACTTCAATAGGCAATAGCTATGGAATGAAGTTTGGTCAGAAAACTTACTTATAGCTCCAATAGTCCATAGTACTATGAAATATACTTTTTTTTTTTTAAAAAAAGGAGGAAAGATTGGAAAGAAAGGAACTGTTGTCCATGACATGCTGAAGGTTGAACGATGGGAAGAAGAATCTGGATCAAATTTAAATGCTGTTAAAAGACCTTGGAAACTAACACCATTTATATCATGTGTGAAATGTGTTCTTCTTACATGGTTTACATTTAAAAGGATCACATTCCTTACAAAGCCTGTTGATATTCATGCCATCAGTTAAATTCACATATTTGTTTGGTTTTCCATTCCTGTGAGTCAGCTACACTTCTGGAATTAGTAACTTGCCCATTACTGCTAACTATGCACCAACCATGGTCTATCAGACACAGTGGCATTTTTAAAAAGCTCTCTAGTTTGCCCAGCCAACACTACCTTAGTGACAACACCTCATTTATGTCATAGAGTCCACACCCCTTTGTGGTGTCAGATCAGTCTTTCCAGGAAGCAGACTTCATCTTGTTACTCTTTCAGGATGAAGTTGAAGACCATTCATGATTTGCCTTTACAACGCCTCTTGATTTTTTTTTTTTTTTTCTGAGATCACTTGGCTTTTTTGAGGCTTGGTTTTGCCATTCGGCCCAAGCTTGCTTTGTATTTGGTACATAGTCCAAACTAATGTCAAACTTGGAACTATCCTGCCTCCACTTCCCAAGCACTGGGGCTATAACTATGGGATGTTGCATGTGACAAGGTCAAATCTCCCATACAACTCTGTCACTGGGCCTAAGAAGTTGCAGTTCCCTTAACACAATGGCCTTTTTCAGGTCTCTAAACCTCCAAATTGAGCAAATTCATTTCTTTTTGTGATCATATGTATGCTCACTCTCTCTGAGTGGTTGTGTGTGTGTGTGTGTGTGTGTGTGTGTGTGTGTGTGTGTGTGTGTATACATGTTCAAATGCATGTCCATCATGTGCATGCAGGCCAGAGGTCATTACTGAATGTTTTCTCTTTTAGTCTCCACCTTAATTTGTGAGACAAGATCTCTCACTGAACTTTGAACTCACCAATCTGGCTAGGCTGCCTGGCTAGCAAGACTCACATATCCTCTGTTTCTGCCTCCCAAGTGCTGAGATTAACTGGTTGGCATTGCATTGCCATACTTGACTTTTGTGTAGTTTTCTGGGGCTTGAACTCAGTTACTCATGATTATGCTGTAAGCCCTTTACTGACTGAACTATCACCCTAGATCCTGTGTGTTCATTCCTTACTTGCACTGACAATCATAATTAGCATTATTTTGATAAATAAGATAATTTGTATAAAGTTCTTGGACATTTTGTGGTGTATAATATGTTTTCTGTTATGCAATAAGTGCTTAATAAATACTCATTACAAATATCGTGATCTCTCTCTCAAGGCCTAATTAAGATGTTTAGTGCCTGGAAAGCCTCCAGTAGGTGCCCAGTTTGACTCAGGTGGCTTCCTCTTCTGGCACACACCCAGTGGTGTCAGAGTAGTGATGCAGCTGTTCTTGTCATTGTTGACTTATTTGTTCAGCTCCATCTCCTTTGCCCAAATTAATTGTTATGTAAATTCATACTTTAGGGTTTATGCAGCCTGTAGTATATTAGAGGAAGTGCTATTCACTGAAGACATGCAGTATGGATCACCCATAAAGCTAGAACCTGTCTACATCTGTACTCATTAATTTAACTGACTTTTATTTCCTCAAAGTAGATAAAAATTTTTGAATACCCACCAAACTTACATAGAACTTGGATCTGAAAACCTAATTAACACAGGGATGAAACTTTACAGCCTACCATGAATGAGATATCCAACTTGACAAATTCATCAGACTGAAAAACTGGTACCAGGAATCTACATTCAAAAGAAATTAAACGGTAATTTATTAATTTATAGAACTTCCTTTTTTTCTGTGAGGTTATCTGATACTTTTAGCAACTGTGTGCTCCTACTCAGTGGCAGTAAATGCTGGTTGGCTTTTCTCATTCTGAGACTAACTTTTGTTTTCACAAGATTCCGGCTAAGCTGTGAAGATGTGTCTTAGAACTGATGACATGATGTCTTAACATCTGGATTGGCCAAAACAGTCAACCTTGCTGCTGTTGCTTCAGCATTCTCTGTTTGTGTGTTTCTCTACATGTATGCTATATATGTGTACACATTTATGTATGTGTTTATGTTATGTGTATGCACATATGTGTGCAGGTGGATCTTCTGTGTGTGTGTGTGTGTATGTGTGTGTGTGTGTGTGTGTGTGTGTGTGTGTGTGTGTGTGTTTAGGCCAGAGGCTGATATTGTGTGTCTTCCTCAGTCACTGTTATACAGTCTCTCACTGAATCAGGAACTCACCAATTTGGCTAGATGGCTACACTCTCTGGCCAGAGAACTCCGGGGTTCTCCCTGTCTCTACCTCCCTAGGCTCACCATTGGGATTTTACATGTGTTCCTGGTTCCACACCATGATCTTCATGCTTGCGTAGCGAGAACTTTGCTAAGTGCCCTCGTCCCAAGTCCTATGATTGTTAGACTTGATGGCCAGTTAAACAATTGAAAATTTCCAATCTAAATATTGGTGGGGATGAAACTAATGTATGTCTCCTAGTGTGATATAGTTAGACATATGCAATAGCAACTGTGTAGTATTTTTTCAAAAAAATAATTAAATACAATCTCAAGGAAATTTGCAAAAAAAATTCACAATATAGACTATTCTATAAGAAGACAAGCTTGAGGGGCCTGAGAGATGGCTCAGTGGGTAAATTACTTGCTGTGCAAACATGAGAACTTGAGTTCAGATCTCCAGTGTTCTTATTTTTTAAGCCATATTTGTTGGTGGCGTATTTGTGCAATTCCAGTAATGGGAAATGAGGATAGAAGAATCCTCTTAGTTTGTCTGACCATCTAGGATAGATGAAATGGTGTGCTCCAGGTTCAGAGAATAACCTTGTCTCAAAGAAATGATGAAGTGAAAATGATACACACAAACATTATACATTAATCTCTGTCTTCCATATGTACCTCAGTACACATGTATATACATGGACACATAAATATGCACATGCACATGCATATGCACACACACTAGCATGATACATAATACACAAAATTAAGCTCTAGGCTAGGGAAGATAATCAAGAAACAAAAAGTGGGACTATAACTGTTCAAAAAGCCATAGGTGGGGGAGGTCATAGATATTAGGAAGGAACTCACTACTGTTATTTATCTAAATTGACATGACATCAAAACTGTAATTTAACTATCTACATTTGTATTTGTACCAATGGGCAAATATTGCTCTCATCCTAAGGCAGGGATTATAGACTTGTGGCTATTCAGAGTGCTTAGAGTAAATGATAGTGTAGTGCTCATAGGATATATCTAAGGCTTAAGGACATTTATACTACTTCCTCTAAGTCTCAGGTGAATACAGCAGAGAAGAAAGAATACAAGAGCCCAAAGACAAGGAGAATATGTTTTATTCAGAATGTCACACAGCCATAGCAAACATTATCTTATAGCAACTGTAAGATCTTTTCTGACGGTCCTGCACAACAGTGGACCTGTCAACAGACTATCATGAACTGGTAGGCACTCATGAGACCCTCCTTTTCTCCACTGAACTATTAGCAACTAATGAATTGTGGGGGAAAATAGTCATTGCTTTCTGTTGCTCACCCAACAATGAGCCCACCAGGTTCCAATGAATAGTTCCAAACCCATGGTCACAGAGACATTCTTAATAAAACCAGTGAGTCACAAACAATATAAAAAGGCAAGAATGTAGGAAAGGGACAAGTAGGACTTGAGGGGTGGTGGCTGGGGATGAGACATGAGATGGTAGGGTGAATGATATTAAACAGAATGTATTATATACAAGTGTGAAACTATCTAGAACAAATATAATCAATACAAAAGAAAAATAAAAGTAAAGTAAATGGCTCCTGAGTAGTGGTACTCAAGATTGAGTTCCAACATCTAAATCTACCAGCACATACAACTGCACTTGCATACACATGGCTATGCCCATATAGGCACATACATACATGTGTTTTTAAATAAAAACAAAACATGACAGAATGAAACGTTTTTTTAGCTTTGAAAAGAAGCTTTTCTATGTTTTCTATGTTTGTCACAGAATGACAAAGGGATTATAGTTATATGTGACATATTAAAAAAAAAAAACCCAGAGTCTTAACTGCAGAGCTAGAATAGCATTCACAAGGACCTGATGTATAGGGAGAGCTATAGGTCAAACTGTCCTAAGTGGGCAAGTCTCATCTGAGGGACAAGATCTAGAGAGTCTGTGGATAGTGACTTGGTTAAGGAGACTGTCTCATCGGCTGAAATGTGGTAATGGGATCTCATATGTCCTCATGCATGCATGCAAAAACCTTAACCATAGGATGGTATGGGTGTGTCAGTTTGACATTGATTTCTGTCCACAGAGTCTACATACATACACATGTCGCACCCCTTTGTATGCTGTAAATATTTGCAAATTATAACTTGTTTATTTTTTTATTTTTATTAATTTTTTGTTTTTTTGAGACAGGTTTCTTTGTGTAGCGCTGGCTGTTCTGGACTCACTCTGTAGGCCAGGCTGGCCTCGAACTCGCAGAGATCCACCTGCCTCTGCCTCCCAAGTGCTGGGATTAAAGGCGTGCGCCACCACGCCCAGCTATAACTTGTTTATGATACCACAAGAAACCAAGCGAAAAGGACAATGAAACTTGCTATTCAACAGAATGTTCCAGTGATGTATATGAGCAATTAACATTTTTGTTAAGAGTTACAAATGACAACTGACAAAATTTGTCATTGCTGGAGCACATGCCCATCCTCTGCTACACATGTACCTCTTGCACATTTTACTCAAGTCTGCAGATTTAAGCATTTCCCTCTCCTTCTCTCCCAAGTCTTACTGTATTTTATTTTTTCCTCCAGTAGAATTTCCACAAATTTAATCCTAGTCTTCTAGATTTTATCACACATAAATATATATTGCCGTGTAAATGTACATATTTATATAAATGATGTTTTCTTTTCTTTCTCCAGCTTGGCCAGTGCACCGTCATTCTGTGTAGCTAATGTGTGCTCTTCTGTCTCTGAGGAGTTATTGATTTGGTTGTCACTGGACCTCTCCAATGCCAGTCAGATTGAAAAATGCTATTTTTATTCAGATTAAAGAATTTGGGATTCAACAAGTCAATAGCACATAGAGAATGTCAGGCCCATTCCTACCCAGTACAGTGTTTTCAGAGACCCTGGGGTATGAGGTAAACTTGTATGGATTATGCAGGTCTGACTGCAGCTCTCTATCTTAATTCCACTTTGTGTTAATAGCCATGCAGACCTTCTGGAGCAGAAAGTCAATTGAACTACAAAGGCTGCACTGCATCATTGATTTCCAGAAGCAGCCGTAGTGCATTGAAAGAAATAAAATATTGATTAAAACAAACTAAAGCGATTTTTTTCTGCTTTCTTCATTTAGAGTTGTTTTATTTAACATTTGACTTCAGTAGTTGGAACTATGCAAAAATTTTGAGAATATTTGAGACTAATTGTTAGAGACTCATTTGATAGCTGTGTATGAGAACTTATGAGATTTTATTATAGTTTCAGAAAATACGTTTCCTAAACACTCAACATTTTACTGGTAGTCTGGACAGAAATTATTTCACTATTGATATTAACTTGGCTCTGTGTCTTGGCAAAGAGTGGGGTTGTATTAGGGTTATATTGAAAATAAAATTTAAAAAACCATCACATAGAATCATTTACAAATGACAATTTTCTAGACAGTTTCAGAATGTAATGTATGAAACCAGTAATTATTACTGTTCCCTTAACAGAGACCCACAGCAAGAAAACACACAGCCTTAACATTAAATGGAAGTGCTGAGAATAAACAGGCACTACTGAAATAATTCCAAGTATTTCAGAGAAGTTGAACTGAGGTTAAGGTGCCCAAGTCACTTCAGAAATGATGGTTTCCTCTTGGCCCAATTAGGGAACTTGAATGTGTTACATCGTGGTTCTTGGCCCTCTAATTGCACATAAGATCCCCTTCCAAATCATAATGCACAGTTTCTGTTTCTGCTGCAAACAAAAGGTGAATTATTAAAATGGGGCAACATTTCAAGCTGGTTTTGAGGCCAGCTTAGAAGGCAATAATTTAACACTTGCCAATTGAAATTGAAGCTTACCTCTGTGCATTTTAACTCCACCTACCAGCAGCAGGCAGTGGTATTTTTTATAGTATTTTGTATTAATAGGAGCAGCAAGATTTCATACTCTCCATTTAAACAGAATGGCTCTCCATATCTGCTCTCTGACAAGAAGATTCCTAGAGAATTCATGAGGGCCATAATGGTCCCTTGAGGTCAAGACTTTAGGACCCTAAATTTCTTACCCATATCAGAGGAGAAACTTACTACTCAAATCTACTACTTCTAGGAATCACTTGCTCTTCATTCTAAATTCTTGCTTTTTAATAAAGAAAATTTCTGTGTTTTTTCTTTTATTATTGTTTATACATAGCTATAATTACAGGACATTTTGATTTCCTCTTAGGTGAGAAATAGCTACAGTTAAATTTATATTGTGTTATTGGAAATAAATTATTGCTTATCTTTATTTAGGGTGGGAAAAGACCCTGCACCAGAACAGACTTACGGTGGTGTGTTTTAGGTACTTTGTGGCTGCCTTGGAGCTATGAGGGCTGTGGTGACTCTCAGCTGAACTAAGAGCCAAGGGTTCTAATCTGCACAGTTGATAGTGCCTGAGCAGAACTGAAAGGATTTACCATGACCTCAATTTTGCTTTATAGCCACATACAAAACAACCTCAGACATAAGCTGCAAATACCTGCAAATAATAACATCTAATACACAATATTGTTCCAAAATAACCAAGATGAATGAGTAGTTTCCAGCCACTGAGTTTCAACACTGCTCATTTCCTCATCTCATCTAAAATACTCAGCTTAGCTTCAAACTATGTAGCTGAGGATGACCCTGAATTCCTGATCCTCCTGCCTCCACCTCCCTTTGTTGGGATTACAAGCATCTATCTCCAGCTTTCATGGTGCTGCTGGTGCAGCTAAGAAATTTCCACATCATGCTAGCCAAGCACTCTGCCTACTGAGGTACAATGCTAACCCCTTAGTTGTTTTAAAGAGCTAGTGTCTCAACTGTGGCGCTCCATGCTTAGAAAGACCTCCACACTTGGTTTAGCTATCTATTCCTCCTGTATTGAAGCTCTTAAGAATTTTTGAACAAGGGAATTCCATTTTCATTTTGAAAAAAATGAGTAATTGTCTGTAAGCTGGATTTTAATTTTTGCTTTCTCCCCCTGCTGCTGAGCTGCATGGCTCTTGTCTGGGTTATGCGGCTTAGCCTATTTTTACCTTACTGCTCACTCCTTAGGCTCCATTTTCACAGTGTTTAGATTACTACAGACATGAACTTCCTGTGTCTCAGGGCTGGCCATGAATCAGGCTGGGACCAGGGACCATGAGGCCCACAGGGGAGCTGCCTGCTTCCAGCTTTAAAATAACAAGTTCTTGACAGCTTCGTTTACATAGCTGCAGAATCGTGACTCTATTCTACAGTGCATCTATATGTGACAGGACGACTGGAGATTTAATTTATTTAGACTTTTTCCTTGCAATATAATTTCCAATAAATAAATCTCCCCTCAGGCAGGAAGATATGGCATTTCATAACACATTTTCCTTCCTGAGCATACCCAGTTACCACAGCCTCCACAAAAGGCTTATGGGAAAAGAGGGCTCACAGAGTTTATTTATTTTTCCCCAAACAGGGTCTCATGTAGCCTAGCCTGGCCTTGAAGTTGCTGTGGAGTGGCTGATGAAGAACTTCTTCAACTTCTGCTCCTCATGTCTCTGCCTCCCTCTGCTGGGACCATGGTGTGTGTCCAATTTTTGTGGTGCTGGGACTGAACCCAGGGCTTTGTGCATGCTATGCATGAGTTCTGCCAAGCTAGGCACATGACTGTTCTGTTTTAGTTCCTTTTTAATCTTCTCTTTTCTTTGGACCTTAAGGCCCACAAAACAACAAGAAAGATTTAATTAGAAGATTCCATACATGAAATCCAATAGAAGAGAAAGTGGAGAAAAGCCTCAAACTCATTGGAACACGTGACAACTTCCTGAACAGAACATCAATAGCTCAGGCTCTAAGACCAACAATCAATAAATGGGACCCCATGAAACTGAAAAGCTTCTGTACAACAAAGGACACTGTCACTAGAACAAAATGGCAACCTACAGATTGGGAAAAGATCTTTACCAACCCCACCTCTGACAGAGGGCTAATATCTAAAATTTATAAAGAACTCAAGAAATTCAACACCAAAAAACCAAATAATCCAATCAAAAAATGGGAAACAGAGGTAAACCATGAATTCACAAAGGAGGAATCTCTAAAGGCAATGATACATTTGAAGAAATGCTCAACATCCTTTATCATCAGAGAAATGCAACTCAAGAAGATTCTGAGATTTCATCCCACACCTGTCAGAATGGCTAAGTTCAAAAACTCAAATGACAGCACATGCTGGTAAGATTTTAGAGAAAGGGGAATATTCCTGCATTGTTGGTGGGAGTGCAAACTTGTACAACCACTATGGAAATCAGTCTGGTGTTAACCTTAGAAAACTTGGAATAACCCTACCTGGAGACCAAGCCATACTGCTTCTGGGTATCCACCCAAACGATTCCTCACCAAACCACAAGGACATATCCCCATTTATGTTCATAGCAGCCTTATTTGTAATTGCTAGAAACCGGAAACAACCTAGATGTCCCTCAACTGACGAATGGATAAACAAATTGTGGTACATTTACACAATGGAATACTTTACTGCTCAGCTATCAGAAACAAGGAAATCATGCAATTCGTAGCCAAATGCATGGAACTAGAAAAGCTCATCCTGAGTGAGCTAACCAAGACTCAGAAAGATGCACATGGTATCTACTCACTTATAATTGGATTTTAGCCATATAGTGCAGGATAGCTATCCTACAACTAACACACCAAAAAGATCAGGAACATAGACTGTGTTATCTATCAATGGAACAATTTGCCTTAGGGGTGCTACCATGTAGGCCCACAGTGCAAGAGGAAGCTCCTAGCTCTCATGTGACTATTGAACTGAGAGGGGCTGATTTATAGAGACACTCCACATCAGAGAAGTGGGAGGGGTGGGAGAGGGAGGAGTGGGTGGGAGAGTGAGGCTGGGAGGGGTGGAAAGAGGGCACTTTGATGGAGATGTAACAAATAAATATTATAATAAAAAAACAAAATTCATGTCTCTTAGTTACTTCTGAAATTTCAGGATTCAGTTGAAGTGTGAAAATGAAAGGAATAGCTAAATCAATCCTTTCCAATAAAAAAAAACATCTGGAGGTATCACCATCCCAGATATCAAGCTGAACTACAGAGCAATAGTAGTAAAAACAGCATGATATTGGTATAGAAACAGACCAGTAGATCAATGGAATTGAATTGAAGACCCAGAAATGGACCCACACACCTATGCCCACCTAATTTTTGACAAAGAAGCCAAAACCACATAATGGAAGAAGGACAGCATCTTCAACAAATGGTGCTGGTCCAACTGGATGTCCACTTTTAAAAGAATGAAATTAGACCCATACTTATCACCTTGTACAAAACTTAAGTCCACGTGGATCAAAGACCTTAACATAAGGCCGGTCACACTAAATCTACTAGAAGAAAAAGTGGGATAAACCCTGGAACTCATTGGCACAGGTGACAACTTCCTGAACAGAACACCAACAGCTCAGGACCTAAGACCAACAATCAATAAATGGGACCTCATGAAACTGAAAAGCTTCTGTAAGACAAATGACACTGTCATTTGAGCAAAAGGGCAGCCTACAGACTGGGAAAAAATCTTCACCAACCCCATATCTGACAGAGGGCTAATATCCAAAATCTACAAAGAACTCAAGAAATTAAATTCCAAGAAACCAAATAATACAATCAAAAAATGGGGAACAGAGCTAAATAGAGAATTCACAAAGGAGGAATCCCTAATGGCTGAGAGACACTTGAAGAAATGCTCAACATCCTTAATCATCAGAGAAATGTAACTCAAGATGACTCTGAGATTCCATCTCACACCTGTCAGAATGGCTAAGATCAAAAACTCAAATGACAGCACATGCTGGCGAGGGTGTGGAGAAAGGGGAACCCTCCTCCATTGCTGGTGGGAGTGCAGGCTTGTGCAACCATTATGGAGGTCAGTATGGCGATATCTTAGGAAACTTGGAATAGCTTTGCCTCAGGACCCAGCCATACCACTTCTGGGTATACACCCAAATGACTCCTCACAGAATCACAAGGAAGTTTCCTCATCTATGTTCATAGCAACCTTATTTGTAATAGCTCGAAACTGGAAACAACCCAGATGTCCCTCAACCGAAGAATGGATTAAAAAACTGTGGTACATCTACACAATGGAATATTACTCAGCTATCAGAAACAATGAAATTATTAAATTTGCAGCCAAATGGATGGAACTAGAGAAGCTCATCTTGAGTGAGCTAACCCAGACTCAGAAGGATGCACATGGCATCTAATCACTTATAGTTGGATTTTAGCTATATAGTACAGGGTATCTATTCTACAACCAACGCACCAAAGGGAACATGGACATAGACTTTTTTTCTATTTGTTTGTTTGTTATTTAGTTTTCTCTCCCTGGCAATGATACACTTCTCACTGGCGGTACTGCCTTGTTGGCCCCCAGTGTATGAGGCGGCTCTTGGCCCTCATATGACCTCAGAACTGGGGCAAGGGACTGTTATGTAGGGACACTCCACTCCAGAGGAGTGGGAAGGAAGAGTTAGGGGGTAAAGGGTGGGAGGGCAGGGCTGGGAAGGGGGGAAAGAGGAGAATATGATGGAGATGTAAGCTGAAGCAACAAATAAATAAATTTATTTATTAAAAAAATAAAAATAAAAATAAACACACACACACAAAGAAAAGGAAAGGAAGACAAAAGCAAGGGAAAGCATGGTGTTTTCTTGTCACTGGTTGATATTTATATGAAGAGGGATATTGTGGATCATCCACAATGAATGAAACTATGCTGAAGTCATCACCATCTCTGCCTTGAGATGCCAAATGCCAAGTCACCTGCCTCAGACAATGGCTTTAATGAAAGTGTTAACAGAAATTTCCAGAAATAGTGGAAAGCAACTCTTACACTCAAAGGCTAAGGTGAGTGTGATAATCTGAAACTTTAAGCAGGCTCATGTGGAGACCTGGTCATTTAAGTTACCTGTGCTTATGAAGTGGAACATAACAGGGAAGACCTTCAGGTGAAACTATGACAAGATGCCCCTAATGGCATAGACTACAGCTTTCACAGGGTGGCATCCAGATAGGCACAGGACAGGAAAGAATGGCTATTTCCCATGAAGGAGAACTCTGAAGAATTCTGCCTTTTTCTCAAATCTCAGACTTGGGATTTCATACAATGAAGCCACAGCCAAGAAAATGAACCTTTTTATCTATATAGTTATAGCTGAAGGTATATGATGGTCAGGCAACTCAGCAGTGGGAAGCGAATATAAAGATGTGAACAGAGAGGTTAATCTTCTACCATACTCTGTGGCGGCTTAAATGAGAATGGCCCATATAAGATCATATATTTGAATATTTGGTCCCTGGTTGGTGGAACTGTTTGTGAAAGATTAGGATATTTGGCCTTATAAGAGGAGATGTATCCTGGAGAAGATTTTAAGGTTTTAAAAGACTAATGGGATCCCCAATGCATTATCTATCTATCTATCTATCTATCTATCTATCTATCTATCTATCTATCTATCTAACCTATCATCTATCATCTCTATCTCTATCTCTACCTCTATCTCTCTCCTCTGCTTCATAGTTGTTGACTAAGTAGTAGCTCTCAGTTGTTCCTCTGTTCTGCCATCAGGGGCTCTCACCTTCTGAAACTATAAGCAAAATTAAACACTCTCTTTTATAACTTGCTTTATTTTTTTGGGAGGAATGTAGAAGACTTTGGAACTTTGAACTAGGAAAGGGATTAAGCACTGTAATAACAGCTTAATGGGCCTGTATAGTAGGATCTTGAAAGAAAGTAACACTGAGAGTTTTATATATAGGGTGGAGGATTCATCTCAAGATATTTAAAATGGGAACGATATCAACCTCTGGGTTAGAGATAATTGTTATGATATTTGGCCAAAGAACATGGCTGCTTTCTGCCTTTGTTTCAAAAAATTTACTGATGCTAAATTGAAAAATAATGGAATAATTTCCTTTGTGGAAGAGATTTCAAGATAGCCTGGTATTGACTCTGTTGTGTTTTTTATTAGTAATCACTTTTATTTATGTCTACAATGAAAAAGAGTAAATAGGGACAAAAAATTACGAACTATATAGTTTGACGGGGGAAAAAAAAAGAACATCAAGAAAATTAATGTTAGAGTGAAGGTTTGTGCTGAAAAAGTTGGGAAGATCGAAGGGAAGCCTGATCCAAATTGAAATAAAGGGAGAGAAGACCTCAGGGCAATTCTCACTATTCTCAGCTTCTATCTTGTGAAATGAAAAGGCCTAAGGAATTTTATGCTCCTAAAAAGCAACAACAAACAAAGCTACCATGAACGTGATTCAAGGGTTTTAGGGTATACCCCAAGTTGGTAGTCAAACTTGGCTGTACCATCCATCCGCGTGGTGTTGCTTAAGAGTCATGAAAAATATGTATAAGTGAAGGAGTTGTTGGAATCTTTCTGCACAGTTAAGGGAGTTGCTGAGGTCAGGCATGTGGCAGAGGATTTCCTACATGGAGGCCCTGAGAAGCCATTGTATGAAGCTGTGAAAGTGAAGCCTGGATTACACTGGAGACTCCAAGACATTAGAGGTGCTAGAGCTTTGGGTATTTGCCAAGAAGAGCTGAACACAGGTGTAGAAACAGCCTAAAGGAGAGAAATGTGTTACAGTCAGCAAAGTTGAAAGGGCCGAAGCATCTATGCCTTTTGTTGTAGGACATGGAGTTACAAGGCTTGGAGACTGTCCTGCTGTTTTTTGTTTTTTGTCTTACCTTGGTGTAATATTTCCTTGCTATTACCAGATTTTTCCCTTTTGAAATGGTAATGTGTATTCTGTGGAATTTTATGTTCAAAGTATGTGATTTTTTTGTTTGTTTGTTTTGATTGTAACAGAAGTTACACTTAAGAGAATGCCTTGAGTCATGAAGAGATGTCATCTTTAACTGATGTTGAGACTGTGAAAGACATGGGAACTTTTGAGGTTGGACTAAATTTACTTTGCATTACAACATACTCACAAGCTTATTGGGGCCAGGGAATGAAATGTGGTGGTTTAGATGAGAATTTCCCTGGTAGCTCATATAGTGAATACTTGGTCCACAGTTGTTGGAACTATTTGGGAAGGAATAGGAGGATTTCCTTTGCTGGAGGAAGTGTGTCATTAGGGACGGTCTTTGAAGTTTTAAAAGACTCCTGTGGTTCCTCATGCTCTTTTTGTTTCTGCCTCATGACTGTGAAACAAGACATGATTTCTCAGTTGTTCTTTTCAGCCATCATGGAACATAAACCTTTGAAATATAAGTTGAATTAAACGCTTTGTTTTGTAAGTTGCCCAGGTTGTGGTGTGTTATCACAGCAATATAAAACTTACTAAGACATTCCTCTTATCTGTATCTCATTTATTTGGAAATACTAATAATCAGTCTCTGTTTTTCCTCTGCCTCTCAATTTAATTTATTTCTTATTGGAAATCTGTCATGTAACCAAGGGTGTCCTCAAACTTACTATGTAGCTAAGGATGAACTTGAACTTCTCATTCTCCCACCTTTACCTACCGACACACATAGTTTATACAGTCCTGGGGATCCTGTGCATAATCTTGTTGATGCCAGGCAACCTCTAACAAATGAGCTACATCTACAGCCCCATAAGATTTCCTTTGCAGAAGAATATAGTTAGCAAATGATGGAAATGAACAGGAGAATATTTGTGGGTAGATATTTGGGAGAAAATGGAAAATTAACATAGCAGAACCATATATTAATGTCCAAGCCCTGGGAACTTGGAAACTCCAGGTGGACTCTGAGAGATTCCTGTTTTCAGTGAGAACCAATCTCTTCTTTTTCTGGCCTCATAGTAGGGCTGGTCCTGCTCTGGGCTATCTAGACAATGAGAAGTAACCATATTCTCTTCTCAGTTTTTACCAGCCTTATATGATTTTGAAGTTCTAAATTTCCTTCTTTGCTTTTCTCTTTTGCACAGTCTATAACAGCAGCACATACAGATTCTAATTCAAAATATTCAAATGAGTTAAGGTAACACAGAAATAAACTTCCATAAAGTAAAATAATTTTGGCATGTGATGTTTTTATATATTTGCAAGAATTTTTATAATAAAATTTATTAAAAATATTTTAATGAGGGTACCATGTTCTTCAATGAGGAAAGGGTGGTCTTTTCAGGAAATGGTACTGTGGAAACAAGATGTCTGCATGCAGAAGAATGAAGATGGACCCTCATCTTCTTCCATATCAAAAATGAGTCAAACATCCATCCAAACCAAAAGTCAGGAACTATAAAACTTAGAAAATATCCTAGGAAAAAATATTTTTACATTGGACTTGGCAATGATTTCTTAAATCAAGAAATTTAAAAAGCACCAAAATCAACAGAATGAAACAAAACTGGACCTTGCAAAAATTAATAATTTTGCACATCAACACAAAGATTAAAGACAATCACAGAATTGAATGCTTGTAAATCATAAATTCTGTAAAGCATTTGTGTCTACAACATAGAACCCAGTTAAAAATCAGGAAAAAGGTACAAAATGTTCAGGGGTAAAGATGGAGCAGAAATTCAGGGAATCACCAACCAATGACTGGTCCACCTTGAGATCCATGTCATGAGAGAGAACCCATCCCTGACATTATTAATGATATTCTGCTCTACTTAAAGACAGTTGCCTAGCATAAGTGCCATCTGTGAGTCTTCACCCAGCAACTAATGGAAACAGATGCAGAAACCCACGGACAAACATTAGGCAGAGCTCAGGGAATCCTGTGGAAGAGGAGGAAGAAGGATTGAAGGAGCCAGAGAGGTCAAGGACATTACAAGAAAATATACAGAATCAACTAACCTGGGACCATAGGGGCCCACAGAGACTGGAACTAGGCTGTCTGAACATACGTAACAGATGCGCAGCTTGGTCTTTATATGGGTCTGCTCTCAGAAGGAGCTGGGGCTAACTCTGACTCTGTTGCCTGCTTTTGGATCCATTTTCCCCAATTGGGATGTCTTGTCTAGCCACAAAAGGGAAAGATGTGCCTAGCCCTACTGCAACTTGATATGCCAAGGTAGGTTGATACCCATGGGAAGCCTCCCCTTTTCTGAGGAGAAAGGGAAGATGGGAGGATAGGAGGAGGGGAAATGAACAAGAATGACTGGGAGGAGAGGAGGGAGGGGAAGCTGTGATCAAGATGTAAAGTAAATAAATAAATTTAGTTTATTTTAATTAATTAATTATTTTTAAAAAAATCAAGCAAAGGAATTGAATGGGTATTTTCACAAAGAATGGCCAATCTAAACACACAATTAATATTTATAATCATAGTCACAGGGAAAAACAGTTCAAAATCACAGTGGGGTATCACCAGTACCCACAAAGATGGCTATTATCTTAAAAATTTTTAGGAGTAAAAAGTGTTGGTGAAGATGTTAAAGATGTAAAGGGATCCAGTCCATTTATGAGTCTGCATGGCATCTCTCTACAGGACTAAGCAGATGATTGCTGAGGGACCCAGCAATTTCACTCACAGGTCTGTATCACAGATAATTGAAAGTAACAGTTCCTCAATGTCAGTTGTTATTTCTCCCTTTTTATTTCTGATTTTTTTGATTTAGATTTTTTCCTTCTGCCTTTTTGTTAATTTGGTTAAGGGTTTGTCTATTTTGTTGATTTTCTCAAAGAACCAACTCTTGGTTTCATTGATTCTTGGTATCATTCTTTTTGTTTCTAAGTTGTTGATTTCAGCCCTAAGTTTGATGATTTCCTGCCTTCTGCTCCTCTTGGGCGTGTTTGCTTCTTTTTTTTCCCCAGTTTTTCTAGTTCAGCTGTTAATTCGCTAATATGAGCTGCCACAATTTTCTTTTTAAGGCACTTAGCACTATGAACTTTCCTCATAGCACTGCTTTCATTGTGTCCCATAGGTTTGGGTATGTTGTGCCTTCATTTTCATTGGATTTTAAGAAATCTTTGATTTCCTTCTTTATTTCTTACCTGACCCAGGAGTCATCCAGTAAAAATTTGTTCAGTTTCCATGAGTGTGTAGAGTTTCTTTTATTTCTGTTGCTGTTGAGATCCAGCTTTATTCCTTGGTGGTCTGATAAGAAACAAGGGGTTATTTCATATTTCTTATGTCTGTTGAGGCTTACTTTGTGTCTGACTATATGATCAATTTTGGAGAAGGTTCCATGTGGTGCTTGCTGAGAAGAAGGTGTATTCTTTTGTATTTGGGTGAAATGTTCTGTAGATATCTGTTAGGTCCATTTGGTTCATGGCCTCTGTTAGACTCATTATTTCTCTGTTTGGTTTCTATCTTGATGACTTGTCCATTGTTGTGAGTGGGGTGTTGAAGTCTCCCAGTACTAATGTGTGGGGATCAATGTGCGATTTAAGCTTTAGAAGAGTTTCTTTCACAAATGTAGGTACCCTTGTATTTGGGACATAGATATTCAGTATTGAGATGTCCTCTTGATGAATATTTCCTTTAATGAGTATGTAATGCCCTTCTCTATCTTTTTGGATTAACTTCATTTGAAAGTCTATTTTATTTGATATTATGATGGCTACTCCAGCTTGCTTCCTGGGTCCATTTGCTTGGAAAACCTTTCCCAGCCCTTCACTCTGAGGTAGAATCTATCTTTGTTAGTGAGATGTGTGTCTTGTATGCAGCAAAATGATGGGTCTTGTTTACGGATCCATTTTGTAAGCTTGTGTCTTTCTTTGGGGAGTTGAAGACATTGAGGAAATCCAGAGGATCTTTAGGCCCTACTTTAAAAATCTCTATCAAGAAAATTGTCCATTTTGCTTAGGTTTTCAAATTTGATGGAGTAGAGATTCCACCTACCAAAGTTAAATCAAGATCGGGTTAACAGATAAAACAGCCCTATAATCCCTAAGGAAATAGAAATAGTCATTAAAAATCTCCCAACCAAAAAAAGCCCAGGGCCAGATGGTTTTAGCACAGAATTCTACCAGACCTTCATAGAAGAGCTAATACCAATACTCTTCAAACTCTTCCACAAAACAGAATCAGAAGGAACACTGTCAAACTCATTCTATGAGGCCACAGTCATCCTGATTCCTAAACCACAGAAAGACCCAACAAAGAAATAAAAATTCAGACCAATCTCCCTCATGAACACAGATGCAAAAATACTTAATAAAATACTGGCAACCCAAATCCAAGAACACATCAAAAGTACCATACACCATGATCAAGTAGGCTTCATCCCAGGAATGCAGGGATGGTTCAGCATATGAAAATCCATCAATGTAATTAACCATATAAACAAGTTGAAAGACAAAAACCACATGATCATCTTGCTGGATTCTGAAAAATCATTTGACAAAATCCAACACCCTTTCATTCTAAAAGTTCTGGAGAGAACGGCCATACAAGTAACATACCTAGAAATAATAACGGTGATATACAGCAAGCCAGTAGTAAACATCAAACTAAATGGAGAGAAACTTGAAGCATTTCCTCTAAACTCAGGGACAAGACAAGGATGTCCACTTTCACCATATCTCTTCAATATAGTACTTGAAGTTCTTGCTACTGCAATAAGACAGCTAAAGGAGATCAAGGGGATACAATGGAAATGAAGAAGTCAAATTATCCCTATTTGCAGACGATATGATAGTATACGAAGCGACCCCAAAATTTCCACCAGAAAACTCTTACAGCTGATAAACACCTTTAGCAAGGTGGCTGGATATAAAATTAATTTAAAAAAAACAGAAACTCTTCTTTATACAACAAATAAATGGGTTGAGAATGAAATTAGGGAAACAATACCCTTCACAATAGCCACAAACAATATAAAATACCTGGGGGTAACTCTAACCAAGTAAGTGAAAGACCTGTATGACAAGAACTTCAAGTCCTTGAAAAAAGAAATTGAAAAAGCCATCAGAAGATGGAAAGATCTGTCATGCTCATGGATAGGTAGGATCAACATAATAAAAATGGCCATCCTGCCAAAAGCAATATATAGATTCAATGCAATTCCTATCAAAATACCAACACAATTCTCTATAGACCTGGAGATAGCTATTCTCAACTTCATATGGAATAACAAAAAACCCAAAATAGCTAAATCAATCCTTTACAAAAAACAAAACAAAACAAAACAACAACAAAAAACATCTGGAGGTATCACCATCCCTGATTTAAAATTGTACTATATAGCAATAGTAATAAAAACAGCATGGTACTCATGTAGAAACAGACCAGTGGATCAATGGAATCTATGAACCCACATACCTATGGTCACTTAAATTTTGACAAAGAAGCCATAACCGTACCAGGAAAACAGACAGCATCTTTAACAAATGGTGCTGGTCTAACTGGATGTCCATATGTAAAAGAATGAAATTAGACCCATACTTATCACCTTGTACAAAACTTAAGTCCAAGTGGATCAAAGACCTTAACATAAGGCCTGACACACTAAATCTATTAGAAGAGAAAGTGGGGGAAAACCCTTGAACTCATTGGCACAGGTGACAACTTCCTGAACAGAACACACAACTCAGGCTTTAAGACCAACAATCAACAAATGGGACCCCATGAAACTGAAAAGCTTCTGTGAGGCAAAAGACATTATCATTCAAACAAAACAGCAGTCTACAGATTGGGAAAAAATCTTCACCAACCTCACACACATCCAACAGAGGGCTAATATCCAAATTTTACAAAGAACTCAAGAAATTAAATGCCAGGAAACCAAATAATCCAATCAAAAAATGGGGAAAAGAGTAAACAGAGAATTCATAAATTCAAGAATCTCTAATGGCTGAGAGACACTTGAAGAAATGCTCAGGATCCTTAATCATCAGAGAAATGCAACTTTAAAAGGTATCTCACACCTGTCAGAATGACTAAGATCAAAAGCTCAAATGACAGCACATGGTGGTGAGGGTGTGGAGAAAGGGGAACTCTGCTCTAGTGCTGGTGAGAGTACAAACTTGTACAACCACTATGGAAATCAGTCTGGAGATATCTTAGAAAACTTGGAATAGCTTTGCCTTGAGACCCAGCTATACCACTTCTGGGTATACATCCAAATGATTCCTCACCAAATCACAAGGAAGTTTCCTCATCTATGTTCATAACAGCCTTATTTGTAATAGCTAAAAACTAGAAACAACCTAGATGTCCCTCAACCGAGAAATGGGTTAAAAAAACTGTAGTACATCTAAACAGCTACAGAAACAACAAAATCATGCAATTTGCAGCCAAATGGATGGAACTAGAGAAGCCCATCCTGAGTGAGCTAACCCAGACTCAGAAGTATGCACATGGCATCTATTCACTTATAATCAGATTTTAGCCATATAGTGCAGGATAACTATACTACAGCCAATGCACCAAAGGGAACATGAAACAGGCTTTTTTCTTGTCAATGAGACATGTTGCCCTAGTGGTGCTGCCTTGTCAGCCCCCAGTTTATGAGGAAGGTCTTGGCCCTCATATGACTGTGGCGGGGGACTGTTATGTAGGGACACTCCACTCCAGAGGAGTGCGATGGAAGGTATGTGGGGTAGAGGGTGGGAGGGCAGGAATGGGAGGGGTGGAAAGAGGACACTGTGATGGAGATGTAACCTGAAGTAATAAACAAATACTTACAAAAAAGAAATAATGATTCAAACTGATACTTCTCCACCAATGCTTAATGTAGGTTATTCTTGATTGCCAAGAGCAATGAACAACACAAATATCAAATCATAGATGAAACTCAATTTAAATGTGTGTAATATCGAAGTTACTTAGCCCCTCAAGTCCTTGGAATTCTGGTTCATACTATACCACCACCTTTAAATATTGAAGACACCATGCTACACAAAGGGACAGATATTTTATCATCTCTCTTATGTAAGGTGGCTAAAATAGGCAATTTCATCAGGGCAAAACAGAATGGTGGTTGGCAGCAGTGAGAAGAGAGGATGGAATAGGGAAATAATTGTTCAGTATGAACTTAACTTCTGTTCAGGATAACGAAAACATTCCTTGGATATCTGTAGTGATAGATATCCAACGACTATGGTTGTCCCTTAATGCAAAAAGAGTTTGAAGTTAAAGATAATTTAAACAGTGTTGAAGAAAAGTTGACAAGTGAAAAAGAAACAAAAGGAATGTTCCTATACATACTTATTCTGCCTTGCTTGAGCAAGCAATTCTGTATGTTCACTTTCTGGGTAAATTGCAAATCAGGGCTGCAAATTGACCCAGAGATTCTGCCACATACAGGAACAATATTTACTGCATTGACTAGCTTACCAGTCTATAACCTACATTAAAAATAAAGTGAATCATGTTAAATAATTAATTTGTACATTTAAACAAAAACTGAAGTTCCTAACTAGAGTTTTAGGACCCATTAAGTTTAAAAACCTAAAACATTACAGTAAAGGTCTAATAGGTCCTGCTACAATTAGATCTCAGCAATACATCCTTTAACAAGAACACCAGTCAACATCAGATTGTGAGGACAGCTGCTGCATGAAGCAATGTGACCACATAGTTGTATGTGTAATTTCTTCCCACCAGCTAGCATCCCCCAGGGGCAGGTAGAGACATTGTGGAACCTCCTCTAGCTCAGCTTAGGAAACAGTCTTCATGTATTTCAGTGATAAATTTATTCTTCAGCTTTGGATATTATATGTAGAATATGCAAATAAGATAGAAAAATAACTCCATACCCTAGAAACGCTTGGTTTTCTGGAAAGAGATAATTACAGTCTCATTAGACCTAAGCAGAGGGTGCTGGGAGATAAGCTGGTCTGAGCCAGAAGAGTTGGGAAATGGTTTTCTTGGGGGATATAAAACTCAAAGAATAAGTAAGAATAGCCAGATGACTGAGTGGAATGACATGAAACCACAGATGCATTCAGACAGACTGTCAGGAGGAAACTGACCTGGCCTCTAAGGGCTCCTTCTGTCATGTTCAGTTCACAAAATATATTTCTGAAAAATATCAACGGGATATGACTGTTGAGAATTAGTTCATATAATAGGTGTTGTAAGAAAAGTAACTAAAGCAACTGAAAGCATAAGCAGAACTGATGCTAATATTTAAGTGGGCTGCAGTTGTCCTAAGGAACCAGAGTTCCAAGCACAGATCTGGAACTTACATGTCATGATTTTGAAAAAGAACTTTGGTTTGAAAGCAGGTAGAAACAAACCAGTGAGGGCAATTCTGAAATGAGCAAAACAGGACAACAAAACAAGTGTAGCAAGTCTATATTTTATCTATTAACTAAATAAGTAAATGAGTTCTGTGCTATTGTTGAGGTCAGAGTGTAAAACAAACTCTGGTTTCTAAATGTGCTTTGAAATAATGGTTACAGATTTTTCTCCTGGTGAAAACAGTGCTGAAAATTTTACATGTAAAAATTTTGCAATATTTGCACACACAGAGAGAGAGAGAGAGAGAGAGAGAGAGAGAGAGAGAGAGAGAGAGAGA
>CAJQZJ010031998.1:176267-191259 GCA_907164525.1 Lophiomys imhausi | reverse complement strand
AGAGAGAGAGAGAGAGAGAGAGAGAGAGAGAGAGAGAGAGAGAGAGAAGGAAAGACAGAGAGAGACAGAGACAGAGAGATAGAGAACAGTATGCTCCGAGTCAGGTGAGTCATATGAGGCTTTTCTGTGAAGGTGATATTTGAGCTTCACTATGAATATGCTCTGGGAATAAAAGGGGCAAATGTTAAATTGGAGGAGTAAGTGGATCTAAAAACCATAGTACCTTGTGCCTTCATTGCAATGAAGACAAAGATGATGGCCATAAATATAGTTTATTCTTTATAATTTCCTGATAGCAAGGACAACTCAAAACATTTCATATGTATTGTCGTCTTAAACCCTCATACAACCGCTATGAAGTACATACTTGTGCATGTATGTGTTTTCTAATGCTGTGCACCCCAAAATTCAGTGGTTTAAAATGAGGTCATTGGTTTATTTTGTGATGCTATGTGGGTTAGTAATTCAATCTGGATGCATTCATGGCTCATCTGAGGTCCCTGGGGAGTCTGTGGTCAGCTGCTGGCCAGGGGCTGATAGTCCACAGTGGCCTCAGCTGTGCTGGCTCCACATGGTGTACCAACCACAATATTCTGAGATAAATGGCTTCAGTGGACACTTTTCTAGGAGGAACGGAGGCACACAAGATTCTTAAAGCCTAGACTGGGAATTCACACACAAGCATTTATGGGCTTTTCTGATTACAGAACAGCATAGATTCATGGGAGCAGAACTAGAGTATAAAGTTGTGTAATAAGAGAGGATAGTGTGAGATAACAGAGTCTAAGTACTGTGCTCAATTTTCATTCTTTGATAGTACTGCTATTTCAACTTTATAGGTGAGGAACTAAGGTTTGACCGGAGAGAGAATAAAATAAATGAGAGGTGGTAATGTATGCTTCAACCTATGTGATGATGCTGTTCCTTAATAACAGCCTTTGTTCATTGTTTTGGTTAGTCTTTTGTTAGGTTGGTACAACCTAGAGTTATCTGGGAAGATGAATCTCAATTGAGAACATGCCTTCATCAGACTACCTGTAGGGAAGTCTGTGTTGCATTTTCTTGATTAATGATTGATGTGGGATGGTACAGCTCACTGTAAGCAATGCCACCTCTGAGCAGGTGGTCCTGAGTTGTATAAAAAAGCAGGTCAGTCAATCCATGAAAAGCAAGCTGATGCTTCTTGATGATCTCCACTTCAGTTCCTGCAAGATCAAATACACTTTTTCCTTCCCAAGTTGTTTGGCTGTGGTGTTTATCACAGCAACAGAAAGAGAACATCATCATTGTATAAACACTGCTAAATTCAGATGAAATACCTGAGATTTTTGCTAGGAAGTAATATCTGCCCTCCCTTCTTAGTTTCTGTAATGAAAATTTTGAAGTTCTCACTTGTGGTACATTTTCAATTGTCTAATTATTAGTTGTCTAATCACAAGGACAAATTTTTACCATTCATGTAGAGTTACAGGGCTTATGAGATCAGACACCATAATCATGATGTGACCATGGATCTCAGTCCCATGGATGGCACTCACAAGAGTTAGAAATTTTATTGACTGAAAAAATGTTTACCTAAAATTAAAATAAAAGAACTGCAAAATCTCACTAAAATTTTATGGTATCCAAATATGTATTTTGGAGAAGTGTAGGGTTTGTAACAAACTTTGAAATCAATTGTAAAACCAACATGGTGTGATAGATGGGAAAGGATTTGGTAAACAGATATGCAATAACATCAATAACATATACTGAGAAAATCTAGATTGATACCACAGTTTGCATCGAACAGTGTTTGTAGCTGTGAGAGAATTTTTATACTTGGAGAACAAGCTCATATTTTGAAACTAAGGTTAGAAAGTAACTCTCACTTTGTGCGAGGCATCCAGAATATTCTTGTCCTCAACTTCTTTTCCCTCTCACCGTTAACTGGAGGAGACATTGAACTGTGATCTGTATATGGTAAGATAGATATGCAGTGGGGTTAAACAAACGGGAGTATGTGTGGAACTTGCCATAATGCCTGGCAGCTGGACTGCTGAACACTTTCCATGCAAATACTTCAATAGCTTCAGTCCACAGTAACCAGGCTTGGAATGCTCACAGTGCCACTTTAACACTATGCAGAATAAATTGTACTATGTTTGTAAAAATAAATAAATAAATAAATTGTAACACCAACACAGGGTGATAGGTGAGCAAGGTTTATGATTAATTCCTTCAACACTCCAGTGACTACTTGCCAAATGGACTTAAATATCTATTGAACACTCAAGGGTTCCTTAAGTGAATTTAGAATAAGACAATTTAAGTGAATTGTACATTATATCTTTTAAGGAAAAAATTATAGCAGACATTTAGGAATTTGAAGGAATATATATTTTTTAAGAAAAGATACTCTGCACCAAGATAAAAAGATGACTACTAGAATCACATTTAAGTCAGTTAATAATAATAATAATAATAATAATAATAATAATAATGAAATACATTTAGATAACTATGTCTTTTCTTCATTCTTAAGAGGGCATAAACTGCATACTGACCAATGGTAAACTTGAAAATATCACATTAAATGAAAGAATGCACACACACGGGCTGGAGAGATGGCTCAGCCATTAAAGGCTAGGCTCACAACCAAGAATGCACACACACACACACACACACACACACACACACACACACACACACACCACCTGTTTCCTGAGTCCATTCAAAGTAAATGTTCAGAGACAGAGGATTTTTATGTTTCCCAAGGGCTGGAGCCTGATGAGAAGGGAATTAGCTAGGAAGTAGTGGCTTTCTCTGTAAGATTATCGAAATGCTTTATGTCAGGCCTTGATGATGGCTGTACATATCTAAGTACACACAAAGATGAGGAAAGAATGTTGTATTACATATTTCCGATGACTGAATCTGTGATCTATGACACATTCCTACAGAGGCTGTAGAAGTAAAAGTATTTGGCTTAAAATAAGCACTCTAACAAGTAAATGCTTGACATAATTTTTGTAAATTTTAAAAATTATACTTTTCTGGGTTATTTAGTGTGTGTATGTGCATGCATGTGTGGATATGTGTGTATGTGTCCACATGCACGTGTGCCATAGCATGCTTGTGGATATATGAGAATCAAACTCAGGCTGTTAAGCTTTCTGGCAAGATCCTTTACCTGATGAGCCATCTCACCAGGCCATAATTCTGTTTTTTAAGTTCACATGGTTTTCCTTAAATTTAGTCTTACTAACACAGCACCTCTCTGTCTAAATCTTATATCCTAGTTACTACTACTACTGTAGGTTACTTCTAGTGTGAAGAATACCATAACCAAAAGCAAGCTGGGAATGAAAGGGTGTATTTGGTTTACACTTTCACATCATAGTTCATCATTGAAGGAAGTCAGGACAGGAACCTGGAGACAAAGGCTGATACAGAGGGCTTGGAGGGGTGCAGCTTACTGCCTTGCTCCTAGTGGCTTACTCAGTCTGCTTTCTTATAGAATTCAGAACCACTAGCCCAGGGATGGGACCACCACAATGGGCTGAGCCCTCCCACATCAATCACTAATTAAGAAAATGCCCTACAAGCTTGCCTACAGCCCCATTTTATAGAGGCATTTCCTTTTATTTATTTGTTTGTTTGTTTGTTTTACATTCTGATCACCATCCCCCTCCCCCTCTCCTCCGAGTTCCACCCTCCCACCCATTTCCCCCATACTCCCAAACCCAGCCAGTACCAACCCATTCTGGAACATCAAATCGTATCAGGGCTAGAGGCATTTTCTTAATTGAGGCTCCCTCCTCTGAGATGCTTTTAGCTTGTGCCAGGTTGATATAAAACTGTCCATCACATTTAAGCTAACATTTTAAGGGAAGCAGTCTGTATTCTATCAGAAAAATATTTTTGAGTGCAATCTACTGTTCAACTATGTTTGAATTTGGATAAATATGTAAGATTATTTAAAAACCCTAAAAGTTCTGGTCAGGCGAATGTCCATATTCATCAAAATAAAAACAAAGGAAAGGAAAACATGTAATTAAATAGACTATTTGAAACAACTTTGCCTTATAGTAGGGAATCCATCTAAGTCATAATAATTTTAAGTATGAAAAATAAGTCGTAATTCTGTATACAAATTTGTCACCTTGTTTGGCTGACAGCATATGTTTTTGGGGAAAGTAAAACTAAATGTTAGCTCACTTGTTTTTCCTCATCTGAGCTACATATTATATATTATATATTACATATCATGTATTCCAACAGAGGTTTAGCTGAGTAAAGATAAAGAATTGTGTGAGTGGAGAAAAACTCAGAGCAAAGATAAAACAAGGTGGGTTAAGCTGTTAAACCCCTTTATTAGAGTGACTGTGGACACAAGGAAGAAGCTCACAGGACTTGGCAAATCCATCAATAAGTACTGAGAAAGGCTGCAAATATCTCACCATCAGCACTGAAGGCCTTGCCTTTCCCCTGGTGATTGTTCTCCAAGGTTTCTCAGTAATGTCACGGTAGCTTCCCTGAACTTCCTGGAAGTTTTGCAAAGCAACTCACTAGAGATACAGAAAACATCTGAGCCTTCAGCCAATGACATTCTTCTGTGGCAACTGACTCTAGCTTTGCTTTTCATTTTTCTTAATTGGAGTTATGCACTGTTAAAGATTTGGACTTAAGGAGACAAGCAAAATATGAAAGTTTAAAAACAAATAACAAGTAGGAATACCCCCTTTGTATGTGGTGTGTGTGTGTGTGTGTGTGTGTGTGTGTGTGTGTGTGTGTGTGTATGGTGCATGCTCAAGGTCACAATGGATGTTTTCCTTTTTCACCCTATATCTGTTTTTGAGATAGCAGCCTTTCTCTCTCTCTCTCTCTCTCTCTCTCTCTCTCTCTCTGTCTCTCTCTCTCTCTCCTTGAAACTTGGAGCTCATTGACTGGCTTAGGCTGATTGCCACTGAAATCCAGGGATCCTGCTGTTGCCACCTCCCAAGTGCTGGAATTACAGGTGCAAGCCATAGCTCCTTACTTTATGGTAGGTGCTGGGATTGAACTCAGGTCTTTGTGCAGCAGGCACTTTCCTGACTGAGACATCACTATAGCCCCGGTCACCACATTTAACCACAGTGTAGAAACCAGGATTTTCCACTCCAGGTAAACTTTTCACTTAGCTTTTAATGATAAATTTCTCTAATCGACTCAACGATGTTCATACCAGCTTTATTCATAATAGACAGAAACTGGAAACAAACCAAATGTCCTTCAGCAGAAGATTGGATTTAAAAAAAAAAACTGTGATACACTTACACAATGGAATACTACTCAGTTATCAGAAACAAGGAAATCATGCAATTTGCAGCCAAATGGATGAAAATAGAAAAGCTCATCCTGAGTGAGCTAACCCAGACTCAGAAAGATACACATGGTATCTGTTCACTTATAAGTGGATATTAGCCATATAGTACAGGACAACTATCCTATAATCCATAGATCCCCAAACTAGCATAACTATCTTACTAAAAATGCTACCCAGCAGTGGGTCATGGACCCTGTTGCCTGTTAATGGAATACCTTATCCTGGTTGGGCTGCCACATCAGGCCCCTCTTAGCTCTTAGCCTTCATGTAACTGAGAAACTGAGGGGGGTTGATATATGAGTGCTCCCTTCATCTGAGAAGGAGGTGAGGACATAGATGGGGAAGAGGGAAGGAGCTGTGATAGAGATAATAGAATAAATAAATAAATTCTAAAAATTTGTAAAAAAAAGTTTATACATTTAAAAATATTATTGGTGCTTATCCATGAATGCTTAGTTACATGGGTGCCAGAACAAGGTGTGGTCTTGGCCACACCATCCAGGAAAAGGATGTAGTTTCCAAATTGAAAGGGGGGAAAAAAAAAACAACACACACACACAAAAGAGTACCTTCTGTCTTACTCCCCCCTCCCCCACCAAATTCAGTTCTTTTTAATGGTGATCATTTGTTTGCTGGTTTCTTTTTGTGTTCTCTAACTCTGTTCTCCAGACTTGCTCAGTGTGAGCGCCAAACCTGCACCTCAGACAAAATCATATTCTGGGTTATTTCATGGTGTCTGATCCTGCCGACGTCTCCTGGCTGAGAAAGCCTGGCTTCCAGGGGAGGTTTTTTTTTTTTGGCCTGGGAGAGTTTGAGGGGTGGGGGTAATGCATGTCCTTCTTGACAAGCCATTCTAGGTTGGGTGTCCCTGAAACTGTGGGGGTGGTGTCCCTTTAAGCATAAGGAAAGGGCAAATCCTGCTGTTATCCTTGACCCTCTGACAAAATAGTCAGCCCTGTTTGTAAAAGAGCCAAGTAATTAAAAGTCTCCCAGGGTTGTGGTGAAGTAGGGCAGGTAGAAGCCGCTCCTGGAGGCCGGCTTTTTTTACAGCCTGCTC
Organism: Lophiomys imhausi; assembly: GCA_907164525.1. Classification (NCBI taxonomy): domain Eukaryota; kingdom Metazoa; phylum Chordata; class Mammalia; order Rodentia; family Muridae; genus Lophiomys; species Lophiomys imhausi. The sequence goes on along the minus strand of CAJQZJ010031998.1, from coordinate 184,855 downwards.
TTTTGTGTTTTCTCTCTATTTTGTTTTCTTCTTTATTCCAATTTTTCAGGGCAGAGTTCCTCTCCTGCTCTGCCATTCTGATGGTTGGTGAGCAGGAGGATCAGAGCCTGTAGGCTTCTTTGCTAGTTTCATGGCTTCTGGAGCCATCAGCTTCAAATCCAGGGTCTTTCCAAGCCCCTAAACACATGGCTTTCTTTAATTCCAGATGATTGTCTTATGGGAATGAACAAAAATAGATTCTGATTAAAGGAAGGGGAGGGTCATTCTGCTTGTATTTCTGTTTCTTCATGACAACACAGAGGGAGACCTAGGGTGTTCTCTTAGCTACACCCAGGGGTACCCTGGTTCCCATTTAACCTGATACAGCTGGTCAAAGCACTTTAGTCTTGTTTTTCAATCTCACTTCACCAATAGATGCTAGATTTTGAAGTTGTCCTTGCTATCTCTGTTGCTGAGCATTGGGGTAATCAACTGATCTCTATCACCTTTTCAACTGTCTGCCTCTAAGATAACAGGTACACTGCTGCATGAAATAAGATGCTGGAGATTGAGCCCAGAGCTTCCTCCTTGCTAAGCAAATGCTCTACCAATTGAATAGCAGCCCTGCTCTCCCTCTAATTACAGAGCTGTTCTCTGTAATACATTCTCTGCTGTTGAATTACCACTTGAACTGTCCTAATGAAAGCATTTCATCACTATTCATATGTCACTATTCATACATATCTCTAAGTGGTACAAGGAAGCCAAAGAATATATAAGACTTTGTATCAGGCAGTGTGAACTTGGGTAAATCTTTTAACATCTCTAAACCAAGCTTCCCTGCTATAATTCACACAAAAAAATTTATATTGTAGATTGTGAGGATGAGAAGTAGATGATTTAGTGATTTTTATGTTTGTATCTACTGCCACATTCACCCTACATTTTGACAATACAACCTTCTTGATGTTTCTTTTGTCTAGTGTCTGCTATTAGAGCACACTGCTGGGCATTGCTGTTGAAAATAGTTTAAAGTAACTGCACAATTTTGCTTAGTCCACCCACAAACTTAAATGCTGCTGAGTTAGTTAATTAACTCATTTCTTTCTAATTGTGTTCATCCCAAGGTTGGTTCCTATAGGCGTTGCCTAACTGCAGCACTTCGTCATTGAGAGTTAAAGAAAGTACTTCTACCTTGTGTCACTTCCTTATGGCTTTGTGAGGAAATTTTCCATACAAGTCTTCCACCAGTTTTGCTTCACTGTCTGTTTGCTGGAATTACATAGCAGTTCAAAGTATGTGTCCATGACAATGAGGGGAACAGGATCAAAAGGCTAAATCTGCCTACAAAAGCCTACCTATGGAAAGTAGGATTTCCAGTTCTGTTAAGGATCTGTGCGCTGAGGTAGATTTAGGCTGTGTTCCTATGCATCTGAGTTGCATCCAAGGATGCCACATGGGACCACTGCATGAATAAGGAAATGTACCTTTTTTTTTTCCACATGTAAAGTGTGGCATTGGATTTTGGGAGAGCAGAGTCCTTTCTAATCTTTGTCACCTGGTTTAGTTAGCATCACTCTAAAACACTGTGGCCCTAAACTCACACAAATATGTTCCCATTGTTCATGATCTGTTTCATATCTGATGTACAATTTTTAGATGATGATGAACAAATTGGGGATAGTGGAGTAAGTTAGAATCTGTGTGGTCCATCCTAAACTCTTCTTATGGATATCATCACTATAATTTAACAAAATAAAAGCTTTTTGTAAGGCATGGTAAGTAGAGTGCAGTCAACAAACTCCTGAGACTGAAAAAGGGTTATCAAAAAATAATACTTCATGGACTGGGGGTGGGTGGGAGGTGGTTCTATAAGTAAAGTGTTTGCTTTCTGAACATGAGGATTGAGTTCCAACTCCCAGAACTTATATAAAACTTATATAAAAATTAGGGCATGATGCATGACATCTGAACACTGGAGTGAGTAGAGACAGGAAGACTATCCCAACCCCATCCCAGGCTCATTGGCTAGACAGTAACTGACCAGTGAACTTCAAGTTCAATGAGATTCCCTGTCTCAGAAACTAAACAGCAGAGCAGTAGAAGAAGACATCATGTCTGTATGGGAAAGTGAACCCCACACGTCTATACAACCATGTCCTCTCCCACACATGCAACCATACTTCAGGGTCCTTATAGACGTTGGTTAAGGATGTATAGCACTCTTCCAATTCCTTGGACTTGCTTCCTTGATCCTGGGAACAGGAATGTGTAAAAAAAGAAAGGTATTAATTTCATCTATATCTTCTTCCAATGAATTCTAACCTACTCACTATTTGCACATCATCTTACACACTAAGTTCAACTTGTAGAAATGTACAGATGCATGAAGGTGTGAAGTTGATAAGTGGTGATATAACCCAACATCACTAAACAAGTTGGCCACTCTAATTTGCCATTGTTATTAGTGTACAATATAGGTGGCCTTTGGAGGTAATCAAGTAATCATGTTTCTTTAAATGACTTTCTGTGGCAAGTGGTGAGAGGGTCACTTCTTTGACCAGCAGAATAAGGACAAAGGAAGTGGTATAACACACCACATACTTCATATAGCTCCTTCAGTGACCATCTGCAATGGTCCATCTTCATTATCAGCTTGATTGAATTAGAATTACCATGGAAACACACATTGAGTTAGTCTGAGAGAGTATTTACAAAGCATTAATTGGAGCAAGGAAGACCCACTCTGAGCATGAGTGGATGTGAGTCCTTCATTAACTGAAAAGGGCTCTACTAACTCTCTGCATGGCTTGGTCCTGGAAACCTGACTGAGGTGACAAGAATGAGAAAAGAATAGACACACAGAAAAGCTGGGATTGGGTGGGTTGTGCTGACTCTGCTGGAGTGGTACCAACAAGACAACCCAGAAACACAGTTCATTTACTATATTCAGCATAAGGAGACAGATTAGCTCCTTTCAATGGGTGGTTTCTGTATGTAAGGAACACTCTCAAGTTTCAATCCTGTGGGAGGAAGAGACTGTGGACACTTGCTTGTGCACTCACTGTTAACATTCTTACACATACCAGAGAAAGACACTGCTGATTCCTATGGATTTGAGGCCTTAGAGTCCTTATCAATAATATATATTCACTCAGAACTTTATTCACTCCTTACACATTCACTGAGGGCTTCCTCCACCACCCACATGGGTGGCATCACCCCATGAGGTAGAATCCTGCATACGTCTCTCCTCTTCTTGATTACAGATACACCATACCCACTGCTGCCTTGCCTTCTCCACCAGACTGGACTGTATTCCTTTTTAAACTACTGAATAAAATAAACCATTCCTCTGAAGTTGCCTTTTGCCAGATATTTGGTCATAAGAGTAAGAAAAAAAATCACAAATACGTATTACTTGAGAGAACAATAATGATCATGTGTTGCTCAGTGATGGATGAGAAAGCTTACATTTGGCTTTCATGTACATATGGATGCCTCTATGTATACACATCTGTGTATTTGGGCTGGGGCTAGTAACCATGGGATATCAGGATATGAAGAACAAGGGCATCTTGTGCATCATTTTAGAGTCAGCATGCTAAAATCTGAGGTTGCTAAAAAGAAGCTCTCAGGCAATGTTAACTGGCATATGTCCGGAGGATGATTTCTGAATATTGTCTGGACAGCTTCAGAAAAGAAGTCACCAAATGACAAGTGTGAACCACAGCTGCTCATCATTGTGGTAAATGTTACCACACAACCAGGTTGTGAACCCTTTATCACCTGAAAAGGGCTATACTCAGACATGCCATGCTGCTCAGCTTTCCATGACTATAACAGTGTCTGAGATGATCAACTAATAATAAGGGAAGGTTAATTTGGCTCAGAGTAGAGGCAATGGCCTGTGGCAAGGGAGGCATGAAAATAAGCTATGATGGGGCAGAGTCATTTATTCCATGGCCAAAAGCAAAGGAGGAAAAGAATCAAGAGCTGAGCTCCCACAATTCCTTTTCAGGGTATACTCAATGACCTAAGACTTCCTTCTGGGTCTGATATCTTAAAGGACCTGTCACCTCCTAATAGTACACAAATCAATCCCACAGGCTTTAGGAGATACCATAGCAGAGGAGTCACAGAAAGAAACCACGGAGGATGTTAAGAGAGGTATATCATGAAAGGCAGCAGATGAAGTTCACACAAAGGACACCCTGCCTTTCATGCACTCAGAGCTTAGAGACATTCCATCCCTCATTATTCATTGTCTATGCAGAACATGTCCAGAAATTTCTTTATGTGCCTTTTTTCTTCCTCCTTCCCTCTCTCTTTCCATCCTTCACTCCCTCCTTCCCATCTTCCCTCCTTTCTTTCTTCTTTCCTTTCTCTCTTCTGATTTTTAATTCTCTGACATTAATTTGGTAAAATGATCAATTTGACTGCCCTGTTCCTGCTGGGAAAAGGTCCTGCAAAGAAAACCTTCTAAAAAATAATCAAGCCACATCTAGTTCTTGGAGGAGCTCCTTGGGCAGTCCACATGTCTCCAGATCCTCAGCTGTCTGTCACATTCTTTGTTATCATCCCCCTTGTTAGCTTTTATTCTTTTTCTCCTCTCTGGTCATTTTTTGCTCATTAGCTACCTGAGCTTAGGGTGGGCAAGAAATGAGACAGAGTTTTAAAGCTGTCAAACTGAAGTCTGATTAACAGCCACTTGGTGGTACAATGGGCAGAGAGGAGAAAATGAATTCTATATTTGGTAAGAGTAATAACTACAGTTGAAAAGTTAGTCTTCACAGCCTTCTCTTCCCCCGATATCAGTGATATCTGTGACACAGGTTCCAGTTTCTGTTTTGGTTAAGTGTAGGATTGAAGCATCATCTCCTGTCACCTCACCTCTCAGTGTGTGTATGTGATGCCACCTCACTCATATAGGTCACAGTGCTCATAAAAAGTAACACAGAACTGTGGCTTATTGATTTAAGGACAATTTTATGCAAATTTATTGTCTAGATTTATCTCCTGCAAATGGTAATTTCCTTGAAAATGAGAAAGTTTACTTCCTTCTTCAGGGCCAAGCTCAGATGGTCAAATGGAGGTGAGTTTGATTTGATACTGGCTTACCTAAATGAATATTTAGTGACTTTTTTAGTTAAATGCTTAAAATTATTTAACAAGATTTCATCATTATATATGCCTACACTTAGAAATATTCCTATTTCAGGACTAGGTTCAGTTGATAGAGCACACAAGTCCCCAAATTCAATCTCTAGAACACACTCAGAACCCCAGCATCTTGGAGGTAGATTCAGAGAAACAGATGTTCAAGTCTGTCCTTTGTTAGATGAGCTACTTGAAGCTGAGAGAGAGAGAGAGAAAACATAGTGTATAGTATCGTTGTCCATATTGCATAGGACAATCACCTTATGTCTTTGATGCCTCTATGAGGAAAGCAAAGCATGCAAATTCATGCTGTGCAGCCAAGAATCAAATGCCTGATTTGTCAGTTGCTGGATCGCAGTCCTTGTCATACCATAGATTCTAATGTCCACAACCACTGGGTCCAGGGAGAACCTTTCCCACAGCTTTTCATTTCTTTGCTTCTCTCTGTTCCTGGTACCAGTGCTTGAGTGTTCTCTCTTGCTAGAGTTATTGCAGGGATTGCACAGGAAAGATATTCTGCCTTCATCTGTCTGTGTGAACAAGTAAGGCTGTTTGGGTGGGGCTGGGAAAAGGTATAACTCCTGGATGTGGGCAGTTCTGTCAGACCCTTGAGGGAAAGGGTGCACTTTCCATCTGTTCTGGCTGCAGCTATGTAAAAAAAAATGGATTTCCCTTGGACAATGCCAAGGTCTCCTGGCTTTGTGTCAAAGCAGTACTTCCTCTGGATCCTTGTTGTGCCCTGGAGACTCCCGTTAACAGTGTTGGCTACCACAGATGTGAGTCAGGAGAGCAGCTGCTAGAAAAAGCAGACAGCAAAACTCAAGGGCTTACTGCCCAAACACTCTAATTATGTGCCGTTTAAATATATATATACATACATACACACACACACACACACACACACACACACACACACACACATATATATATTAGACATTAAGCTGAGCATTGGAGAATACAATGTGCTAACTATTCAGGTCTTGGCAGGAGTGACCCTTTCTAGAAGAGAATAAGCAATATCAGTATCCCCTTGGGCACCTCCTACAAATCCTGCCTGGTTCTTGACAGCATAGTGGAAGAAAAGTGAAAATAAAGTTAGCTAAATGCAAGAATTTCCAGTGGGTCCCTGCTTTAGGAGGTGAGGGTTGCCTGCAGGAGGGAGAGTGGGGAGACAGCCCAGCCATTGCCCCACAGTGTGTCAGACTGCATAAGTCCCATCCATTTCTTGGAGCCCCTTGTCAGAGAAACAAGAATGAGAACTACCCTGAAGTCTGGAAAGTGTGAGTTTGGGTGGCTGCACAATAGGTCTGTAGACACTGATACTCCAGCCTTTCAGTGGGCTGTGCTTGGATTACAGGCCTGCCTGTAAGCCAAGATTGCTGCAACAGCTGGAGTGGGAGCCCTCCCTACCTCCCATTCCCCTCCCTTCTCCCACTGGAGACCTTCTGAAAGGGGAGTTTAAAATTACTGAATGTCTTCTGGGTAAAGAACTTTTACTTTTCCAGACTGAACTGCCAAAGACCTATGGAAATTAAAGAAAGGGAAGAAAGCATGCGTCTCTGTGTCTGGGAAATAGCTAGCGTTTCTCTCATTTGGTGATCATGTGGTTATTCAGCTGGGGTGTCAAATTTTCTGAGGCATTATTTATTTACCTTGGCACTCAAGAGTCAGAACACTCAGCAGCTGACTGAAAATATGGTGAGAGGAGAACGGTAACAGGAGGAAGCAAAGCATCCTGAGAGAGCTGGGTTCCCAAACTCTTACAGAATGTGTCTCCCCAGAGGAGGGAAACAGGGATCTTACCTCATGGCAAAGCAGTCATTAAAACATAATTGGGTATTCAGCAGATGACAGACTCATGGTCAGCAGTGTCTAAGTTCACATATAGTGAAGGTTAAAATAAAAATATATAGTACAGTCAAAGCAGAAACATATTAGAGTACAATCTTGGAAAATGGTGTTGGGGGAATTTTGAGTATTTTAAAGTGAGACAGAAATAGAGGAGTTGGGGAGAGGAAGGGAGAGACAAAAGAGATGGGAAGATAAGGGGGAAGAGAGAAAGGGGGAATGGGTAGATGGAGAGAAAGGGGAAGAGAAATGGAAAGAAGGAGAGAAGGAAGGCAAGAAAAACAGGAGAGACAGAATGGAGGAACGAGGTGGAGAAGGAGGGAGGGAGTAGAGAGAGAGAGAGAGTGAGAGAGAGAGGAAATGGCAGAAGGGAAGGAGATAGAGAAGGAGAGGAAGGAATGTAGGGAGAGAGGAAAGGAGAGGATGGAGGCAGTAAAGGAGATAGAGAAGGAGGGAGGGAGGCTCTTTGCTTCAGAGAACACAGTACTGGGGGAAATATCTGGGAAGTCCTTACTTCACACACAAGACATTTTCATGAAAATGTGCAAAGCTTAGCTTATCAATACTGTATAACTGGTGTTATGCCCGAACTTCTCTCCTGAAATGCTCATGGCCCTTGGTACCTTCATCTGTGTACAGCTGCATCTACATATACCCAATTTAAAGGTGAATTGTTTCTTTACTACCCTATGACAATACCTAATTCCTATAAAATGTGCTTAAAAGTGGGAATGGGAAACAGAGGACCCAATTGAGTCTGGGTATATGCACAGTAAGGTAAACTGTCCTAGTGGGGAAATTATCTATTTATCACTTTATGCTTATGCATAATTAAAATCAGATGCATCACAGGAAGGACATATTCAGTGAACAAAGGCACACATAACCCAAGCACACAGAAAGACTATGTATACTCCACTGCTAGCAAGCAACTCCTCTTCTTTCTGATCCCATAAAAGGAGATCACAAGCAGTAATCAATCCAGCAATTTAACACACTGAGCCATGCTGCCTTGCACTGATTTTGCTCTTCACTGTTCCTTGCCAATCTGTGTTCACTTCTTCAGTTCTCTGAAAAAGTAACCAAGAACCTGGAAACACCTGTTCTAAACAGGGACCTCTAGTCCCATGTGCTCAAGGCTAGAATCGTCTAGAGCCATGATTTTGTGGCCTTCTCACCCATCTTTCTACACAGTCCCACATCCGCCAGCCACACTAAGTCATTGTTTGGAAATATCATTACCCTAAGCCTAGTCCTTTCTAATATGCTTATCAATAAAATAGCATTCAAAATTGGTTTTATTAGCTCTTTATTAAGTAAATATAGAGAGTTATGTTTAATATAATTATAGGATAGAATGTAATGCAAACTGGTTATACAATCAGCTAGGTAATTTGAGTACATATTCGATACTCAATTTTTCCTTTCCTGTATTTTCCAGCTAACTAGGTTTTTCCTTTGGTCATTAATTTAAGAACTGAGCACATGACTACCACACATCTACAAATCTACAATTTGCTAGAGGAAATATGGTTTCTGTACTGTAGCAAACTGGAGAGAGAGAGAGAGAGAGAGAGAGAGAGAGAGAGAGAGAGAGAGAG
>CAJQZJ010031998.1:132996-163160 GCA_907164525.1 Lophiomys imhausi | reverse complement strand
TGCCCTGAATAACATCTCAGCCACTGTGGCACAGGCATTGGATACTCAGAACTCTATGAATTCTCATCTCAAAGGAGGTCTTATGATAGTTAATCAACGCATAGATTTAATACAAGAACAGATTGATTCTCTTTGGCAACTAGCACAATTGGGGTGTGAGTGGAAATTGCAAGGTTTGTGTGTTGCTTCCGTGCAATATCAAAATTATACAAAAGCTGCTAATTTGTCTAGACAATTGTCAAAGTTCCTCTTACAGGATTGGTTGGCTGAATTTGAAAATTTGATGAGAGAGCTGAGAGCGACAATCGTCCACATCAACTCCACTCGGGTGGATATGAGCCTGGCTACTGGTTTGACTTCCTGGATACAGACGGCTATGGATCATCTTAAGGAGTGGGCGGGCGTAGGCTCTTTGGTGATACTAATGATACTAGCCTCTCTGGTTTGCCTATGGTGCATCTATAAAATGAGAACCACACAAAAGCGTAACGTAGCCATGATTATACAAGCCCTTGTCGCCATTGAGGCGGGCCAGTCCCCTCAGGCATGGCTTGCTGCCGTGAAGTAAATCTTCACTAAGCATAGTCCCTGCCCACTGAGGTATTCGTTCCATGGATATTAGGGTCTGGCAAGTCAGTGATGGAGTTGACGGGTAAGTCTCGGCCACCTAAGACAGGGCAGTCCCGAGTGGGGAGGCTGACCCAGAGACGGGTAAGAGTTTGAGCACTGCCCTCTTACAGGCTCAGGCCCACCGTGAGATCCCCAGATAGAGGGATTACGAAGCCTTTCCAGGGACTTTTACCAACTTTAGAAAAAATAAAAAAGGAGGAACTGTAGAGAGCTGCGAAGTGCCACACCCTAAAGATGGCGCTGGTCTCCGCCTTCCACCAGCCCGACGGTGAGCGCTCTCTATGATAATAAGTTCATATTTGGCATAGACCGCTGATCTGGCTTGCTTCCGCATACTTAGGCCTCTAAGATAGCACCACTTGGCTTTACTTGACTGGCTGTTCATTTAGTATTTGGCCTGTGGGTTGGGTCTGCCCCATTATTCGGAAGACTGTTTTCAAAGGACATGAATAAACTGCTGGAGAAGAGCTTTTGTTAGTTGCGTCATTCCTTGCTGGACAAGGGGGGATGCGACACTTTCCCCCTTCCCTCTTTCTTTTATTTCCTTCCTTCCTTCATTCCTTACTTCCTTTCTTTCTTCTCTCATTTGTTTGCTTCTGGAATTAATCCCTGGGCCTTGCACATTCTAAGCAAGCACTGTGTCACTGACCTTATCCCAGTTCATTTCTAATCTCTACATTTTTCTCTATTGTGTGTATCACACGGTCCACACCCAACTTCTACTTGGGTGTTATCAACAAGATCCAAGCTATTTCTATTCTTATTTTTCAAAGTTTCGCTTTTTCATTAAATGTGTATGTGGGTTTTCCTTCATGAATTTATTTGCACCATGTATATCTAAGAACACTCAGAGGCTAGAAGAGAGCATACAATCCCTTAGAGCTGGAGTTTCAGGCAGTTGAGAACCTTTATGTGGGTGCTGGGAGCAGAACCTGAGTCTTCTGCAAAAGCAGTAAACACTGTAAACCACAGAGTCTTTTCTCTAGTTAATTCTATATTTTCCCACTGAAAGCCACAAAAGTGTACATTGAAAATATTTTGGGAAAAATTTAAGTTTGTAGCAAAATTATGAAGAAGGTATAGAGACTTACCATCTCATGTGTGTGGTTCCCCATTGCCAATATTGCCAGGAGGAGTGCTGTATTGATTATAATACCTGAAATCAATACAGCATACCTTAAATATTATTAACTTGCCTACGGGTCACTTTTGTGTTCACCTTTGGTGTCTGCATCGCACGGAGTAGACAAGTAACATAAATTTCACAGGGTCTTATGGTTCTAGAACCTTTCTGTATTTCTGTCTCAACATCCTTCTCACTATCACTGCCTAGAGTGAGTCAGGATGGATTGACCTCAGAATGGTGAGGTCATCCTGTGCTACTTTTCCTGAGAGGTCATATAGTTGATTTTTTATGGCAATGTCTTTTCCAGCTTGGGTTCTTTCATTCAGTAACTTAAGGTTGCTCAGCTTTTATTGTCTTGATAATAAAATTTATGTGTGTGTGTGTGAGTGTGTGCATATACAAGTGGACATACATATGTGCAACTATATGGGAAGGCCAGAGGAAAACCTTAGCAGTTGCTCCTCAGAATACACACACTTTTTTCAACAACGTCTCTCACTTGGCTGGGAATTCATCAAGTAGTCTATACAGGCTGGCTAGTAGGCCCTGGAGATTTGCCTATGGGCTTGTCCCTGCCTTCCCAGCACAGGGGAATTAATAGAAACCACAACTGGACAATGTGCAGAAAGTGAGATATTTGTAAACATTCCATTCTAAAAGGGATGTTGTCATAAACTCTTCTCTTCAAGGGATCTATGTGGAAGATGAGGCAGAAAAATTATAAAAGCCAGGCATGATGGATGACACTAAGGGAATAATGTGTGCCAGACGCAGCAGGACTGATGCACATATGAACTCATGTGTGGCAGACACAACAGGACTTACTGATGCACATATGAACTCTGCACATATGAACTCACAGAAATTATGACAACACACACATGACTTGCACAAGTTCAAGGCACATCTAGTCCCAGGTCTGAAAGAGGGAAATGGACATGGAATTCCACCCCTAACCAAGAAGCTCTTTGCAATTGATAGCTGCTGGCAAAGAGAAAATCAGTTTTATCATAATGGAATGTCCCTTGGTATGCCAACCACATAACACAGAAGAGCTACTGGGATGTTCAGTAAGAGGTTGCTTTGTTTTGTAAACAGCCACCCTCTTCCTAATTGGCTGCTCTATCTCTTCCGCAACATTTAGTTTCTGTCAGTATTCCAAGTTGTAGCTATGTTAAGAAGTCTGTAGCAGAGGAAGACCTTCAACTTCTGATCCTCCTGATTCTACTCCCTGAGTACTAGGATTTTGGGCTGGTGCCACATTGTCTCTATGTAGTACTAGGGATAGATTCCAAGGCTTCAAATGTGCTAGGCAAGCACTCAACCAAGTGAGCCCTCTTCAATGATTTAATTTCTATTTCTCTGGTGACATGATATAGAACGTCTTTCATATGTTTAGTTACAAGTGCATATATCTTTTGTTGTCATGTTTGTTCTCTGTTGTGTTTCTACTGTTAGGTTTGTGTTGTCATTTCCTTTCTTTTTCCTTTGAGACAAACTTTCCTTATGTAGTTCAAGGTGATCTGGAGTTGACCACCCTCCAAGATTAGTCTGGACATTAGAATTACAGTCATATGCCACCATTCCTGGCCCTAGTGTGAATATTTTGGAATATAAACTAGATGCTGAATTTTCCTTGCCTAAACCCTGCCAGTAAATTCATACCACAAATGAAATAAAGCACAAACTCTTTTTTTTTTTTTTTTTAAACTACAAGCTCATAATTAGTCTGGCTCCTGCCTCAACTCAGCAGTAATTTCTTATTCTGTAGGCACACTTGCTTGGTCTAATTCTTGACAGCAACAACTTATTCTGAGTTCGGACCCATGACTGACACTATAACAGGAAAGCCAGGACACTCAGAGAACAGAGTGGAGAGGCAAGGATTTCACTGCTAGTGTGTTTCCTGCTTTTAGCACTGTTAGCCCCCTATTCTCCTTGTGAAGTGGTCCCTAGGTACAAATTGAGCACTTTCCCCTTCACCTCCTTCACCCCTACTTTCCTCACTCCTTCTCCAGGCATATGGGTATAAGTTACCATTGGATGGGAGGTCTCCTACCTTGTGTTCTTACTATTTGTCTTAGTCTAGTCCTCTTTCTACATGCACATTGATTCCTGCATTTGCTGCTAGACCACTAATACAACTCTTACTTCCTTGTTTGCTGTTCATTCTCTTATTTATCTTAGAATATAGTACTTACAGTTCAGATTCTATTTCAAATGTCAAGTAGCCATAGCATTTAACACTGCACCTTTGCTAGAATCTGGTGTAGTCACTTTAGACATAGATTTCAGATATTTCTGTGGTTGCCCATGAATATCATCCTTATGTCATCATGACTTCCTTATTTGTCTCTCCTGCAAACCTAAGCTCACTTACAAGGATCTTTCTGTGTAGATGTGTATGGTTAGCTCTCACAACTAAGAGAATGATGAAGGGCCATCTTTTCAGTGTTCAGTTCAGAAAGCCAAATGGGAATTACAAATTTATGGATGTGGTGGTTTCAACCTTCTAGGGAGGTAAATTTGATGCTGAGGAACTGAAGACCACAGAAACCATTGTCTCAGAGCCTGTGATGTGAAAAATGACACAAATATTTAGGCCAAGACTGCTATAGAGATGGTATGATGGGAGTGCTTAGAAAATAAGAGGGAATCTTTATCTAATTCTGGAAAACTTTTGGGGAGGCATAAAGGAGGAAAAGATCACAGTAATGGACAAGAAAAGAAAGAGAAATGAAAAGAAAGGGAAATGGAAAAGAAAAATGTTTGAATGTTGGAATCCATCAAAGAATAGAAGTGACAGCTCTCACCTGCCCAGGGAGTCTGGGCCTCTGGGCCAGAGTTTACAGATTGCATATATACTCCTCCCTTCCTTTCTAAAGTATTGCCTAGTACTGTATCAGGACATTAGGATAGCCCAAAGTCCTAAAAGTCTTGTAGGATTGCCAACATATGCTATTCAAAGTTAACACAAACTATACAGAATATTCCAGAATTTTCTCATGGCAAGTTTAAAAATGAAACTCTTATTTTGACATAATTGTGCATTTACCAGTACTTCTAAAAAAGAAAAAAATAGACAACCTGTGCATTCTTTGTGTAGCTTGTTAAATAACACTGTGAAATGTGTACTGACTGACACAACTGGCAGTGCACTGTAGCTCAGCCCCAGTCTGACATTCCACTCTGGCCCCTTCTATGTCTAGCATACTCAGTCTTGGGCTTATTCAGTTCCATTTAATTTTAATACTTTTATAACTGTTTCCCCCTCCATAGCCAAGACATAAAGCTGATTACTGGTATTTTTTTCTTTTTCTGACCACACTTAAGGGGACTTAAGGAATTTGGGGGCCAGGTGGCTCAGATGGCAGAGTGCATGCCTTGGGTCTACCAATCCCTGCATTCCATCTCCAGCACCGTATAAACTGGGTGTGATGGTGTGCACCTGTGATCCCAGCCCGCAGGATGAAGGCATGAGGATTGGAAATTCAAAGTTATCTTTAGCTCCATTTTGAGTTTGAGACAAGCCTAGGCTACAAGAGACCTTGGAGGCAGGGAGAGAGAGAGTGAGCCCTTATCAGCAAGCTGATGCAGCAAGTGCAGAGGGTAGGGCATGGTGTGGCCAGAGAAATGGAGGATGATAAGAGACTGAGGGAACAATGACATTTCCATGGCTTGTGTCTGTGAGTGAAAATAATTCTGTAGAACAGACAAAAGTCTCTTAGTCACAAAACCCTGCAAGGCAGCAGTGGCCTCTGATCTTCACAGCACACGGGCTTATCTTATCCACGACTAGCAGACGAGATGCAGTTTCATGGGCTGAAGAAAGTAAGCGGGCTGTAAATTCCTCAGAATCTGTGTATTTATGCTACACTTAAAAGCATGGCATGAATCAAATCTAAATCTGCTGATAATAAAATTTGAATCCTGTGGTAATCCCTCATAAACAACTTTCTAATATAAATGCTGTCTTGTCTGACTAATTGTGTGTGTGTGTGTGTGTGTGTGTGTGTGTGTGTGTGTGTGTGTGTTTGCTGGTATATGTACACTTAGAATCCAAACAATAATTTCAAGTGTTCTCTGAGTGTTGATTATTCTTGCTTTTTGAAACAGGATCTCTCACTTGGCCTGGAATTTACAGATTACTTGAAATTAGGTTTCCAGTGAGTCAGAAATCTTCCTTTCTCCCCTTTCTGAGCTGGGATTACAAGCATTTACCGACTCTGCTTGGCGTTTGTGCTTTTTGTGGTTTCTAATGACTGAACTCAGGTCTTTAAGCTTGCATGGCAAGTACTTTGCTGACAGTGATCTTCCCAGGCCATCACTTAGCTCTTTTTTTCCCACCACATCTTTCCCTCTGCCTTCAGCCAGCACTAATCTACCAATCTGTCTCATTTCTACTTCTTTCTTGTTACTTGTTAGAAGTTATATGAATGTAATCACAATTTGTATAAAGTTCTGAAATGAACATTTTCCCCAAGCATAGTCCAATGGTAATCTGTGTACACTACATTCTGTTTCAAAAGTATGTGCTTTTTATTGCTGAGTGGCACTTTATACCTATGAGCCTCAATTTACCAAATATTTCTCAAGTGAGGCACTTTGGATTTTTCCGTTTTTCCTGTTATGACAAAAACTATTAAGAACATCAATGCATATAATTTTTTTATAAAAATAAATTCCTACTTGCCCAGGATAGCAAGGATTAGAGCTATTGGATAACATGGAAGAAGCTGGTTAACACCCAGAAGAACATTCGTGTGTTCTTTTCAGTCTCTCTGATGTCATTGCTTTATTTATGTTCTGTTCAAATCAGTAGACATGTAGGGAATGTCTCTGTAGCTTTTATTTCCCTGAATGAATAGTTGTAGAACAGTTTTCCATATGAATACTTCTTCTCTGAATGTCATCTTTGTTAACATGTCTGCTCAGATTTTGGACCCATTTCTGTAAACTGGGTAGGTCACTTTTTTTACTGTTGAGACTAAGAGTACTTTATATATTTTAAGTATCCTTATTTAACAAGTAGTTCTTTTGGAAATATTTTTGTTAAATTAATATCATTTATCCTCATTTTATGTACAATATCTTTGGTAGTAAATAAAATTATGATTAATTATTTTTAAGTTTTCATTTATTTGTTTTTTTTAAACTTTATTTTTTTATTTCTTCAAGTTACATCTCAGTCACAATCCCTTCCCTACTCCCCCTTCCTGTCCCACCCTTACACCCTCTTCCCCCCAACAGCTTCCCCTTTCAGTCCAGCAAATGGTTCTTTCTCTTATAACAGTAACTACTATACAAAACAACAGAAATAAATATGCCACATTTATGAGAGTTAAATGGCCCAGTATACATTCCCAATGTCCAGTTCATACATATTTGGCCCCTGACTTTAATATTCTACCATCTAACCATCTCCATGAGTTTAAAGTTCTATATCTGACTCAGCTTTCATACTAACTTGCATCACTATTAAAAACATCTTCTTAGATCCAGAACGCCCTCTTGATTCCTAAACAACTCAAAATTTAACTATGAGACTCTAGCTGTCTATTCTTCAACCACCTCAGAGACCTGAGAGGGATAAATATATCTGATTATATAGGGAGTGGTGGGCCTGCAGCTTCCAAAACTAAGAAATGACATACCAGTGGCTGCCTGGACAGTTCGCATTTTCTCTCCATACATTACAGCATCAGTCTTCAGCCTTTTGGTCCTGTTTCTCTGACAGACATTTATTGTAGAGCAGGGATTATGAAGGACTTACCTACCCTGTCTTGGCAGAGCTAGGCTGTCGACTAACCTGCTACCAAGTTTTGTCCTTTTTGGACAGCAGTCTGTCTGCAGTTGAAGCAAGGGGTTTTTTCATGCCAAGAGATAGGCTTGCCACTAATTCAACCATCTTACAGTGGAGATTCTTCGATGCTTATCTTCTACTTGGAGTAGAATAGGGGGTGCTGTCAGGAGCTGATATGTCTCGATATAAAAAAAAATCTTAATTTAAGACCACATCTTTGAATGCCATATTCTGCAGATCTCTTGGGGTTTTTGAAGATGCCCTATCTATCTCTTGTATTTAGATAAGCAAATGTTGCTTGTCTCTTAACAACTTGATTACTGAGTAGCTTAGCGAATATCTGTGATAGACTGTCATAGTAGCAAACAAAGTGACATGCTTGCATGACTAGGAGTTTGTATTTCTTAACTATTCTAAACAGTTTAAGACGGTTGGTATCAAAAGGCCAGAGATTCACATTTCATTTTCAAGTATCTCTAGGTACAATACCATTAGGAAGTGTTACCTTTAATTTTGTATCAATATACAAAGATCTGTTCCAATGTGGCTAAATATACTCTTAATTTTGTATCAATATACAAAGATCAATGCCTATGTAGCCCAATACAATCTTAATATTACGTCAATATACAAGGGTCAATACCATTGTGGCCAACTATAATCTTAATTTTGTATCAATATACAAAGATCAATACCGATGTAGTCCAATACAATCTTAATTTTGCACAATATACAATGATCAATACCACTTTAGCCAAATATAATACTAATTTTGTATCAATATACAAAGGTATAAGGGCATATTCAATAATCTGTCCCTTCTTCTTGGTCCTTCTCATACTATGTCTATGTCTCATTTTTCTCAAGTCCATGCACTCCTACATAGGAGAGAAAGAAGGATACAGAAAAGGGAAAGAAGGAAGTCCCTGGGTCTAACCTCCAAAACCCATTTAACAAGACCATTTAACAGCTTGTAGTCTCTTTCCCTAAATAACAAAGTTTTCAGTTATCCTTCAAATAACCAAAAGGAGGGTGGAGAAACACCTTCCCCACCCTCTGGGCATGGGATGTCGCTCTCTTAAAATGGCTTCCTGATGATTTGGGTCGTAGTAAATCTGTTTGGGGCCTAACCAGAATGGAAAAATGGTTAAAAATGTTAGTACAATCCTTTTATATTCAGTCCTTTTGTGCTCAGCTGTTTAGATGTCCTAAGGAGTTTGTAGGCAGAAGCTGATCTTCCAGGCTTTACTGAAGTTCTGGCTGGGGCAGTGTGTAGAGCTGAATGGTCTTAGCGATTTTGAGTTGTTGTGCTTGTTGACTTTTGATGGAAACAGCTATTGAGGGAGTCTGCAAGGCTGAATCATCTGGGCCACTCGTCTTCTTTGGTGCCTGATTCTGTTTTCTGTTGAGGTTTCCGTTGTCCAATTGTCCCTGGGTTCCTTGAATGGATGCTTTGAATCTCCTGGAAAGATAAGAACAGAGCCCTGCCCTAATCCTAACTCTGGGACAATTACCCTTTTTTTTGGGGGGGGGGGTTAGGTAATATTTCTCCTGAAGCAAATTTGTTTTTTTGACGATATATAAAGTATTATCTTTCAATCTGGATTAAAGAAGAAATTATTTTGTTATTTTGGAGCTAAACAAGCTTTAGTGTATATATTTTGAGAACTCAAAGGACAATTTGTTTGTATTGAGTAGGCCTTTTGTAAGTAGCTTTTAAAGTTAGGTCCTTCCAAATCCTATGTGTCTGTCTCTGCATTCTAATTATTGGGATCAAAGACCTGTGGTTCCCATCTGAAGGGATTAAAGATGTGTTCAACCACTCCTGGATCGAAGTTTTTCTCTATTTAGAGATTATTTTGTATCAGGCTGACGTTGAGCTCTGAGATCTGCCTGTTTCTGTCTCTAGTATGTTAGGATTAAGGGTTTACTCTTCTTGAGTGATGGGATTAAGGGTGTGCACCCTCACCACCCAGTTCTGTGTAACTCTAGAATTTATAAGACCACTAACTTTATAGTGCTCCTCCTGTCTCTGCTGAAGTTAAAGGCATGGGTTAACACCACATTTTTCATGTATTTTACCTTAGCTCTAAGTTTTTTCAACTCTTGGAGGATTATAAAACCAGGTTGAATGGCTGTAACCTTTATTTTATTTAGGGTGTTTTAAAATTGTTACCTGTTTTTTTAATTAATAAATTTATTTGTTTGTTGCTTCAGATTACATCTCCATCATATTGTCCTCTTTCCCTGCTTCACAGCCCCACCCTCCCATCCTCTACCCCATAACCCTTCCCTCTTGTTCCTCTGGGGTGGAGTGTCCCTACATAACTGTCCCTCGCCACAGTTCAGAAGTCATATGAGGGCCAAGAGCCTCTTCATACACCGTGGGCCTACGAGGCAGTACCGCAATTGAAAGATGTCTCCTTGCTACGGGGGGGGAACTAAAAAAAGAACAACAAACATACAAACCCACAAAAACAAAGAACAACAACAAAAAAAGAAAGGAAAAAGAAAAAGGAAAAAGAAAAAAAAAGTATGTCTATGTTCCTTTTGGTGTGTTGGTTGTAGTACAGATATCCTGTACTATATAGCTAAAATCCTACTATAAGTGAATAGATGTCATGTGCATCCTTCTGAGTCTGAGTTAGCTCACTCAGGATGAGCTTCTCTAGTTCCATCCATTTGGTTGCAAATCTAATAATTTAATTGTTTCTCGTAGCTGAGTAATATTCCATTGTATAGATGTACCACAGTTTTTTAATCCATTCTTCAGTTGAGGGACATCTGGGTTGTTTCCAGTTTCTAGCTATTACAAATACGGCTGCTATGAACATAGATGAGGAGACTTCCCTATGACTCTGTGAGGAGTCCTTTAGGTGTATACCCAGAAGAGGTATGGCTGGGTCATGAGGCAAAGTTATTCCAAGATTTCTAAGATATCGCCATACTGACCTCCATAGTGGTTGCACAAGCCTGCACTCCCACCAGCAATGGAGTAGTGTTCCCTTTTCTCCACACCCTAGCCAGCATGTGCTGTCATTTGAGCTCTTTATCTTAGCCATTCTGACAAGTGTGATATGGAATCTCAGAGTCTTCTTGAGTTGCATTTCTCTGATGATTAAGGATGTTGAGCATTTCTTCAGGTGTCTCTTGGCCATTAGGGTTTCCTCCTTTGCGAATTTTCTCTATTTAGCTCAGTCTCCCATTTTTTGATTGGATTATTTGGTTTCTTGGCATTTAGTTTCTTGAGTTCTTTGTAGATTTTAGATAATAGCCCTCTATCAGATGTGGGGTTGGTGAAGATTTTCTCCCAGTCTGTTGGTTGCCGTTTTGTTTGAATGACAGTGTCTTTTTCCTTACAGAACCTTTTCAGTTTCATGTGGTCCCATTTACTGATTGTTGATCTTAGGTCCTGAGCTGTTGGTGTTCTGTTCAGGAAGTTGTCACCTGTGCCAATGAGTTTGAGGGTTTCTCCTACTTTTTCTTCTAGTATCTTTAGTGTGGCTGGCCTTATGTTAAGGTCTTTGATCCACTTGGATTTAAGTTTTGTACAAGGTGATAAGTATCGTCTAATTTCATTCTTTTGCAAGTGGACATCCAGTTGGACCAGCACCATTTGTTGAAGATGCTGTCCTTCCATTGTGCGGTTTTGGTTTCTTTGTCAAAAATTAGTTGGCCATAGGTGTGTGGGTCCATGTTTGGGTCTTCAATTCAATTCCATTTATCCACTGGTCTGTTTCTATACCAGTACCGTGCTGTTTTTATTACTATTGCTCTGTAGTACAGCTTGAAATCTGGGATGGTGATACCTCCAGATACTTTTTTATTGTACAGGATTGATTTAGCTATTCTGGGCTTTTTATTGTTCCATATGAAATTGAGAATAGCTCTTTCCAAGTCTATAAAGAATGGTGTTGGTATTTTGATAGGAATTGCATTGAATCTATATATTGCTTTTGGTAGGATAGCCATTTTTATGTTGATCCTATCCATGAGCATGGGAGATCTTTCCATCTTCTAAAGTCTTCTTCTATTTCTTTCTTCAGGAGCTTGAAGTTCTTGTTGTATAGGTCCTTTAGTTGCTTGGTTAGAGTTACCCCCAGGTATTTTATATTGTTTGTGGCTATTGTGAAGGGGGTTGTTTACCTTATTTCTTTTTCGATATGCTTGTTTGTTGTATAAAGAAGGGCTTCTGATTTTCTTGAGTTAATTTTGTATCCAGCCACCTTGCTGAAGTTGTTTATAAGCTGTAAGAGTTCTTTGGTGGAGCTTTTGGGGTCGCTTATGTATACTAACATATCATCTGCGAATAGGGATAATTTGACTTCTTCATTTCCAATGTTTATCCCTTTGATTTCCTTTAGTTGTCTTATTGCTCTAGCAAGAACTTCAAGTACTATATTGAAGAGATATGGTGAAAGTGGACATCCTTGTCTTGTCCCTGAGTTTAAAGGAAATGCTTCAAGCTTCTCTCCATTTAATTTGATGTTGGCTACTGGCTTGCTGTATATTGCCTTTATTAGTTCTAGGTATGGTCCTTGTATGCCCGTTCTCTCCAGAACTTTCAGCATGAAGGGGTGTTGGGTTTTGTCAAATGCTTTTTCTGCATCTAGTGAGATTATCATCTGGTTTTTTTCTTTCATCTTGTTTATATGGTGAATTACATTGATAGACTTTCGTATATTGAACCATCCCTGCATTCCTGGGATGAAGCCAGGAATGTGTTCCTGAAGCCAGGAATGTGTTTATGTGTTCTTGAATTCGGTTTGCTAGTATTTTATTAAGTATTTTTGCATCTATGTTCATGAGGGAGATTGGTCTGAAGTTCTCTTTCTTTGTTGGGTCTTTGTGTGGTTTAGGAATCAGAATGACAGTGGCCTCATAGAATGAGTTTGGCAGTGTTTTTTCTGTTTCTATGTGGTGGAAGAATTTGAGGAGTAATGGTGTTAGTTCCTGCTTGAAGATCCGGTAGAATTCCGTGCTAAAGCCGTCTGGCCTTGGGCTTTTATTTGATTGGGAGATTATTAATAACTCTTTCTATTTCCTTAGGGGTTATTGGGCTGTTTAAGCTGTTAATCTGATCTTGATTTAGTTTTGGTAGGTGGAATCAATCGAGGACATTGTCCATTTAGCTTAGGTTTTCAAATTTGGTGGAATATAGATTTTTAAAGTAGTACCCAAATATTTTCTGGATCTCCTCAATGTCTGTTGTTATTTCTCCCTTTTCATTTCTGATTTTGTTGATTTGGGTTCTTTCCCTTTGCCTTTTAGTTAATTTGGCTGGGGGTGTCTATTTTCTTGATTTTCTCAAAGAACCAACTCTTGGTTTCATCGATTCTTTGTATAGTTCTTTTTGTTTCTAAGTTGTTGATTTCAGCCCTAAGTTTGATGATTTCCTGCCTTCTGCTCCTCTTGGGAGTGTTTGCTTATTTTTTTTTTCCAATTCACCCAGCTTAGCTGTTAATTCGCTAATATGAGCTGTCACAATTTTCTTTTTGAAAGTACTTAGTGCTATGAACTTTCCTCGTAGCACAGCTTTCATTGTATCCCATAGGTTTGGGTATGTGTTGTGCCTTCATTGTCGTTGGATTTTAAGAAGTCTTTGATTTCCTTCTTTATTTCTTCCCTGACCCAGTAGTCATCCAGTAAGGAGCTGTTCAATTTCCATGTGTGTGTAGCCTTTCTGTTAATTCTTTTGCTGTTGAAGACCAGCTTTATTCCATGGTGATCTGATAAGATACAAGGTGTTATTTCTATTTTCTTGTATCTGTTGAGACTATCTTTGTGTCCGACTATGTAACTGAACTTTTAAAATATTATTTAACACTTATTTATTTAATACTAAATTCACTTATAACAAACACCAACAATTTCTTAACTATTAATCCTATAAATTCCTACAACCCCTTTAACCTATCCACTAAACCTATTGATAATTATTTTTCTAACCTTTTAGAATGATACAATCTCTGGGGCATGTCCTTAGTCGTCAGGAACACAGTCTTTGTTGTAGATTCTTTAATGCACTTAGCAGTCCTTTTTCTGGATCTCTCAGATGCAGGTTCGTCAGGGTAAGTTGGTTATTGCAGTCTCACCTTAAATAAGGCTTCATGCATTCTTCTCTATGGGACACCCCAGCCGTCTGCAGGCCAACTTACTTCTTTTGAATCAGGAACTCAGCTGCTCTGCCTCAGTCCTTAAAGCCAGGCACAATTTCCTTTAGGCCACTGTTCGGACAGATCAAACCCCTCTAGGCAAAAGCTGAGCCACAGGGTTTAGTACTTGGCCTTTTGGGGTCTTGCTCAGGCTTTCTTTGCTCACCGGCTTCTTTCTGCTTCAGGGAAATCTGGCCATCAAATGATGGCCAGCACTTTTTTCAGCAGGACTCTTGGAGCTCTCTAGCATCAGGGGCCTCTTCTCCTTCTGGGCTCCATGAACTGACCATAAATAGGAGGAACTCTGTTTCAGCTTAATTTGGGCTCCGCCCACTTAGCAGCTGAAAACAATGTCAGGCCAGATACTTTGTTTCTTCAAATCCATTAAGTCTTTCTTGTTTTCCTGACTTCAACCTTGTTTTTCAGTCTATTGAGTCTTTCCTGTTTTTCCTGACTTCAACCTTGTTTTTCAGTCTATTAAGTCTCCTGTGTGTTTCCTGTTTTTAGTCCACATGCTGATAATGCTCTTCATGCCCCGAATTAAGAGACAGTATCAGAAACCCCTGTATATTTTCTAAATCTAATTTAATTTATCTAACTCCCTACACGACTATGTGGTCGATTTTGGAGAAGGTTCCGTCAGGTGCTGAGAAAAAGGTGTATTTCTTTGTGTTTGGGTGAAACGTTCTGTAGATATCTGTTAGGTCCATTTGGTTCATGATCTCTGTTAGACTCAATATTTCTCTGTTTGGCCTCAGTCTTGATGATCTGTCCATTGTTGTGAGTGGGGTGTTGAAGTCTCCCACTACTAATGTGTTGTGATAGACGTGCGATTTAATTTTAGAAGTGTTTCTTTTACAAATGTAGGTGCCTTTGTATTTGGGGCATAGTTGTTCAATATTGAGATTTCCTCTTGATTAATATTCCCTTTAATGAGTATATAATGCCCTTCTCTGTCTTTTTACATTAACTTCATTTGAAAGTCTGTTTTATTTGTTATTAGGATGGCTAATCCAGCTTGCTTCCTGGGTCCATTTGCTTGGAAAACCTTTTCCCAGCCCTTTACTCTGAAGTAGTGTCTATCTTTGATAGTGAGATGTGTTTCTTGTATGCAGTAAAAAGACGGGTCTTGCTTGTGGATCCACTCTGTAAACCTGTGTCTTTTTATTGGGTAGTTGGTGGATATTAGTGACCTGGGGTTGTTATTTCCCATTAGTTTTATATAGGTGATGGTCCTGTGCCTCTTTTGGTTTAGTTGCTGAGGGGTTTTCTATTCCCTTTGTTTTCTTGGGTGGAGTTTTCTTCTCTGGGTTGGAATTTTCCTTCTAGTATTTTCTGTAGGGCTGGGTTTGTGGGTAGATATTGTTTAAATTTGATTTTGTCATGGAGTATCTTGTTTTCTCCATCTATGTTGATAGAGAGTTTTGCTGGGTATAGTAGTCTGGCTGGGCACCTATGTTCTCTCAGGACTTGTAGGATATCTGTCCAGGCCCTTCTAGCTTTTAAAGTTTCTGAGGAGAAGTCAGGTGCAATTCTGATGGGTCTGCCATTGTATGTGACTTGACCTTTTTCTCTTACAGCTTTTAATATTCTTTCTTTGTTCTGTACATTTGGGGTTTCAATTATTATGTGGCGAGAGGAGGTTCTTTTCTGATCTAATCTGTTCAGTGTTCTGTAAGCCTCTTGGATTTTTATTGGCATCTCTTTTTTCAGGTTTGGGAAGTTTTCCTCTATGATTTTGTTGAAGATATTTCCTGGACCTTGGAGTCAGGAGTCTTCTCTTTCCTCTATGCCTATAATTCTTAGGTTCCGTCTTTTCATTGAGTCCTTGATTTCTTGGATGTTGTGGGTGAGAGATTTTTTAGCCTTCTCATTTTCTTTGGATGTTGTACTGATTTCTTCCATCGAATCTTCCATGCCTGAGATCCTGTCTTCCATCTCTTGCATCCTATTTTTGATACTCACATCTGTAGTTCCTGTTCTCTTCCCTTGATTCTCCACTTCCTCTTTTAACTCTGACTGTGTTTTCTTTATTGTTTCTATTTTCATGTCTTGTATGGTATTTTTTTTTTTTTTTTGTACGTTTCCTTCTCCAGTTTTCCTGTTTTTGTCTGGAAATCTTTCATTGCTTTGTCCTTTTCCTGTTCAAACTGAGTCACCTTGGCTTGGAGCTCTTTAATGGTGTTAGTTGTTGTTTTGACTTGTTAAATTGTGGCTTCTTTGAATTCCTTCATAGATTTAAGTTCTTCTTGAAGGGACTCTATCACTTTCCATAATGCAGAATTGTCATCGTTTTCATGTGTTTCTGGTGGTGTGAGGTCATCCGAATTGGATGAGCTAGGATTGTTCTGCGTTGTTGGAATCATATTTCCTTGATTTCTGTTTTTTCTTGGACCTGTGGCCATATGGATATGTTTAGCTGTCTGCTCTCATCGTTTTCTGGGCCTGGATCCACAGGGGATGCTTTGGTGTATGAGTCAAATTGCTTGGCTATCTGTTGTTGCTTACAGGGGGATCTCAGTGTCAATGTGATTCTAATAGCCTGAAGCACTGTGAGCTGGTGCCGCCTATTCCCAGGTAGTGAGAAATGGCCCGGGATTGTTTCACTGCTCCCAATTCAGACTTCTCTATGTTGCACACTGAGTGATCAGCCTGTAATGGTTCTGATGGTATGGACCTGTTTGCCCAGGCACAGATTCTGTGGACTTTGGTTTTCTTCACGGAGACTGACAGAGCCCGGGTCCACGCCTAATATGTCTGGGTTTTCCAGAATACAGCTATGGTCCCCTGGATTCTGGCTTCCCACTAGGCTCCTCCGCCATGGGCGTGGCCCCTCCACCCTGCCCGCCTGTGCCGGCTTCCCACCCGGGCTTCTCTGCCGCGGGTGTGTGGAGCCTCAGCCCCGCCTGCCTGTGCTGGCTTCCTGCCCTGGTTTCTCCGCCGCAGGCTTGGTGCTTCTGCCCTGCCAGCTGGCTTCGCTCAGTTCCTCCGTGGCTCGCGCGGCTGCGGACCTCCCTCCATACACCCTGTTTCTGCCTTGCTAAGACTTCAACTAGCACACAAAGTTTCCTAAATAGCTATAAGATCCTCCTGAGGTGTGGGGAGCCTAGTAGGCTAGTGAGTGATTGCGATGTGGGCTCTGATTCTGCCTGCTGTGTATTAGGGTTGATCTTTCCAGGCACCTCTCCAAATGGGAGTTCCCAAGTCCCGGATTTAGTGGCTTCCGTGTCTGAGAGAGATTGGGGGAGAGCCTTGCCCTGGGACTTTTAACAGTCCCTTGGGAGCTGTGTGTGTTCCCAGAGGGTCTAGCCCCTCTGGTTTTTGCATAGTGTCCAATAACTCTGTGCTTTTTATGGCTCTTTTCCCCCACGTTCAAAATGCGTCAGTGCGGGTCGCCACCATCTTGGATCGTCTCATTTATTTGTTTTTAAGATAAGGTTTCACTATGTTATATATCTTTATTTTATAGTTTGAAAGGCAAGAAAACAAGGTATTATTGAGAGGTAACACAATAGTTCTCTGAACCAGGAATGGGTCCCCAAAATGGATTTAAAGTCCAATTTATTGGTATTTTTCTTCCATAAAGTTTCTTTTGGTTTTTTATTTATAAGTATTATTTCTAAGGACACTTAGATCTTACCCATATTGTTATCTATCAAGAGGTTTTTGTTCTGTTTTATTTCATTTGTTTGTGGTTTGTTTAATAGAAACTTATGTGAACTAACCTGACCTCTAACTACATATATAGAAGAGGATGACCTTGAATTTGGTCTTTCCTGCTTCCACTTTCCAATGCTCAAGTTATGGGCATGTGCTTATGTGTCCAGCTCATGCAGATCTGACATAGAACTATATTGTTTCAGTATAGTAGATAAGCACTTTGTCTAAAAAGGTATACCCAACTCCTCTTTCAAAAGTTTTATGCTTTTGCTTTATAGATAGAAGAGCATGGTTTATTTAGTGAAATTTGTGAAGGGTGTGACATCATCTTTGTAGAAGCCCAGGTTCAGCATTGATGGCTTAAGGCCTGTGTTTTTTTCCTTTTTTTTTTTTTTAATAAAGTTTCCAATTTTTTATTTCAAAATCAAAGTGTAAATCTCATAGGCCTCCCTCAGAAAGCTGTTTTTTTTACTGCCACATGACCAGTGATTATACCTTCTTTTCCATTTAAATATCAGGTACCTGGAATATTTGTCTTCCCTTTTTTAAATTAATAAATAAATTTATTTATTTGTTGCTTCAGGTTACATCTGCATCATATTGTCCTCTTTCCCCCTTTCCCAGCATCCTCCTCCCACCCTCTACCCTTAACACTTCTATCCCACTCCTCTGGAGTGGAGTGTCCCTACATAATTGTCCCTCACCCAGTTCAGAAGTCATATGAGGGCCAAGAGCCTCCTCATACACTGGGGGCCTACCAGGCAGCACCACAAGTGAAAAGTGTCTCATTGCCAGGGAGGGTAAACTAAAAAACCAACCAACCAACAAACAAAAACAAAACAAAACAAAAAAATAAATAAAAAGTCTATGTGCATGTTCCCTTTGGTGCATTGGTTGTAGTATAGATATCCTACACTATATAGCTAAAATCCTACTATAAGTGAATAGATACCATGTGCATCCTTCTGAGTCTGGGTTAGCTCACTCAGGATGAGCTTCTCTAGTTCCATCCATTTGGCTGCAAATTGCATAATTTCATTGTTTCTAATAGCTGAGTAATATTCCATTGTATAGATGTACCACAGTTTTTTAATCCATTCTTCGGTTGAGTAACATCTGGCTTGTTTCCAGTTTCTAGCTATTACAAATAAGGCTGCTGTGAACATAGATGAGGAAACTTCCTTATGATTCCATGAGAAGTCATTTGGATGTATACCCAGAAGTGGTATGGCTGGTTACTGAGGCAAAGCTATTCCAAGTTTTCTAATATATCACCGTACTGACCTCCATAGTGGTTGCACAAGCCTGCACTCCCACCAGCAATGAAGGAGGGTTACCCTTTCTCCACACCCTCGCCAGCATGTGCTGTCATTTGAGTTTTTGATCTTAGCCATTCTGACAGGTGTGAGATGGAATCTCAGAGTCATCTTGAGTTGCATTTCTCTGATGATTAAGGATGTTGAGCATTTCTTCAGGTGTCTCTCAGCCATTAGGGATTCCTCCTTTGTGAATTCTCTATTTAGCTCTGTTCCCCATTTTTTGATTGTATTATTTGGTTTCTTGGAATTTAATTTCTTGAGTTCTCTGTAGATTTTGGATATTAGCCCTCTGTCAGAAGTGGGGTTTGTGAAGATTTTTTTCCCAGTCTGTAGGTTACCGTTTTGTTTGAATGAAAGTGTCATTTGCCTTACAGAAGCTTTTCAGTTTCATGAGGTCCCATTTATTGATTGTTGGTCTTAGGTCCTGAGCTGTTGGTTTTCTATTCAGGAAATTGTCACCTGTGCCAATGAGTTAGAAGGTTTTTCCCACTTTTTCTTCTAGTAGATTTAGTGTGACTGGCCTCAATTCTGTACAACAAAAAAACTTCTGGAGGTATCACCATCCCAGATTTCAAGTTGTACTACAGAGCAATAGTAATAAAAACAGCATGGTACTGGCATAGAAACAGACCAGTAGATCAATGGAATTGAATTGAAGACCCAGAAATGGACCCACACACCTATGGCCACCTAATTTTTGACAAAGAAGCCAAAACCACACAATGGAAAAATGGACAGCATCTTCAAAAAATGGTGCTGGTCCAATTGGATGTCCACTTGTAAAAGAATGAAATTAGACCCATACTTATCACTGTGTACAAAACTTAAGTCCAAGTAGGCTAATTATTTTTATTCATTTGTGTTTTGAAGAAATAAAATAATAACATTAAAATTTATAAAATACTAAGCTTTAAACCCATAATTCGCTATATCATAGAGGAAAAACACTGAGAAGGTGGAGAATGGAATTCTTATGATAGAAAAAGAAATTGAAACTTGCATACAGGAAACATTTATAGAAAGTAAGGGAGCCAAACACTGAAAAGAAATAATGAAAGGATCTTACTTTCTGAGTTGACCAGAATATCAGAAAATTCCACATTTTTAAGACTTTCATTAAATATCATAATTTCACTTATGGTGAAAAACACTCAGTAGCTTGGTTGACTTACCTGAAGATCAAGAACAGGGATAAACAGTAATGTCAACTAGACAGTCCACAGAAAGACCATTTAGTGCTGTGTTTGGGGTGAGGGTACATGATGATTTATATTCAGCTTTTTTTCCTATGCAGAAAATTTGAATTACTGACTCCCATTCCTTCAAGTACTCCCAGAGTCTGGCTGATGTTTCACATGGCAGTTCTGTGTTTTATCTTTTAAAGAACTCACACATTGTCTTCCAGGAGGTAATACTTTCATTCCTATCATCAGCACTCAGACCTACTTTTTCCTCATCCTCACCACCACTCACTCACTCTCTACAACAACCATACTAACAAGTGTGAGCTGATGGAATTGTTATTCAGCTGAAACAACCATGCCATGTGGTAAATATACATCAAAACATAACATGGCTTCTATAAAGTCATAGCTTTTTGTAAATTAAAATAAAATTAAATACATTCAAAAGAAATGAAGAGATGGCTTACACACCTCTTTTTATTTAAAGACAAACACTGTAGTAAGAATTTCCTGTTTCTGTCAGTGTAGACGTAAGTCTAGTAAGTTGGGATTTAGATATTTATGAGTAATCCTCAACTCAAAAGCAGCTTTCGGTGTCCTTCACTTTTCAGACAGCTTTCTGCTTGTGCATGCACTCACACAAAGGTCTGCCTGGAGCAAAGAAATATGCATGCTTTCTCAGATGAATTATAAGTATTAGGACAGCACAATTTGTCTTTGGATTCTTTTTTTTTTTTTTTTTTTTAAGTCACCAGTGCTTTCAGGTGATCTAAGCTGGAGAACCTGAAGGTATAAACCTTTTCATCTTTAATTCCTCAAGGTACCCGACTCCAATAAAGAAATCACTTGGATTCTGCTTCTAAGAACCGCTGGCAGACCAGCACCTGCACTCCTGAGTGCTGCACTCTTCCTTGCGCATTGTTTTGCTTTACTGAATACACTCACAGCCTGTTTGTTCTGCACTGGGTATTGGCAATATGAGGGTTGTGTCAGATATGTATATGTAACACAGTAAGAAATATTGACAATCCTTGGGTGAAAGGATTAAGGCTTCTGTGTTTTGACAAGATATGAAAATGACTTTGGCCTCTTGTGTTGTATCTTTGTATTTTGTCCATGCATGTCAGATTTCTGTAACCTAATGTTTTAAGTTGGTGCCTTTTCTTTCTTCAGAGCAGACAGTGTGCAAATTTGTTACTTACTTTGAAGGAGTGACTGTCCTTTCATGTTTAGAGACCATCTGCTAGCTTAAGTTGAGTTTGCAAGTCAGAACTCGTAAAGATGTATTCACTGAGCCTGAGCCTTCAAGAAGGGAGTCACATCTGGCTGTTTGCTGCCAGGCCAGGAGGAGAAACCACTCAGTAATGCAAAAGCATGCATTCTAGAAAGGGATCAGTTACTAAGATCTATTGAAAGTGCTGCTTCAGGGTAATGTAATTATGTTGTCTACCAGGTAACATACAGTCTGAATATGTAACTAGAACACCAGAGCTCCTATCTTCCTGTCACTTGCAGTTGCCAGTGAGCAGAGACATCAATTAAATCTTCAAAACTGTGCTTTATTCAAAGGGCCAGCATGAGAAGACTGCCGATTAACACCCTAAAAATGTCTTCTAACTCATCTCCTGTTGGCAGATCACATAGGGAGAAATGGGGTGGAGACAAAGGTAGTCTATCATTCTGGAGCTCAGGCTTGCTCCTCTAGTTTGGTATCTGTTAATTTTCTATTAATGTGATAAAATACCATGACTAAAAGTAACCAATAAAGGAAAGTGTTTATTTTGGCTTATGGTTCCAGAGAGACAAGAGTCCATCATGGTGGGGAGGCATGGCAGCCAGCAGAAGGTATAGAGGCAGGACCAAGAAACTGGCTGATTACCTTTTGTTGGCACACCCAGAAACAGAGTGAATTGGAAATAAGGTGAGGCAATAAATTCTCAAAGCCCAGTTCTAGTGATGTATTTCATCTAGCAAGGTTGCATCTTCTAAGAGTTGCATAGTGTGCCCAAATGGTACCACCAACTTCAGACCAGATGTGCAAAAACCTGAGCCTATGTGGAATGTTTCAAACTGTAGCCACTACAGATGCTCACCGCATTTCTTGAGATTTGTGATGTCTGTGCTTCTTTCATTATCATCCTTTACTCTCTCCTTCACTCTGCAACATCTGGGTTCATGTACTTCGTGAAACGTCAAGTTAGGATATTTTCTGCTGGTATTAACCTTGTACTCCTCCAGGGGCATCTGGGCTAGGAAAGGACAGTGCAGAACAGACAGACCTTTCACAGTGTGTAACAGATAAGCTAGTAAGAGCATGCACGTCCTGATTTTTTTCTATATTGGAGTACAAGTGTTTTTTTTTTTTATAATGTGGAATATAAAATTTTCTTTTTTTTTATAAATACTTTATTTTTTTTTCTTCAAAATTTTCAATCATCATATACTGCATTTTTACTTGAGGGACAACCCAGCACTCTCTCCTTAACTACTATTTTATTTTGTCTGAGCTTATATCCCACTCCCTCTTTTCTTTCATTATCCTTACTAATAAGACATTGGGTATGTGCTTGATAAAGGTTCTTCCATTGATAACTGAGTTTCATGATGGGAAGAAAGCAGAATTTATCATTAATTTCTTCCATTTTAAACTCTAAATGTCTCTTTACTTGTACCCTGCTTTTCACTCTGTTTCCTGTCACCTTGAACTCCTTTGATGTGTATGGAGCTTCTGGGAATATCATGATCTAGGCATTCAAGCCTTAAAAATGATACTTCATGTGGGACATGGAATTCTTTTTACTATGTAGTGTACACTATATGTGATACATAATATTTTTGATGCCATTGTTATATGCTGCTGAATTTGACTTGGTACTCCAGTAATGATAGTTTTTGTATCTGTATATGTGAGGAAAATTTGCAGTTTTCTTGAGTAGTCTTTAGTGTATTTTGTTATCAGGATAACACAAGTCTTATAAAAGTAATTTAAGAGTTTTGCTTCCTGTGTAGTTCTTAGAAGTTATCCTTAGAAGTTCTTAGAGTTTTTAAAAATAATTTTCTTGATTTTTTTAAGAATTTGAAATGAAAGGATTCTTAAAACACAAAACATTAGCTGTAACTTCAATTTATATGATAATCATATTGTAGTCTGATGGTTTTAGAGTGACTGTTTCATTACTATGACTTTGAAAGAAGCATCCACCTGATTCAAGTTGTCTAGTTTCTGGGCATGTTACCTTCTGAGTACTCTATAGTATTTGTAGTCCTATTCCAGTTGGGTAGGCAGAGCTTTTGAGGCTGAGTAGGACCTTTGGTTGACTTCTCTCATGAAGTGGGTCCAAATACCATGCTTCTTTGAAGTGTATGAACTGGACTTCTCTTCAACCTGGGTGTGGCCTGAGGTGTCTCTGCATCTGGCTGTTGAGACCAGCCATCTAGCGACCAAAGAGATTGAATTTTCACTGTACTCCTGGTGGCACTTTGACTTTACAAGTGGATTGTGAAATTTCCTGGTAACTCTTCTCAGATGCTCTTTTTGTCAAAAACACAGACGTACCCTTGATGGGTTCCTGGCTCATGGTAAGACTTCCTTCTGCTTTGTGTTTCCACCCATACCTGAACTTCCAGCTGACCCATTATCCCATTGTTCCTCTCAAGGTGGGAGCAGAATGGATCCCTTTGGCAGCACTGTGAATGTCAGGGGCAAGATTATTAGTATTCAGTTCCTTTTTACCCTGTAGAAGGCATGTGCACAAGGAAATTCTCTTTGCCAGGTGTTCCTGCTGACTCAAGGGAATTGTAATGTGGTTAAGTCTCATTGTTCTTCTGCTTCTCATTTAGTTCACATACAGTTCTGTGGATTTTCCAGAAGTCTTGGGATTATTTTAAAGGGCTTAGGTTGCCAGAGTGCTGCCCTGGACTGTGGGTAATGGTTGGTTAAACTTTCTGTGAGGGAAAAGGAGCCTGACACCACACATTCTACCTTTGTGCTGACATGAATAGATTTGATACTCATGCCCTATAACAAATTTATACCTCTCCATACTTCCTATCTCTCTTTGCTTTTATATTACAATTGATATTATTTTTTCAGTTTATTTCCTTCTTACTATACCACTTATAAAAATATTTATTTATTATTTCAGGTTACATCATCATCACAGTGTCCTCTTTCCACCCCTCCCAGTCCCTTCCTCCCACCCTCTACTCTCTGTCCCTTCCATCCCACTCCTCTGGAGTGGAGTGTCCCTACATAACAATCCGCCACCCCAGTTCACCAGGCATATGAGGGCCAAGAACCTCCTCATATACTGGGGGCCTACAAGGCAGCATCACTAGGGCAAAGTGTCTCATTGACAGGTAACATAGTTCCTATTCCCTTTGGTGCATTGGATGTAGTTATCCTGTACTATATGGCTAAAATCTGATTATAAGTGAAAATATGCCATGTGCATCCTTCTGAGTCTGGGTTAGCTCACTCAGGATGAGCTTCTCTAGTTCCATCCATTTGGCTGCAAATTGCATGATTTCATTGTTTCTGATGGCTGAGTAGTATTCCATTGTGTATATGTACCACAGTTTTTGGTTTTTTTTTTTTTTTTATCCATTCTTTGCTTGAGGGACATCTGGGTTGTTTCCAGTTTCTAGCTATTACAGGTAAGGCCACTATGAACATAGATGAGGAAACTTCCTTGTGATTTGATGAGGAGTTATTTGGATGTATATCCAGAAGTGGTATGGCTGGGTCTTGAGGTAGAGCTATTCCAAGTTCCTAAGATATCTCCAGACTGATATCCATAGTTGTTTTACAAGCCTGCACTCCCACCAGCAATGGAGGAATGTTCCCTTTTCTTCACAACCTCGCCAGCATGTGCTGTCATTTGAGGTTTTGATCTTAGCCATTCTGACAGCTGTGAGTTGGAATCTCAGAGTTGTCTTGAGTTGCATTTCTCTGATGATTAAGGCATTTCTTCAAGTGTCTCTCAGCCATTAGGGATTGCTCCATTGTGAATTCTCTATTTAGCTCTGTTCCCCATTTTTGATTGGATTATTTGGTTTCTTGGAATTTAATTTCTTGAGTTCTTTGTAAAATTTAGATATTAGCCCTCTGTGAGATGTGGGGCTGATGAAGTTCTTTTTCCTAATCTCTAGGTTGCTGTTTTGTTCGAGTGACAGTGTCTTTTGCCTTGCAGAAGCTTTTCAGTTTCATGAGGTCTCATTTATTGATTGTTGGTCTTAGAGCCTGAGCTGTTGGTGTTCTGTTCAGGAAGTTGTCACCTGTGCCAATGAGTTCGAGGCTTTTCCCCACTTTCTCTTCTATTAGATTTAGTGTGCTCAGCCTTATGTTAAGGTCTTTGATCCACTTGAACTTAAGTTTTGTGCAAGGTGATAAGTATGGGTCTAATTCCATTCTTTAACATGTCAACATCCAGTTGGACCAGTACCATTTGTTTAAGATGCTGTCCTTTTTCTGTTTTTTTTTTTTGGCTTCTTTGTCAAAATTAAGAGATATACGTGTGTGGGTTCATTTCTGGGTCTTCAATTTGATTTCATTGATCCACTGCTCTGTTTCTATACCAGTACCATGCTGTTTTTATTACTATTGATCTGTAGTAAAGCTTGAAATCTGCGATGGTGATGCCTCCAGATGTTTTTATATTGTACAGGATTGATTTAGCTACTCTGGATTTGTTGTTGTTGTTATTCTGTATGAAGTTGAGAATTGCTTTTTCCAGGTGTATAAAAAGTTGTGGTGGTATTTTGATAGGAATTGCATTGAATCTGAATATTGCTTTGGCAGAATGGCAATTTTTTTATGTTGATCCTACCTATCTATGAGCATGGGAGATCTTTCCATTTTCTGATGTCCTCTGCAGTTTCTTTCTTCAAGGACTTGAATTTCTTGTCTTACAGGTCTTTCACTTGCTTGGTTAGAGTTACACCCACATATTTTATGTTTTGGCTATATTGTTTGTGGCTATAATGAAGGGTGTTGTTTCCTTAATTTCTTTCTCAGCCCATTTATCTTTTGTATAAAGAAGGGTTTCTGATTTTTTTGAATTAATTTTGCATCCAGCCACCTTGCTGAAGGTATTTATCAGCTGTAAGAGTTTGCTGGTGGAATTTTTGGGGTTGTTTATGTATACTATCATATCATCTACAAATAGGGATAATTTGACTTCTTCATTTCCAATTTGTATCCCCTTGATCTCCTTTAGCTGTCTTACTGCTCTAGAAAGAACTTCAAGTACTATATTGAAGAGATATGGCATAAGTGGACATACTTGTCTTGTCCCTGAGTTTAGAGGAAATGCTTCAAGTTTCTCTCCATTTATTTGATGCTGGCTACTGGCTTGCTAAATATCGCCTTTATTATTTGTAGGTATGATCTTTGTATGCCCATTCTCTCCAGGACTTTTAGCATGAAGAGCTGTTGGATTTTATCAAATACCTTTTCAGCATCTAGCGAGATGATCAATGTGTTTTTTTCTTTCAGCTTGTTTATGTGGTGAATTACATTGATGGATTTTCATATGTTGAACCATCTTTGCATTCCTGGGATGAAGCCTACTTGATCATGGTGTATGATACTTTTGATGTGTTCTTGGATTCAGTTTGCTAACATTTTATTAAGTATTTTTGCATATATGTCCATGAGGGAAATAGGTTTGAAGTTCTCTCTTTGTTGGCTCTTTGTGTGGTTTAGGAATCAGGGTGGCTGTGGCCTCATAGAATTAATTTGGCAGTGTTCCTTCTGATCCTATTTTGTGGAAGAGCTTGAAAAGTGTTGGTATTAGCTGAAACCATCTGGCCCTGTGCGCCACTCCCTGGGTTCCCCTCTGGGTTCTGAGCTGTGCTGTGCTCTGTGGCCTGGGTTCTGCCTCTCTCTGCTGCCTGATGTCTCTGCCGAGCTGTACCCAGCATTCTGTGTTCAGTGCCATGACCCGTGGCCTGGGTAGGTCTGTTTATCTGAGTGTCTGAAGGTCCCATGAGGGACTCCCACTAGAACCTGGGTTCATTGGGTGTGATCCTGTAGGTTCATGCTTCTCAGGATGCTGCTCAGCTTGTTTATATTTCTTCAATGTTTTAGCTATATTCTCCTGAGCTCAAAATATATCTCTGCCGACTGCTGCCATCTTGGATATCCCTACTATACCACTTTTTATTTGTAGTCAGCTGATATACTCCTTCTTTGG
This sequence comes from Lophiomys imhausi, assembly GCA_907164525.1. Lineage (NCBI taxonomy): Eukaryota > Metazoa > Chordata > Mammalia > Rodentia > Muridae > Lophiomys > Lophiomys imhausi. The sequence goes on along the minus strand of CAJQZJ010031998.1, from coordinate 136,087 downwards.
GTTTTGAATTTCAATGTATATGACTCCAGTATATCAAACATATTATCTACAGCATATACATGTAGCATTATGTAATATTGATATATAACTTAAGACTTTTAAATTGTTTCAATGTTCCTGTCAGTTTTTATATTCTGTATTTTGTTCATGAATGTTGAGGTTGAGGGGCTGAGATAGTTCAATGAGTAAAGTGACCACTACCATGTAAATTTGAGGACCTAAATTTGAATCCCCAGAACACACAAAAAGGTCAAGGGTAGCAGTGCATACCTGTAATCCCAGAGCCAGGGAGGCAGAGAGAGGAGAATCTCTGGGGCATACTGGCCAGCCAGTGTAGCCTAGTTGGTGATCTATGGGTTCAATGAGAACCCCTATCTCAAATGGTAAAGTGAATAAATACTGAAGTAGACTTTTTTTATATATGTCTATCTTCTTCAGCCAGCTTAGCTTTCTCATACCATGTGTCTGACTTCCAAGAATATGTCCCAGAGACAAGGTGGGAGTTTTCATTTTGTGAAGCTTATGCCCAGTATCATCACCTCCATTGATACTACCGTGGTCAGGAAATTTTTTTCCAAGTGACAATTTTGACCCTGTCTATCAAAAAGAACAATTTCTGGGGAAATTCTGCAAGCCTCACAGGTGCACTGACATGATTCTATTCATTCTGGACTTTGAAAACAAAACAAAAAATGTAATAAAGCAAGCTATGAATTGGTTAACAATTAGATAAAACACTAGCTTTGGATATAGTCATTGGAGCATCATTTTCGGTCATGTATATAAGCATTTATATTCATAATTCTTTGTAATGTCATCTTTGACAAGTGCCTCAAGTTTTGTTTATATTTGACAGTCTATTATTCTTGAAACACAAGAAATTTTATATTGCTATAGCAATATTTTGTAGTGTGTATGGGGGTGTAGGAAAAATAGGTTAGTCACCAAACTGATAACCATAAGGAATTGAGTCCAATTCTCAAATAGCAGGGTATACTGGCATGTTCTTATAATATATGCCCTAATGTTTGTATGGTTAGACACAGGCAGGTCCTGGAGTCTTGCTGTTCAGACAGTATCACCTAATAGAAAAGCTCCATGCTGAATAGAGATCATATTTCAAAACAAAACAAAACAAATAAACAAAAGGAAGATTGATGGTGCTTGGGGATTGCCACCTGAGTTGTTTGTCCTTTGTCCTTTTGCCTGTACACACACACACACACACACACACACACACACACACACACACACTGTTTTCCTGTCAGTTTTCCAAACTCACTCAGCAACTGGAAGTGACTTTTGCAGATGATGAGGAGGGGCATTCACAGAGATGGTGAGGACCTTTCACATAGGAGTCCATTGCAGAGAGAAGAAAGTGGCAGTGGGACTGACAGTAATTAATGCTCCTTGTAATGAGATATTATGGCATTCTTTCTAAACTTGATGTTTCAGATCCACTGCATATTTTGGTGCAAATAGGAAAAGATTTTAAGCCTTTACATGACTTTATATCCAGATAAAACTTTATAATTCCATGTTTGTCTGAGCCTTCCACATCAAACCTCTGAACTCGACATTCACTGTAGCCCTCCACTTAGAGATGCTTTCACATCTGTCCTGCTGGCAGCCTCTTCAGAAACACAGCCAGAGAGGCAAGCCATCTGTTATTAGGGACAGCAGCCCAGGGCTTTGGTGCCATTCAATTTGAATCCTGAAAAAAAAATTTGCCCTAGAAATAACCCATAAACCGTTTCCAACAGTGTTGAAGTCAAGAGTCTTTCAAGTTCCAAATGTATAAATGATGTCTACTCTGGCTTTGCAACATCCTCCTCCTTGACTCTCTTTGAAAGTCAGCATAGTGTTAGCATTGTTTGTTTCAGAAGAAGGGGATACATCCAGACTTGGACATATGGACTGATTGTGCCTCTGGTCCATGAATTCATCCTCCCAAAGCTTAAAAACTTGAAAACTAAAGTCTTGGCATCCTTTCAGCTAGACTCAGAGGCAACAGCCTAAGTGGATCTTAATTTGAATGCAAGGATATAAATATAATGGAAAAGATTCTTTGTACATATCCTATATTATGGGGAACAGTGTACAGGGAGCTGCTTGTGTTGTTCGTTGAAGACTGGCTGAGGCATTAGAATAGAGCACCCTGTCTCTCTGCGTTAAGTGTCTAGGAGTTCTTTCCCCATGGGGAAGGAAACATGTTCCCCATGTACATGCCTTGCCAGGTAGAAGATTATGCTACACACACAGGATGACCACAGCCTCTCTAGTACAATGACACCACTGTTCTAGCATTTCTCTGTCTGAAGCTTTAATAGCCTCTTACACTCTCATTCCTTTACACAATTCTTTGGTAATCTAATAGCTGAAACTGATCATATTTAAGATGAAACTTGTCTCTCCCATTTTTCAAACCCTTACTTATGTTTGGGCATGTGGGGAGGAAATTGGACATCCTTCCTTTCATAGGCATGGGCCAAGTTCTTCACATTTTCCCTTCTGAATTTATAATTCTTCCCTTCCTCTCTCCTCCTTTCCCTCCCTCCCATATTATTTCCATTTATTTATTTTTATCTTACTTTTTCTTTTTTTTCCTTTTCTTTAATATTTTCCCCTTTCTCTAGTTTCCGTTAATACCTAGAGTGTTTATTGTAACATTGTAATGCCTGCGTATATTTCATCTTTTTCTTGAGCCACTTCAGTCTACTCCATGAATGTCTTCTGGTCTTCATATTCTCTTTAGTTCTTCATTATATCCTTGACATTATAGTTAAGCCATTATATTTTTAAAATTAAAGTAAAATTATAACATTTATTTATTCATAAAGACTGCATCCTCAAGTTGCATGTCCCAGAATGAAATCCAAGTTGCTATTCAAACTTCAATATTTCCATCCCTAGCCATATTACTTTTTATTTGTACATTTTTTTCAGAGAAAATGCTTGCAGTTCTACATGAATTTGTGACTGGGATATATTCATTCCTCTTCTTGGCATAATATTTCATCTTTTCATTTTTGGCCAATGTCTAATTCATCTTTCAAGTTCACATTTCAACATTGCTTCTTTTCTTTTTTTT
>CAJQZJ010031998.1:106825-132896 GCA_907164525.1 Lophiomys imhausi | reverse complement strand
TTTTTTTTTTTTTTTTTTTTTTTTAGTTTAAGGTATTTTTCCCCCCAACAGCTCTCCCTTTCAGTCCAAAAAATGGTTCTTTTTCTTATAACTATAAATACAATACAAAACAACAGAAATAAATAGGCCACAATTATAAGAGTTATATGGCTTAGCATACATTACTAATGTCCAGTCCATATGTATTTGGCACCTGACTCTAACATTCTACTATCTAACCATCTCCATGTGCTTAAAATTCTATATCTAACTCAGCTTTCATACTAACTTGCCTCATAATTTTAAAAATATCTTCTTAGATCCAGAACACCCTCTTGATTCCTAAACATTGCTTCATTTCAATGGCTTGGGTAAGGCCCAAAAAGACACACTGTGTCTGTTTGGGGATTATTCCTGTGATCAATACCTGAAAGAATCAACCCAGTGAGTACTTGAGCGTGATATGATTGGAAGAAAAGGCTCAGCTCCTCCCATGGGGAACTGAAGCCCAGGATATCCTTGTGACTTTGAATATGCATCTCACTTGGAGTAGAGTATACTCAACCTGTATCAACCAGAGTTGAGTATCTTCAGAGAAAGAGTGAACTTTGAAAAGGTATCTCCTTTGTAGTGTTAGCAATCAAACCCACATTCTTCTGTACGCCAAGCAAGTTCCCTATTCACTGTGCATATTCCTGGCCCAGATGTCACCTTTCAAAGGTTGGTGTTCTGTGGTCACCCTCTGGGATCCAGTCATGAGGGAATTTCCAAGGCTGACCACAGCCTACATGGTACTTATTTCCTCTAAACTTTCTTGCAAACTGACCCAGTTCTATTTTATTTCCCATTACTTGTCTGGAAATTATAGACTCTCTATTTTTATGGTTCCTCTGGCATTTTAACCATGCTTACCTTAAAATTTTTCTTGCATGTACACAATTGACATGGCCCTGTTGTACATAAAGATATTTTCAAAGAATTTGTTGTATGTTGAGTGTTTTCTCCTCATATCGCATTACCTTCCCTTTATTACTTCTTTATCACTTGTTAATTCTCTTTTGTTCCTTGGGACAGTTCCTTGTCTACTTTCGTGTGATAGATATATAAAATCATTCATATATATTTCTATGAATATATATAAAATCACTTATATAATTTCTATATGTGTATATATATGTATATATATACATAAATCAGGAGAACTGTGTCATCCAAAAGCTAAAAATCATTATTATTTTTTATCTAGAGTTGCTCCAAAAACCTATCAACTGATCATTATACTACTCAGCCATCAGAAACAATGAAATCATGCAATTTGCAGTCAAATGGATGGAACTAGAGAAGCTCATCCTGAGTGAGCTAACCCAGACCCAGAAGGATGCACATGGCATCTATTCTTATTATTGGTTTTTAGCCATGTAGTACAGGATAACTATACTACAACCAATGCACCAAAGGGAATAGGAACATAGACTTTGTTACCTGTCAATGAGACACTTTGCCCTACTGATGCTGCCTTGTAGGCCCCCGGTGTATGAGGAGGTTCTTGGCTCTCATATGACTGCTGAACTGGGTCAGGGAACTGTTATGTAGGGACCCATCACTCCAGAGGAGCAGGATGGAAGGGATAAGGGGTAGTAGGTGGAAGGGTGGGACTTGGAGGGGTGGAAAGAGGGCACTGTGATGGAGATATAACCTGAAGTAATAAATAAACATAAAAAAGAGTGAAGAAATCAAAACAACCTAGATAAGGAAGATGAAGATGATCTGCAGTAAGTAGGTCTTTCCCAGGGAGCCACTAAAGAGGACACACTTAAGGAAATGGAACTTGGGGCTGCCGAGTTGCCTCAGAGGGAAAAGGCAATTGCTACCAGTGCTGATGGCATTATTTCAATCCACAGGACATTTTCTTTAACTATTCCTCTTTTGTTGGCCACTTAGCTTTCATAATTTAGCCATTGTGAATAGTGCTGCAATGAATAGTGATGTGCAAGTATCTTTGTGATGTTGATATGGAATTCTTCAGATAAATATCCAGGAATAGTTCAGTTGGGCCATATGGGAGATGTAGTTCAATTTTTGAGACACCTCCAAATCATCCATCCGTTATAGTGATTTCTACAATGGAGAGAATAGCTTGCATTCCTACCAGCAGTGTAGGATTCCTTTTATCCATATAATTTCCATCTGTTATTACTTTAATTAATTGTATATGTGCATTGTTTGTTTTTATTTTGTATGTGTTTGTGTGTGAACATGTGTATTTATGTGTGTGAGTGAGTGTGTGTATGTGTGCCTAGATTTTAGTGTGTGAAGTTAAGCACCACTTCTACATCTTAACTGCCTAAGGAATTTCAGAAGATCCCAGTTTTCTCAGGTTTCCTCCAGTCTCAGGAAATTTGCACTGTCTCACAACAGCTCTCAGTGTTTACACTTCCTTTCTGTTGGCTGAACAGATTTTCTGCTGTGCTTTCTTCCCATGAGCATGCTTACTACTTCTGGAAACTCCTACTTTTTCATTTTTAAAATATGTTTTAAATGATTTTATTTATTTACTGGGGATATGTGTATATGTATAGATGCCAGAGGACTACTTGCTAGAGTTGATTGTGATTCCTCCCTTCCACCATGTGGTTCTGTGGATTGAATTTAGGTCATCCGCACTGGTAGCAAATGCCCTTACCAATGCACCATCTCAGCAAAAATTCCTTTTCCTTGGTGTGTCCTCTTTTGTGGTTCTCCTGGAATGGACCTATTCAGATCATCTTCATCCTCCTTATCTAGATTCTTTTTGTCTCTTCACTCCTATATGATAAGTTGATGGGTTATTGGAACAATTCTATATTTAAAAAAAGAAAAAGATGATTTTTCAGCTTGTAGTTAACACATTTGTCCTGATTTCTGTTGTTTTGGAAGAGGTTTTGGCTGAGACCTGTTCCTTATGAGTGTTTCAAGTGAGACCTCACATTTTGACATCTCACATCCCAAGACTGAACTTCCCAGTTCTGGAGTTGGACCTTAGTAATATCACACTATCTCCCTCAGCCAAATCATCTTCTTTACTAGAGGAAAAATTAGGAAATTAAATGGGTAAAGAAGAGCTCCTATTTATTGTTATTAAAATCCAAACTCAGGGAATGCAGCCAAAGTCTTTAGTTAAGGCTAAATATCCTACCTTTTATTATATTGGAAAGTGAAATATCATCCTCTACTAGTCCTTGAAGCGTGCAAAGATTGGCCATTTTCAATCGTACTTCATAGAAAGTTGGTTTATTCTGATAGGACTGTGAAGGGAATGAGAATGGAAACCCCATTAAGTAAGACAGACTGAGACTTCAGGAGAAGATGAACCACTAACAACTAAGATCTACATTCAGCAAACTGAGCATACTGTTCAATTCAACTCAGGGAATTTCCTTGGGGGCCATTATTATACTGGTATCTCATATGTCTGTAGAGAGAAGTGAGAAGAAGCACTTCCTCTACTAGTGTACAGTGGTGGCCAAAGTACCAGGACATTGAATGTCACTTTCTTACTTACTGTGGGTGGTTGCTGTCTACAAAATCTATGATTAACAGCTGTGAATATTTATTCATGTTATAACACATGAACTCTACCTGTAATATCTACCTTCCATTTATAAAAAGGATTTGAGATCATTCTTGCCAGCTGAGAACTGGGTAGAAAAAATATAAATTAAAATGAGTGTCAGTTAGTGTAAGAATAAACAAATACATATATATTCTAATGTTTGATGTGGATAAAGGATAATATGTAACTTTTTCTGCTTCAGAGGTTTGAAGAGATATTTTTCTTTTTTTTTTATAAGTACTTTATTTTTTTTTCTTCAAGTTACATCTCAGTCACAAACCCTTCCCTATTCCCCCTTCCTGTCCCACCCTTCCACCCTCTTCCTCCCCCAACAGCTTCTCTTTTCATTCCAACAAATGGTTCTTTCTCTTATAACAGTAAATTCTATACAAAATAGCAGAATTAAATATGCCACATTTATGAGAGTTAAATGGCCCAGTATACCTTCCCAATGTCCAGTTTATACATATTTGGCCACTGACTTTAACATTCTACTATCTAACCGACTCCATGAGTTTAAAGGTCTATATGTGACTCAACATTCATACTATCTTGCAACACACTTTTAAGAGTATCTTCTTAGATCTATAACACCCTCTTGATTCCTAAACAGTTCAAAATTTAACTATAAGACTCTAGCTGTCTATTCTTCAACCACCTCAGAGACCTGAGAGGGATAAATATATTTGCTTATATAGGAAGTACAGGGCCTGCAGCTTCCAAAACTAAGAAAGAACATACCAATGACTGCCTGGACAGTTCCCATTTTCTCTCCATACATTCCAGCATCAATCTTCAGCCTTTGGATCCTGTTTCTCTGACAGACATTTGTTGTAGAGCAGGGATTATGAAGGACTTACCTACCCTGTCTTGGCAGAGTTAGGCTGTCGACTTCCCTGCTACCAAGTTTTGTCCTTTTTGGATAGCAGTCTGTCTGCAGTTGGTGCAAGGGTTTTTTTCATGCCAAGAGATAGGCTTGCCACTAATTCAACCCTCTTACAGTGGAGGTTCTTCGATGCTTATCTTCTACTTGGAGTAGAATAGGGGGTGCTGTCAGGCGCTGATATGTCTCGATATAAAAAAAAACTTGATTTAAGATAACATCTTTGAATGCCATATTCTGCAGATCTCTAGGGGTTTTTGAAGATGCCCTATCCATCTCTTGTATTTAGATAAGCAAATGTTGCTTGTCTCTTAGCAACTTGATTACTGGGTAGTTTAGAGAATATCTGTGATAGACTGTCATAGTAGCTAACAAAGAGTTAAACTAGGAGTTTGTTTTAACTATCCTAGACCGTTTTAGACTGTTGGTATCAAGAGGTCAGAGCTTCACATTTTATTTTTAAGTATCTCTAGGTATGATACCATTAGGAAACGTTACCTTTAAATTTGTATCAATATACAAAGATCTATTCAACTGTGGTTAAATATACTCTTAATTATGTATCAATATACCAAGATCAATGCCTATGTAGCCCAATATAATCTTAATATTACGCCCATATGCTAGGGTCAATACCATTGTGGCCAACTATAATCTTAATTTTGTATCAATATACAAAGATCAATACTGATGTAATCCAATACAATCTTATTTTTGCACAATAAACAATGGTCAATACCACTTTAGCCAAATAACCTACTAATTTTGTATCAATATACAAAGGTATAAGGGCATATTCAATAATCTGCCCCTTCTTCTTGGACCTTCCTGTGCTATGTCTATATCTCATTTTTCTCAAGCCCATGCACTCCTACATAGGAGAGGAAGAAGGATACAGAAAAGGAAAAGTAGGAATTCCCTGGGGCTAACCTCCAAAACCCATTAAGACAGGATCATTTATCAGCTTGTAGTCTATTCCCCTACATAACAGAGTTTTCAGTTAACCTTCAAATAACCAAAAAGAAGAGCGGAGAAACAACCTCCCCACCCTCTGGGCATGGGACGTCGCTCTCTTAAAGTGACTTCCTGCTGATTTGGGTCATAGTAGACCTGTTTGGGGCCCCAACCCAAATGGGAAAAATTATTAAAAATGTTAGTACAATTCTTTTAGGTTCAGTCCTTCTGTTCTCACCTGTTTAGATGACCTAAGGGGTTTGTAGACAGAAGCTGATCTTGCAGGCTTCACTGAGGTTCCTGCCGGGGCATTGTGTAGAGCTGAACGGTCCCAGCGACACTGGATTGCAGTGGTGGTAGCAGGCCCCCGATGGAGACAGTTATTGAGGAAGTCTGCCAGGCAGAATCAACTGGGTCACTCATCCTCCTTGGTGCCTGATTCTGCTCTCTGCTGAGGATTCCGCTGTCCGCTGTCCCCGGGCTCCCCTAATGGACACTTCGATTCTCCTGGAACGATAAGAACAGAGCCCTGCCCCAATCCCATCCCTAGGACAATTGCCCTCTTTTTTTTTTTTCTGGGAGGGGGGATGGGGGGGGCTAGGTAGTACTTCTCCTGAAGCAAATTTGTCCTTCCGACAACATACAAAGTGTTATCTTTCAATCTGGGTTAAAGAAGAAATCATTCTGTCACCTTGGAGCTAAACCAGCTCTAGTGTATATATTTTGAGATCCCAAAGGACAATCTGCCTGCATCGAGAAGGCCTTTTGTAAGTAGCCTCCAAACCTAGGTCCCTCCAAATCCCATGTGTGTGTCTCTGAACTCTCATTATTGGGAACAGGGACCTGTGTTTCTCATCTGAAGGGATCAAAGATGTGTTCCACCACTCCTGGATCGAAGTCTTTCTCTATTCAGAGTTTGCCCTGCATCAGGCTGACCCTGAGCTGCGGGATCTGCCTGTTTCTGTCTCCAGTGTGTTGGGAGCTGGGATCAAGGGTGTACTCTTCTTGAATGGTGGGACCAAGAGTATGCACCCTCACCACCCCGCTCCGTATGACTCCAGAGTACATAAGACCACCAACTCTACGGTGCTCACCCCGTCTCCGCTGAAGTCAAAGGCATGGGCCAATACCACAATTCTCTTGTATTTTACCTTAGCTCCACGTCTTCTCTACACCTGGAGGTCTGCAAATCCAGGCCGAATGGCTGTATCCTCTGTTCCATTCACAGTGTTTCAACCCTGCCCCCTGCCTTTTTTTTTCTTTTCTTTTTTTTTTTTTTTTTTTTTAGTTGATAAATTTATTTGTTTGTTGCTTCAGGTTACATCCTTATCATATTGTCCTCTTTTCCCACTTCCTAGCCCCACCCTCCCATGCTCTACCCCCTGACCCTTCCGTCTTGTTCCTCTGGGGTGGAGTGTCCCTGCCTAACAGTCTCTCACCACAGATCAGGAGTCATATGAGGGCCAAGAGCCTCTTCATTCACCGGGGGCCTACGAGGCAGTACTGCCAGTGAATGGTGTCTCATTGCTACTGGGGGAATACTAAAAAAAAAAAGACCAACAAACACACAAACCCACAAAAACAAAGAATATCAACAAAAAAAGAGAGGAAAAAGAGAAGGGAAAAGGACAGAGAAAAAAAGAAAAAAAGAAGGAAATAGAAAAAGATTAAAAAAAATTATGTCCTTGTTCCTTTTGATGTGTTGGTTGTAGTATAGATATCCTTTACGATATAGTTAAAATCCTACTATAAGTGAATAGATGCCGTGTGCATCCTTCTGAGACTGGGTTAGCTCACTCAGGATGAGCTCCTCTAGATCCATCCATTTGGTTGCAAATTGGATGATTTCATTGTTTCTGATAGCTGAGTAATATTCCATTGTATAGATGTACCACAATTTTTTAATCCATTCTTCAGTTGAGGGACATCTAGGTTGTTTCCAATTTCTAGCTATTACAAATAAGGCTGCTATGAACATAGATGAGGAGACTTCCCTATGTCTCCGTGAGAGGTCCTTTGGGTGTATACCCAGAAGTGGTATGGCTGGGTCTTGTGGCAAGGTTATTCCTAGATTTCTAAGATATCGCCAGACAGACCTCCATAGTGCTTGCACAAGCCTGCACTCCCACCAGCAATGGAGTAGGGTACCCCTTTCTCCACACCCTCGCCAGCATGCGCTATCATTTGAGCTCTTTATTTTAGCCATTCTAACAGGTGTTAGGTGGAATCTCAGGGTCGTCTTGAGTTGCATTTCTCTGATGATTAAGGATGTTGAACATTTCTTCAGGTGTCTCTCAGCCCTTAGGGATTCCTCCTTTGTGAATTCTCTATTTAGCTCCATCTCCCATTTTTTGATTGGATTATTTGGTTTCTTGGCATTTAGTTTCTTGAGTTCTTTGTAGATTTTAGATAATAGCCCTCTATCAGATGTGGGGTTGGTGAAGATTTTCTCCCAGTCTGTTGGTTGCCGTTTTGTTCGAATGACAGTGTCCTTTGCTTTACAGAAGCTTTTCAGTTTCATGAAGTCCCACTTATTGATTGTTGATCTCAGGTCCTGAGCTGTTGGTGTTCTGTTCAGGAAGTTGTCACCTGTGCCAATGAGTTCGAGGGTTTCTCCTACTTTTTCTTCTAGTATCTTTAGTGTGGCCGGCCTTATGTTGAGGTCTTTGATCCACTCGGAATTAAGTTTTGTACAAGGTGATAGGTATGGGTCTAATTTCATTCTTTTACAAGTGGACATCTAGTTGGACCAGCACCATTTGTTGAAGATGCTGTCCTTCTTCCATTGTGCGGTTTTGGCTTCTTTGTCAAAGATTAGTTGGCCATAGGTGTGTGGGTACATATTTGGGTCTTCAATTCGATTCCATTGATCCACTGGTCTGTTTCTATACCAGTACCATGCTGTTTTTATTATTATTGCTCTGTAGTACAGCTTGAAATCTGGGATGGTGATACCTCCAGATGCTTTTTTATTGTACAGGATTGATTTAGCTATTCTGGGCTTTTTGTTGTTCCATATGAAGTTGAGTATAGCTTTTTCCAAGTCTATAACGAATTGTGTTGGTAATTTGATATGAATTGCATTGAATCTATATATTGCTTTTGGTAGAATAGCCATTTTTATTATGTTGATCCTACCTATCCATGAGCATGACAGATCTTTCCATCTTCTGATGGCTTCTTCAATTTCTTTCTTCAGGTGCTTGAAGTTCTTGTTGTATATGTCCTTTACTTGCTTGTTTAGAGTTACCCCCAGGTATTTTATATTGTTTGTGGCTATTGTGAAAGGGGTTGTTTCCCTTATTTCTTTTTCGATATGCTTGTTTGTTGTATAAAGAAGGGCTTCTGATTTTTTTTTGAGTTAATTTCGTATCCAGCCACCTTGCTGAAGTTGTTTATCAGCTGTAAGAGTTCTTCAGTGGAGTTTTTGGGGTCGCTTATGTATACTAACATATCATCTGCGAATAGGGATAATTTGACTTCTTCATTTCCAATGTTTATCACTTTGATTTCCTTTAGTTGACTTATTGCTCTAGCAAGAACTTCAAGTACTATATTGAAGAGATATGGTGAAAGTGGACATCCTTGTCTTGTCCCTGAGTTTAGAGGAAATGCTTCAAGTTTCTCTCTATTTAATTTGATGTTGGCCACTGGCTTGCTGTATATTGCCTTTATGGTCCTTGTATGCCCGTTCTCTCCAGGACTTTTAGCATGAAGGGGTGTTGGATTTTGTCAAATGCTTTTTCTGCATCTAGCGAGATTATCATGTGGTTTTTTTCTTTCATCTTGTTTATGTGGTGAATTACATTGATAGACTTTTGTATATTGAACCATCCCTGCATTCCTGGGATGAAGCCTACCTGATCATGATGTATGATATTTTTTATGTGTTCTTGAATTCGGTTTGCTAGTATTTTATTAAGTATCTTTGCATCTATGTTCATGAGGGGGATTGGTCTGAAGTTCTCTTTCTTTGTTGGGTCTTTGTGTGGTTTAGGAATCAGAATGACAGTGGCCTCATAGAATGAGTTTGGCAGTGTTCTTTCTGTTTCTATGTGGTGGAAGAGTTTGAAAAGTAATGGCGTTAGTTCCTCTTTGAAGGTCCGGTAGAATTCCGTGCTAAAGCCATCTGGCCCTGGGCTTTTTTTGGTTGGGAGATTATTAATGACTGTTTCTATTTCCTTAGGGTTTATTGGGCTGTTTAAGCTGTTAATCTGATTTTGATTTAGTTTTGGTAGGTGGACTTTATCGAGGAAATTGTCCATTTCGCTTAGGTTTTCAAATTTGGTGGAGTATAGATTTTTAAATTAGGATCCGAATATTTTCTGGATCTCCTCGATGTCTGTTGTTATTTCTCCCTTTTCATTTCTGATTTTGTTGATTTGGGTTATTTCTCTTTGCCTTTTAGTTAATTTGGCTAGGGGTCTGTCTATTTGGTTGATTTTCTCAAAGAACCAACTCTTGGTTTCATTGATTCTTTGTATAGTTCTTTTTAATTCTAAGTGGTTGATTTCAGCCCTAAGTTTGATGATTTCCTGCCTTCTGCTCCTCTTGGGCGTATTTGCTTCTTTTTTTTTTCAATTCACCCAGCTTAGCTGTTAATTCACTAATATGAGCTGTCACAATTTTCTTTTTGAATGCTCTTAGTGCTATGAACTTTCCTCGTAGCACAGCTTTTATTGTATCCAATAGGTTTGGGCATGTTGTGTCTTTATTGTCATTGGATTTTAAGAAGTCTTTGATTTCCTTCTTTATTTCTTCCCTGACCCAGTGGTCATCCAGTAAGGAGCTGTTCAATTTCCATGTGTGTGTAGGCTTTCTGTTGATTCTTTTGCTGTTGAAGCCCAGCTTTATTCCGTGGTGGTCTGATAAGATACAAGGTGTTATTTCAATTTTCTTGTATCTATTGAAACTATCTTTGTGTCCAACTATGTGGTCGATTTTGGAGAAGGTTCCGTGGGGTGCTGAGAAAAAGGTGTATTCCTTTGTGTTTGGGTGAAACGTTCTGTAGATGTCTGTTAGGTCCATTTGTATCATGATCTCTGTTAGACTCAATATTTCTCTGTTTGGCCTCAGTCTTGATGATCTGTCCATTGTTGTGAGTGGGGTGTTGAAGTCTCCCACTACTAATGTGTTGTGATCGATGTGTGATTTAAGTTTTAGAAGTGTTTCTTTTACAAAAGTAGGTGCCTTTGTATTTGGGGCATAGATGTTCAGTATTGAGATTTCCTCTTGATGAATATTCCCTTTAATGAGTATATAATGCCCTTCTTTGTCTTTTTTCATTAACTTCAGTTGGAAGTCTGTTTTGTTTGATATTAGGATGGCTACTCTAGCTTGCTTTCTGGGTCCATTTGCTTGGAAAACCTTTTCCCAGCCCTTTACTCTGAGGTAGTGACTATCTCTGGTAGTGAGATGTGTTTCTTGTATGCAGCAAAGGGACGGGTCTTGCTTGCGGATCTACTCTGTAAATCTGTGTGTTTTTATTGGGGAGTTGAGACCATTGATGTTGATGGATATTAGTGACCTGGGGTTGTTGTTTCCCATTTGTTTGTTATAGGTGATGGTCCTGTGTCTCTTTTGGTTTAGTTGCTGAGGGGTTTTCTATTCCCTTTGTTTTCTTGGGTGAAGTTTTCTTCTCTGGGATGGAATTTTCCTTCTAGGATTTTCTGTAGGTCTGGGTTTGTGGGGAGATATTGTTTAAATTTGATTTTGTCATGGAACATGTTGTTTTCTCCATCTATGTTGATAGAGAGTTTTGCTGGGTATAGTAGTCTGGCTGGGCACCTATGATCTCTCAGGACTTGTAGGAGATCTCTCCAAGCCCTTCTAGCTTTTAAAGTTTCTGAGGAGAAGTCAGGTGTAATTCTGATGGGTCTGCCATTGTATGTGACTTGGCCTTTTTCTCTTACAACTTTTTATATCCTTTCTTTGTTCTGTACATTTGGTGTTTCAATTATTATGTGGTGAGAGGAGTTTCTTTTCTGATCTAATCTGTTCGGTGTTCTGTAAGCCTCTAGGATTTTTATTGGCATCTCTTTTTTCAGGTTTGGGAAGTTTTCTTCTATGACTTTGCTGAAGATATTTCCTGGACCTTGGCGTCGGGAGTCTTCTCTTTCCTCTATGCCTATGATTCTTAGGTTCCGTCTTTTCATTGAGTTCTTGATTTTTTGGATGCTGTGGGTGAGAGATTTTTTAGCCTTCTCATTTTCTTTGGATGTTGTACTGATTTCTTCCATCGAATCTTCCATGCCTGAGATTCTGTCTTCCATCTCTTGCATCCTATTTTTGATACTCGCATCCGTAGTTTCTGTTCTCTTCCCTTGGTTCTCCACTTCCTCTTTTAACTCTGACTGTGTTTTCTTTATTGTTTCTATTTCTATTTTCATGTCTTGTATGGTATTGTTCGTTTTGTACATTTCCTTCTCCTGCTTACTTGTTTTTCTCTGAAAATCTTTCATTGCTTTGTCTTTTTCCTGTTCAAGCTCTGTCACCTTGGCTTGGAGTTCTTTAATGATATTGTTCATTGTTTTGGCTTGTAAAATTGTGGCTTCTTTGAATACCTTCATAGATTTAAGTTGTTCTTGAAGGGACTCTATCACTTTCCATAATGCAGAATTGTCATCGTTTCCATGTGTTAATGTTGGTGTGAGGTCATCTGAATTGGATGAGCTAGGATAATTTTGCTTTGTTGGAGTCATATTTCCTTGATTTCTATTTTTTCTTGGACCTTTGGCCTTGTGTGTGTGTTTAGCTGTCTGTTCTTGTTGTTTTCTGTGTTTGGATCCACAGGGGATGCTTTGATGAAGGAGTCTAATTGCTTGGCTATCTGTCCTTGCTTACATGGTGATCACAGGGTCACTGTGGTTTTAATAGCCTGAATCGTTGTGACCTGTTGCAGCCTATTCCCAACTAGTGAGTAATGGTCCGGGATTGTTTCACTGCTCCCAGTTCAGACTTCTCTATTTTGCACACTGAGTGATCAGCCTTCAATGGTTCTGATGGTATGGACCTGTTTGCCCAGGCACAGATTTTGTGGGCTTTGTTTGTCATCACGGAGGCTGACAGGGCCCGGCTCCACATCTAATGTGTCTGGGTTTACCCAAATACAGCTATAGTCCCCTGGCTTCTGGTTACCCACTAGGCTTCTCTGCCACAGGCCTGGCCGCTTCCCTCCCTATCTGCTCTGCCGTGGGTGGGCGGAGCTTCGGCTCCTCCCGCCATCAGAGCCGGCCTCCCGCCCTAGCTGCTTTGCGGTGGGTGGTCCGGGCAACATCCCCACCCACCAGCGCCTGCTTCACTCCCCACCTGCTCTGCCCGCCCACCTCCTGCTCCTGCTCGAGTGGCTGAGGATCACCCGCTGAGCGCCCTTTTTCTTCCTTGTTAAGACTTCAACTATTCTGCAAAATTTCCTAAGTAGTTATAAGGTCTTCCTGAGGTGTGGGAAGCCCAGTAGGCTAGTGGGCGATCGCCATGTGTCCCTTGATTCTGCCTGCTGTGTGTTGGGATCGATCTGGGCACCTCTCCAAATGGGAGTTCCTGAATCCCGGATTTAGTGGCTTCTGTGTCTGTGAGAGATGGGGGGAGAGCCTTGCCCTGGGACTTTTAACAGTCCCTTGGGAGCTGTGCGTGTTCCCGGAGGAGCCAGACCCTCCGGTTTTTGCACAGTGTCCCACAACTCTGTGTTTTCTATGGCTCCTCTCTCCCACATTCAAAATGCAGTTCGCAGCCATCTTGGCCCCCCCCGAAGAGATATTTTTCATAGATTTCTTCTCCAAACTCCACACACATGACTTAAATATTCAACACTATATAAGATTCTATGGTAGAAATACAAATTTACCTAGGATTCTGTAATTTCAATACAGAAATTATAAGAGTCCTTGAAGGGTTCAATAAATAGAATATTTTTTTAACCATTAGCACTTAGATATTCCATTTCAGAAATGTATTGCATTAAAATGTATGATGGTATGTGTTTGGAGTTGCAGCTTGATAGGTAAAATTCTTGCTTGCAGAGATCCCTGTGTTTCATCATCAGCCCAATATAGTGGTACATTTGTAACCCCAGAATTTGGGAGGATCAGGATTTCAAGTACATCTTTAGGTACTTTGCTATTTTGAGCCCCCCCTTTTTGCCACAGAAGACCCTGTCATCAAAAGATGTTCTGGGGGCAGTGGGACTAAAATACCAAATTCCTGATTTCTATGTACACATGTTCCTTTGTTCTACAGCTCTTTTTAAGCTCCCATTCTCCTCTACAGCACTCACATGGCCATCATTTGAAATGCATTGATGAGTTCTCACTTCACTATTGGAAAGTATCTTTAAGCTTTCTTTCTTACATCTTCATCTGCCACATAATAACTCACTGAAAATTCTACTGCTCAAGTGAGGTCCAGGTGTCTTGGTTATCTTTCTATTGCTGTGGTAAAACACTATGACCAAGGCAACTTATTTTTAAAAAGTGCTTTAATTTGAGACTTCTAGTTCCAGATGGTTAGAGTCCTTAACAGTAGAGCAAAGGTTAAGTATGACATCAGGTATAGCTGAGAGCTTACATCTTGATCTGCAAGTTGGAAGCACAGAGAGAAACATTGTAAATTACATGTTTTGAAACCTCAAACCCTATCCCCAGTGTAAAAACTCTTACAACAAGGCCATACCTCCTAATCCTTTCCAAACAGTTCCACCATCTAGAGACCAAACATTCACAAATATGAGCCTATAGGGGTCATTCATATTCAAATTACCATACCAAGTAAGACTCATTGCCTTGATCAAAGCAACCTATGATATGTGTGTGGCTGTTTCTCTACCATCTGATCTAATATTATGAATATAACATGGTTAGACTTATAATTCTCCAATTTTAAAATGAGGGTGTGAAAGTAACATCTATTTGAGCATCCAGATACTTCAAGTTTTAAATTTCAATAATTTTCTAAGCAATCAATATCCATTGCAGTGCTCATTATGCTGTTCTGCAGCAGTGAACTTCAGTCAGCTGACCTGTCCCAAGGAGGAACAGTGGGCAGGCATACTGTGTGATCTTAACTATGGTGGATTTGGTATGGGAAAAGGATTTGAAACTTAGGATATTTCAGCAATATCCCTTTTCTCTCTCTCTCTCTCTCTCCTTATTCTATAGGAATCTCTCCTACCAGTTCTTCATAGTAGCCTCTCCACAGACTCTACTTCCCCACTCACACTTCCAACAGTCCCAACACTCAATGACCATAAGCTTTTATTGTCTTGAAACTGTCCTCTAGTATAAGCCTTGTATACCCCATTGCTGTGACAAAATACAAAAGAGGCAATTTAAGGCAGGACAGGTTTGGTGTGGCTCACAATTATCGGGCATACTCTATGTGGTTGCCATGACAGGGACATCTTAGCATCAACATCATGGCAGTAAGAGTTTGAGGCAGCTGGTCACATGGACACAGTCAGGAGACAGAGAGAACTGAATGTTGTTACTCAGCTTACTATCTCCTTTTTATTCAGCAGGACCATAGACTATGAGATGGCACCACTCCCATTTAGAGTGTTGTGCTCATCTGAATTAATACAATCTACAAACTTCCTCATGGATTTGCCTAGGAGGTTCTCTCCAAGATGGCTCAAGATTGTTAGGCTATCACTCTGCCAAGACAGGGTAGGTAAGTCCTTCATAATCCCTGCTCTACAACAAATGTCTGTCAGAGAAACAGGACCCAATGGCTGAAGATTGATGCTGGAATGTATGGAGAGAAAATGGGAACTGTCCAGGCAGTCATTGGTATGTTCTTTCTTACTTTTGGAAGCTGCAGGCCCTGCACTTCCTATATAAGCAAATATATTTATCCCTCTCAGGTCTCTGAGGTGGTTGAAGAATAGACAGCTAGAGTCTCATAGTTAAATTTTGAACTGTTTAGAAATCAAGAGGGTGTTATAGATCTAAGAAGATACTCTTAAAAGTGTGTTGCAAGATAGTATGAATGTTGAGTCACATATAGACCTTTAAACTCATGGAGTTGGTTAGATAGTAGAATGTTAAAGTCAGGGGCCAAATATGTATAAACTGGACATTGGGAAGGTATACTGGGCCATTTAACTCTCATAAATGTGGCATATTTATATCTAGTGTTTTGTATAATACTTACTGTTATAAGAGAAGGAACCATCTGTTGGACTGAAAGGGGAAACTTCTGGGGGGAAGAGGGTGGAAGGGCGGGATAGGAAGGGGGAATAGGGAGGGGTTTGTTACTGAGATGTAACTTGAAGAAAAAAAATAAAGTATTTAAAAAAATAAATAAAGAGTAAACACACACAAAAAAAAAAGATTGTTAGGCTAGTAATTAATACAAATATCCATAATCACAGAGGAAGAAAAGGGAATAAATTCAGATTAGTATTTGGAAGAAAGGAAGGCAAGCAACCCACGCAAGACTTGGTGTTGGTTCCATATTTGAGTACTGTAATTTTTATGTGTTTTCCTTTGTTCTAAGTTGGGGAAGGTAAGCATATTCTCTAATAGATAAGTTTTCATCTCAGGCAACTTGTTTGAGGAGTGTAGGGATCAAGATCCTTTTCTTTAAATGCAATGGTAATTTCTTGTATCTACTAAAGCAAGTCAGCAAAATTTAGGGTTTACTCACTATTCAATGAAAAGTGTTGGACATTTCTTCTGAGATCTTTCTCTCTTTCTCAAGCTCCAATATTATAAAGGTTAGTTTCTCTGCCATGAATGATCAGGTGGTGCTCAATTGTGTGTGTGTGTGTGTGTGTGTGTGTGTGTGTGTGTGTGAGAGAGAGAGAGAGAGAGAGAGAGAGAGAGACAGAGACAGAGACAGAGAGACAGAGAGAGACAGAGAGAGAGAGAGAATATTTTCACGTGGTGAGATTAGAAGTCAACCTTGGGTGATCTTCCTCACTTCCTTCCTTGTTTGATGAGACAGGGTCTTTTCATGGCCTGCAGCTGGACTATACTAGCTAGACCTGGCTGGTCAGTGAGTCCTAAGGGTCTCAGCACTAGGATTGGAAATTTGTGCACCACCATGATGTCTGGCTGTTTATGTAGGTTCTAGAGATGAAGCTAAGTTCTCCTGCTCATGTGGCAAGCACTTTACTGATAGCTATCTCCCCAGACTCAGATGATGTCCATTTTGAAAAGGATTTAGCAACATTTTGAATTTTCCTCTTAGCCTTAACATGACTTATGTATAGGTTGATATGGCATTTCCAGCTTAGATGGACAGAGTACCTTTTATGTTTTGTTAAAATCATTGTGCATTCACCACAGTCTGTCTACCCACATTCCAGGAATGCTCTCTATGGCCTTGCTCCTGAGGAATCCAGGCTTCCTTGACAATGGCTCCCTTGTCATTCTGAGACACTGGTTGGCCACAGTCAGTAGAGCATGGCTCATACTTTGGAAGCCAAAGTCTCTTCTCAACATACTTTGGATAATTTAATGCTAAACCACATTTGGTTTTCAGTGGTTGCCATAGAAATCTACTGAATTTAGCCAATTTATATTGAAATTCTGACAGGTGACCCAAACTATACTAAATAATTAACAATACAGTGAAAATACTGAGTAGAGAGATACTAATTCTAGGGAATAAGAGTTAATGCAGGTGGGGTGGGCAGAGTTTCTAAAACACCCTGACTTCTGTTCTGACTTGTGTCATAGGGGCACCCAAGAAGAGAAAGCACTTTCCATCCCCATTTCTCTTTCATGTGAGTCTGCCAAGGATGTTCCCTTTTCACATAAGCCAGACCATTAGAGAATAGAGTGAGATGCTGTTTTCTCATTAGCTTCACATGTCCTTATCATTGGCAGCAAGTTTGTGTTCTACTTAAAGTAGTATCAGAAGATAGTTGTTAGACCCCACTATTAAGATTGTAGTCTGCTATGTCTAACAGCTTTCCTGAGCTTAGCACAAAGTGGAGGACTCCCTTTTCTTAGAAGGCCTTCCTCTTCTCTACTGTATCTGGAGAACCCCACATCCTGTTCCTGAGGAATATCACATAGTCTTGGCAAAGTTAGAAGTTCAGATTCCTTTCTCCAGATAAGACCATGCTCAGCAAGCATCTGGGATTCCTGGGATACCACTCATTGTAAATGAGGCATCCCAGTACCTTAAGCCCCCAGCCAATGATGTACACTGACACTGAAAACCCCTTTCCATTCTCCAAGATTCATATAGCCCTTGTTCATTCTGAATAAAACACATAAACTCTTTCACTGAATACTGTCTAAAAGCACTGTAACACTAAAATCCTCAGAGAAGGCCTTCTCCCCCATCACTCCCAGCTGGACCAGGATTCTGCAGACCCACCCATTCTAGCTCTGCTTCATCCTCTCCAGTCTAGTGGTTCTTGGACACTGCCTGGGAGAAAATGGATTGCAGAATCATGGATAATGTTTAAAATCCCTGTGTTAAATACAGACTCCAGCTTAAACTGGAAGATAACTTAAGAAAAAAATAATTAAGATGCAGATTAATTTTAATTTGTATCTTGAACTAATTTAGAAAATAAAAGAAATCATGGAAGTAGTAAGTCCAGGATTATGAATTAAACACAGAACAACACTGTAGATCAGCTATTGATTCACTAAATCTTATGCACTTGGCTTAGAACAATTTTTTTTTTAGATGTAGTCACATATAGCTGGAGTTGAGAAATTATCTTGTACTTTTGATGCTCCTACATCCAACACTTCAGTGCTTTGAAGTTCTGTGAATTATATGAGTAGACATAGGGAAGAGGGAAGGAGAACAGGTACTAGGTGGATCTTCTAATTGACATATTTTCCCATATCCTTGGATCTAATTTTCACAGTACATGTACAGTAGATATCTACTAGAAACATAGATTGACTAAGGTTCAAGAAGGAAAGTGGGAGTCTTCTGTGTGAAGGTGTGTGTGTGTGTGTGTGTGTGTGTGTGTGTGTGTGTGTGTGTGTGTATGTGTGTAGATGAGAAGTCATTGCTCAAGTTACCACCATTTTTTTTAGGGGATATCTCCCACCAGCCTGGGAGTCATTGATTAAGCTAGACTAGTTGGTGAGGCTAGCGATTCTTTTGTCCCTGTGTCCCTAGCTCTGGGATTGCAAGATCACACCAGCACGACTGGCTTTCTTCAAGCATTGTGGGTGTTGAACTTGGGTCTTTATGCTTGTGCTCAGGCAACTCACTGACTGAGCTATGTTCGTAGTCCAGAATGAGGAAACTTTCTTACTCACACCACTATAAAACACAGTTAACATTTTTCTGCAGATACTCAAAGAAAGTGAAAACAGTATTTTTGTATAAAATCTGTACATATAATATCCTTTTGACATTTTCAAATGCAATCATACTATTTGCCTTTACTCTACCTTGATTTTTTTACTATCAAATTAATAAATCTTAGAGGTGTCTATTACCACAAATAACCCTATCTAATGAGAACATAGAATTTTGTTTTATATTTTATAAGATCAGTATTTTATTTAGCAATCTCCATATGATGTATGTGTATCTGAAAAAAAATCCTGACAAGGAAGTCAGAAACACCCTTTTTCATGATCCTTATCTGTCTTCCCAGGACAGCAGGTGTCCAGCTCCAAGTTTTTGGGGACTCAGAGAACGAGCTTATTCCAACCATATTGAACTGCTGGTGAAAGCTAAATTAATCTACTTGCCTGAGGTCAGGGACAGCGGGAAGGATAGTCAATGTCTGTGATCATATTGCCATCTCTCTGGATGAGTATGAAAATGGTGAGCATTCATCATCATGACTTTATTGGGCAGAGAAAAGTGGGTCTATACAGTGGCTACAGTTCTGTTGAGACTTCCAAAGTACCAGAGGTACTGCTGAGTTCCCAGCTGCAGAAGAGTGAAGGCAGTGATATGAAGCAGTACACATCTGGCTGCTACACTGTCATCCTCTGGCCAACAGCATACCTTCCCCTTCAGAAAGGAGAGTTGAAGAATGTCCAATGACCCAACATTCTGAAGAATCATGTAACTTCATTGTCATTTGTTTGGAAATGTTGACAGGGCCCATCTGTACCCAAATGCCTCAGGGGTCACTAAGAACAAGAGAACAACAGAAAGCAGGCTAACTTCAGAGAACCAAGCAGTGAGTCAAAAGAGACCGAGATCCACTTTAGAAAGGAAAAAAATGGAAGTGTATCTGTTTAATGATGGCATACCTAATGTATAAAAACCTCAACCAATTCCAAAAAAAAAAAAAAAATCAGATCTATGAAGTTCAGTGAAGTTGCTGAATGAAAAAAAAATCAACATTTGAAAGCAACTGTGTGTGTCCACATAAAGAGTGAATGGAAAATTACAAAAACAAGACCATTTGCAATATTACTCAAACCAATAAAATACTTAGAGCTGAAGATGTGGAACAGTTTTACTCTAAACAGTACAAAACCATGATAAAATAAAGAAAGAAAAACAATGAAAGTACATACATTTCTTTATGAGTTATAAGGCTTAATTTTATTCAAATGTCCATATTATTCAAAGTGATCTTAGACATAATCCAAGTTAATATTAAAATTCCTGTAACAGTTAAAATAAAAATAGAAAAGTTATTTGAGGAGATATCTCAGTCTGTAATATGCTTGCTGCACAAGCATTAGGGTGATCCCCAGAATCCACATAGAAAACTGAAAACCATAACATGTGTTTGCAATCCCAGTGCTAAGGAGGTGGGGGAGCCAGATGGGGCCCCAATGAACCAGTGGTCACCTTACTTAGGTCACTTGCTTCAAAAAGCAAAACAGATGCTGCCTGAAGAATGAGACCTGAGGTTGTCCTCTGGCCTTTGTGTGGCGATACACATATATGCACATGTACTAGCATATTAACGTGAACCCATGTGTATACACACACACACACACACACACACACACACACACACACACACATACATGAGGGTTGTGGAGGGAGTGGGGGAGGACCTAAAATTACTAGAATTCCACAAAATACCCTATCTTCAGCAAGAAAAAAGGAAGGTACATTTTCCTGATTTCAAAAGGCTACAATAATTAAAACAGTATGATAATGTTACTGGCATAAAGACTGGCATACAGACTAAAGAAATACAACAGAAAGTCAGAGGTCAATATAACCATTTAGACCAACTTAGTCTAAATAACACTCAGTGGAGAAGGGACAATCCATCCAGTGAATGATACTGGGAACTGAAAATCCATATACAAAAGAAAGAATTGTATTGTTAACTCTACATACAATCAATTCAAAATTAACTTAGACCATAGAATGATGACTTCTAGAAGAATGCATGAGAGAGACTTTATGGCACTTGTTTTAGTGGTGATTTCAAAGGTAGGAAACCAAAACACAGCAGACAAATAAGAGCACAGACAATGCAAAAGGTACTGCACAATAAAGGAATTCATACACAAGGCAAAAGGGTGACCAAAGCAGTGGGGGAAACACCAGCTGATTTTTTACAATTTTCATCAAGTAACGAGTTAATATCTAAAAAAAATACAAAACTCTCAAAACTCAGTAACAAGAAGAAGGAAGAGGAGGAGGAGCAGGAAAAGAAGAACCTAAGAAAAGCAGAGTAATGGATAGCTTTGGATATCTGGTTATGTCCCCAACAAAGGTACAACTGGGGGTGATAGGCATGAGAAGATGCTCGCCCTAGCTATCAAAGAAATACAAATGCCAATCATAGTGAAGCATCTCCTGCACTGTTTAAACAACTGCTCAAATTGCTAAAGTGCTGACAAGGATGAGAAACTGGAACCCATGATGATCACTGCTAGCTGGTGCAGCAAATGTAAGGAGCAATATAGACAGAACTCAAAAAATCAGAAGAGAACTACCATGCATTCCCAAAGTCCTACATCTCTGAATACATACCAAGGAATAGAAACTAAGATATTGAGACCCATTGTTGATCATAGCCCAAGTCTACCTGAGTGTTTACTGAAAGATGAATGGGTAAAAGAGGTGGAGAGTATACAAATTACAAAGCCTGACAAAAAGGCAGCACTACATGGATAACTTTGAGAAAAAAACCTTAAGCAAAATAAGCCAACCTGCAGAATGTCTGCAACTTGAATCCATAATTAGGAAGTTCTTGACATCATCACACACAGAATCAGAATGGAATCTTGCACTTAAGGAGCTTCGATGAAAAGATGGGCACAAAATTTCAGCTACATAAGAAGAATGTTCTAGAGATCTGCTATGTAATATTGATTCCATAATTCATACTGTGTGGTATGTTTAACTATTTAAGAGTAAAGACAAGTGTTAATTGTTAACCACAATAATATAAATGAAATTAAAGGTCAAGAAGAAAGACAGATATCTGGCTAAATTTACAATAAATGCTTCTCTAAAATTATCTGAGGATTAATTTTTCAGGTGGATGTTTTTTTAATAATTTATTTTTTATTTCTTCAAGTTACATCTCAGTCACAATCCCTTCCCTACTCCCCCCTCCTGTCCCACACTTCCACCCTCTTCCCCCTCAACGCCCCATCCTCTACTCTATCTTTTCTTTTTTTTTAGTTTAAGGTAGATCTTTTTGCCCCCAAGAGCTCCCCCTTTCAGTCCAACAAAAGGTTCTTTCTCTTATAACAATAAATACAATACAAAACAACAGAAATAAATAGGCCACAATTATGAGAGTTATATGGCTTAGCATACATTGCCAATGTCCATTCCATATGTATTTGGCCCCTGACTTTAACATTCTACTATCTAACCATCTCCATGAGTTTAAAGTTCTATATCTAACTCAGCTTTCATATTAACTTGCATCACAATTTTAAAAACATCTTCTTAGATCCAGAACACCCTCTTGATTCCTAAACAACTCAAAATTTAACTATGAGACTCTAGCTATCTATTCTTTATCCACCTCAGAGACCTGAGAGGGATAAATATATCTGATTATATAGGAAGTGTAGGGCCCGCATCTTCCAAAACTAAGCAATGACATACCAGTGGCTGCCTGGACAGTTCCCATTTTCTCTCCATACATTACAGCATCAAACTTTAGCTGTTTGGTCCCATTTTTCTGACAGACATTGATTATAGAGCAGTAATTGTGAATTACCTACCGTGTCATTGCAGAGCTAGGTTGTCAACTTATCTGCTTCCAAGTTTTGTCCTTTTTGGACAGCAGTCTGTCTACACTTGAAGCAAGGGGTTTTTCTTGCCAAGAGATAGGCTTGCCATTAATTCAACCATCTCACACTGGAGATTCTTCGATGCTCGTCTTCTACTTGGAGTAGAATAGGGGGTGCTGTCAGGAGCTGACATATCTCGATATCAAAAAAATCTTAATTTAAGAAAACATCTTTGAATGCCATATTCTGCAGATCTCTTGAGGTTTTTGAAGACTCCCTATCTATCTCTTGTATTTAGATAAGCAAATGTTGCTTGTCTCGTAACAACTTGATTTCTGAGTAGCTTAGAGAATAACTGTGATAGACTATCATAGTAACTAACAAAATGACACGCTTGCATGACTATGAGTTTGCATTTCTTAATTATCCTAAACAACTTATGATAGTTGGTATCAAAAGGCCAAAACTTCACATTTCATTTTTAAGCAGTACTAGGTACAATACCTTTAAGAAGCATTACCCTTAATTTTGTGTCAATATGCAAAGATCAATACCAATCTGGCCAAATATACTCTTAATTTTATATCAATATACAAAGATCAATACCGATGTAGTCCAATACAATCTTAATTTTGCATTAATAT
Source organism: Lophiomys imhausi (assembly GCA_907164525.1). Taxonomy (NCBI): domain Eukaryota; kingdom Metazoa; phylum Chordata; class Mammalia; order Rodentia; family Muridae; genus Lophiomys; species Lophiomys imhausi. Next base: position 109,739 of record CAJQZJ010031998.1, on the reverse strand, counting down.
ACAATGATCAATACCAATTTAGCCAAATGTGATATTAATTTTGTATCAATATACAAAGATCAATACAGATGTAGTCCAATACAATCTTAATTTTGCATTAATATACAATGATCAATACCAATTTAGTCAAATATAACATTAAGTTTGTATCAATATACAAAGGTATAAGGGCATATTCAATAATCTGTCCTTTTTTTTTTTTTTGATCTTTCCTATACTATGTCTATGTCCCATTTTTTTCTCAAGTCTATTCACTCCTAGGATACAGAAGAGAAATACAGAAAAGAGAAAGATAGAAGTCCCTGGGTCTAACCTCCAAAACCCATTTAAAAAGACCATTTAACAGCTTGTATTCTCTTCCCCTAAATAACAAAATTTTCTGTTATCCATCAAATAACCAAAAGGGGGGGGAAACACCCTCCCCACCTTCTGGGCATGGAACATCACTCTCTTAAAATGACTTCCTGCTGATTTTGGACGTAGTAAACCTGTTTGAGGCCCAAATAAGAATGGAAAAATGGTTAAAAATGTTAATTGAATCACTTGATGTTCAGTCCTTTTGTGCTCAGCTATTTAGATGTCCTAAGGAGTTTGTAGACAGAAGCTGATCTTCAGGGCTTTACTGAAGTTCTGGCTGGAGCAGTCTGTGGAGCTGAAAGATCTTAGCGATTTTGAATTGTTGTGGTTGTAGACTTTAAAGGAAACACCTATTGAGGAAGTCCGCAAGGCTGGATCATCTGGGCCACTCATCTTCTTTAGTGTCTGATCTGTTTTCTGCTGAGGTTTCTGTTGTCCAGTTGTCCCTGGATTCCTTGAATGGATGCTTTAAATCTCCTGGAAAGATAAGAACAGAGCCCTGCAATAATCCTAACTCTGGGACAATTACCTTTTTTTTTGGGTGGGGGGGGGTCGTCATGTAATACTTCTCCTGAACGAATTTGGTTTTTTGACAATATATAAAGTATTATCTTTCAGGCTGGATTAAAGAAGAAATTATTTTGTTATTTCAGAGCTAAACAAACCTTTAGTGTATATATTTTGAGATCTCAAGGAACAATTTATTTGCATTGAGCATGCCTTTTGTAAGTAGCTTTCAAACTTAAATCCTTCCCAATCCTATGTGCCTGTCTATTCATTTTAAATATTGGGATCAAAGACCTGTGGTTCCCAACTGAAGGGATTAAAGATGTGCTCTATCACCCCTGGATCAGAGTTTTTCTCTATTTAGAGATTGTTTTGTTTCAGGCTGATGTTGAGCTCTGAAATCTGCCTGTTTCTGTCTCTAGTGTGTTGGGATTAAGGGTGTATTCTTCTCTAATGATGGGATTAAGGGTGTGCACCATCACCACCCTGTTCCTTGTAACTCTAGAATTTATAAAACAATTAACTCTATAATGCTCCTCCCATCTATGCTGAAGTTAAAGACATGGGCTAACACCACGCCTTTAATGTATTTTACCTTAGCTGTAAGTTTTTTCGACTCTTGGAGGTTTATAAAACCAGGTTGAACAGCTGTAACCTTTAATTTATTTATAGTGTTTTAGACCTGTTACCTACTTTTTTAATTAATAAAGTTATTTATTTGTTGCTTCAGGTTACATCTCCATCATATTGTCCTCTTTCCCCCCTTCCCAGCCCGACCTCCCATCCTCTACACCCTAACGCTTCCCTCTTGCTCTTCTGGAGAGGAGTGTCCCTACATAACAGTCCCTCACCCCAGTTGAGAAGTCACATGAGGGTAAAGAGCCTCTTCATACACTGGGGGCCTACAAGGCAGTACCACCAGTGAAAAGTGTCTCACTGCTAGGAAGGGAAAACTAAAAAACAGACCAACAAACAAACAAACCAACAAAAACAAAAAAAAAAAAAGAAAGAAAAAAGAGGTCTATGCCCATGTTCCCTTTGGTGTGTTGGTGGTAGCACAGATATCCTGTACTATATAGTTAAAATCCTACTATAAGTGAATAGATGCCATGTGCATCCTTCTGAGTCTAGGTTAGCTCACTCAGGATGAGCTTCTCTACTTCCATCCATTTGGCTGCAAATTCCATAATTTCATTGTTTCTGATAGCTGAGTAATGTTCCATTGTATAGATATACCACAATTTTTTAATCCATTCTTCAGTTGAGGGACATCTGGGTTGTTTCCAGCTTCTAGCTATTACAAATAAGGCTGCTATGAACATAGATGAGGAGACCTCCTTATCATTCCATGAGAAGTCATTTGGATGTATACCCTGAAGTGGTATGGCTGGGTCCTGAGGCAAAGCTCTTCCAAGTTTTCTAAGATATCGCCATACTGACCTCCATAGTGGTCGCACAAGCCTGCACTCCCACCAGCAATGAAGGAGGGTTACCCTTTCTCCACAACCTCGTCAGCATGTGCATGTGCTGTCATTTGAGCTTTTGATCTTAGCCATTCTGAAAGGTGTGAGATGGAAACTCAGGGTCATCTTCAGTTGAATTTCTCTGATAATTAAGGATGTTGAGCATTTCCTCAAGTGTCTCTCAGCCATTAGGGAATCCTCCTTTGTGAATTTTCTATTTAGCTACATCCCACATTTTTTGATTGGATTACTTAGTTTCTTGGCATTTAATTTCTTGTGTTCTTTGTAGATTTTGGGTACTAGCCCTCTGTCAGAAGTTGGTGAAGATTTGCTCCCAGTCTGTAGGCTGCCGTTTTGTTTGAATGACAGTGTCTTTTGCCTTACAGAAGCTTTTCGGTTTCATAAGGTCCCATTTATTGATTGTTGCTCTTAGGTCCTGAGCTGTTGGTGTTCTTTTCAAGAAGTTGTCACCTGTGCCAATGATTTCCAGGGTTTTTCCCGCTTTTTCTTCTAGTAGATTTAATGTGTCCAGCCTTATGTTAAGGTCTTTGATCCACTTGGACTTAAGTTTTGTACAAGGTGACAAG
>CAJQZJ010031998.1:36241-83030 GCA_907164525.1 Lophiomys imhausi | reverse complement strand
TATTTCTGTTGTTTTGTATTGTATTTATTGTTATAAGAGAAAGAACCTTTTGTTGGACTGAAAGGGGGAGCTCTTGGGGGCAAAAAGATCTACCTTAAACTAAAAAAAAAGAAAAGATAGAGTAGAGGATGGGGCGTTGAGGGGGAAGAGGGTGGAAGTGTGGGACAGGAGGGGGGGGAGTAGGGAAGGGATTGTGACTGAGATGTAACTTGAAGAAATAAAAGATAAATTATAAAAAAACGAGTAAGATTTGATAGCCAAGATCCACTCAAAAATGCTAGGTGTGTTAGCATAGGTGTGATCCCAGCCTGGGGAGGTAGAGACAGTTGGAACTTAGGGGATCATTGGCCAGCCATCCTACTCTACTTGCCCAGCTCCAGGCTAGTGGGAGATACTGTCACTAAAAACCAATATGGATGTCTCTTGAAAAACAACATCTGAGATTGTTCTCTGATTCTATGCCCACATGTGTACAGAAATAGGGATACAAGAATATCTGGAAGATCATATGCATGTTGCAGATATATGTTTTATGTCTACACAATGCAAATACAGACATTTAAAGAGTAATAGAACTGAAACAAACTGGTGATTTAGTAGTTTTATTTGAGCCAATCTCTTGTCATCTTTAATTTATTTCACGCTGTCCTTTACTCGATAAAGTAGGTCTCTTGTATTAACACCCAGTCTATTTTATAGGAGGCTTTTTCTTCTAGAATATTGGTGTCATACCTCCCATCTTAAGTTTCTAAACAGTGAACTAGGTTGGCTTTATATTTTCTGGAAAGAGATATAAATATTTATACATGGGTATACATTATGTGTTCAAAGACTAATTGACTTTTCTTCCTGAAAGAACTTCCTTTCTAAAATTTGACCATATTTATTTATATTAGATCTGAATTACACTGAAAATCAGATATATCAAGTTAGGAAATGGCTAAGCCAGTGAAGTAGTCCCATTGTAAATGTAAGGACCTGAGTTTGACCCTTAACATTCATCTGAAAACCCATGTGTCATGGTGGCACATATTACTATCAGTGCTGGGGTTTAGCAACAAGCTGAGAACCAGTATAAGCCTAGCTGGCAAGCTCCAACCCAAAGTGAGATCCTATCTTGAAAATTAAGGTAGGCAACTTCCAAGAATTGGCACCATAAACTGGCTTCTGGCTTCTGTACTTGTGGTTGCATGTACATATCTGCACTCTTGCACACATAAACATGCACACACACACACCTATCTAGGTATCTCTGACTTAACTGTGTTGCAGTCTCCTGGGTTTGTGAATGGGCTCTTATCCCTTGGTAGTGGAAGGGAAAATGTTTATAGTAGGTCACAGTACATATCTGGAGATATAATATATGTGTGCCAGACTGCACAGCACAGTTAAGCTCAAAGTCTATTATCTACTCTGAAATATCTTTAATGATCTAAACACAGAATTGAATCTTCTACCTCAGTGAGGCTGTTTCATTTCATGCATTGTAAAGTCTTTTCAAGTGGTTTGGTTTCTATGCTGTTTGACTAGGCTTGTGTAAAACCACAAATTGGGGGGGGGGTTATCATTGAAATACCCTTATATCATGCCTATAATGAAGTTGACAATAAGTTTTTAAATACCACAGTAGGTTATATATCTTAAAGAAGACCTTCATAGTCTTAAAGTTTCCACAATCTCTGATATTTGATATGAGTAATTGGGGTAACTGATTTTAATATGCCTTTCATCTTTTTGTCTGTTGCTGAAGAGTTTTCTAGAATCATTGGTTTCCACAGAGTGCTGATGATATCCAGAGGCAAACTAAGATGATGTTAGCCTTGGAATCTTTAAATATTTAGAAGACTCTACAAGATCCAAACACAGAGTTAGAAAATGTAGCTTATGTTGAGTGCTGAAGTGAGGTAGGCTAATTACATGCAACAGCATTCAAGCTTTGTTTTTAAGGCTGAAGAAAGCTCATGTTTCTGGGGAAACATGAGCAATTTTATGAGTCTTGTCTTGTGTTTCAGAAACAGAATCATTAGGCCGATAGCTTGACTGTATTTAGAGTTTATTGATCTCAGGAGGAGCCTGGTGGCTGCACTTAGGGGTTGGGCTCAGTGAGCTCAGTAGCTGTCACAAAATCACATAACCCTACCCCACAGGGTCAAGGAATCTGCAAATCCAGGAACACAGAGTAAAGGCCCTGAAATGAAGACAACAAATGTTTGTATTGTACCTTACATAAATATCATGGCTGGACAAAGAGTTTGACAGGCAAAGATAAAGACCCCTGAGTTTGAATGTCACTTTCTAATAAGTCCATGTAATTCTTACTAAACTTAAGCTCTACTTTGTTTCCCGGGAATATAATATAACCAAAATATATTTTTTGTTGTTTATTTTTTGAGACAGGATTTCATGAGCCCAATTTAGCCTGGAACTTAAAATCATATGAATCCAAAGTTGACCCGAACTCCTGATCCTCCGAAATTCACCTCACAGTCACCCAGACATGTACCTACATACCCAGTTTATGAGGTGTTGGGGATGGAGTCCAGGGCTTCTTATATGCTAGGCAAACATTCCACGAATTAAAATATTTTTCCAGTATTTTTTTCCCAAAGAAAATTTATTAATTTGATTTTCCTATAAATGCCACATCAAATAAATGAAAATTTATAGACGTTTTCTAACTTCAATGAGAAACTAAGTTCCTAGATATATATAGACACCCATCCACAATTTTTTAGAGATTTTTTTAAAAATTGTAATCTACAGTCAGGATCTAGGTTTCCTAATTGTTTTGGTGTGAAAGAATTAATTCAATAACAAAATTTATATACTAACAGTATATTGGAGCTGTTGCCATATAATTCTTTAATTTTGGTCAAGTCCATAAATAATTAGTTAATTGTGGAACTACCTTTAAACCCAACCTCAGCATTTTCTGTTTGCAGTAGATAATGGTCTACAAAGAAATGCACAAGTCAAAGTAATGGACATTTATACCACAACCTCTCCAAATATTCAGGATCATTATGGAAGAGGGAGTGAAAACAGTGTGATAGCCAGAGGTTGTAGGTAACTATAAGGAAACATTGTCTTCTGGACACACTAGGGCAACTGCATATATGAATTCACAGTAGACATAACATTATGCATACCATATCAAATCCTGGGATGGAGAGGAGAGTAGGGCAAGAGGTTTATATGGTTTAGCTCCCACTCAGGAGCTATTGTGAATTCTCAAAGTTTTCTCTAAAAGTGTAATTCCTGAAAATCCAACTCAAATGGTAGGCCATAGCATCCAAAAATATTTGGTAATCACAAATTGACCTTGATGACAGAAAGGAAAGTGTGACACTATGCTGGGTGGGAAAGGAAAGGGAGGTGGATCTGGAAAGATCTGGGAGGAATACATATGATCAAACATCATTTTATAAAGTTCTCAAAGGACAACTAAGAATTGTAAAAATGCAATATTTTTGTTATTGCTTTTTTTTCAAAATAAAATCAACTCATATTACTCTGAATCAAAAAATCTTATTATAGTAATTTAAATCAAGAAGCATGTAAGAGTGTCATAATTCATTAACTTATTTAAATTTCATTTAAATGAAAGATTAAGCTTTAACTAGCAATAAGATCAGAATTAATGCTGAATTTTAATACATATTTTGTCGCCAAGGTTATTGAAACTATGCACATGTTCTTTTACACTTTTGAAAAAATTGTTTCACCTAAATCTTCATTACAACTTTGCAAGAGTTACAGAAAATAGTACCCACAGATCTGTTGTTAAAATATTGAAGCCCACACATAGGATCTCAGTTTTAGAGGACCCCAGTTCCAGACAGAAAGCAGGGGGCCAAAGGGCTTCATACAGATTAAACCAGGTTGCCAAGAACATCAAAATCGGTCAGCTAATCTCAGACTAGAATTGTACTACAGATAAGAAATTGTGCTAATGATGTGTTAAATGCACTATACTGTGGGGAGCTAGATATGTTTAGGTTTCTGTTTCTCTCTTTGAGTTGGTGTATAATTGTTTAACAAACTTCTTAGGTGATGTTTAAACCAATACTCTAGGAAAAGAAATGTAAAACTCCTTCTTAGTGATATTTTGAGGTTTTAGAAGGTCTATCAACGTCATTCACCACATAAACAAGATGAAAGAAAAAAACCACATGATAATCTCGCTAGATGCAGAAAAAGCATTTGACAAAATCAAACACCCCTTCATGCTAAAAGTTCTGGAGAGAACGGGCATACAAGGGCCGTACCTAGAAATAATAAAGGCAATATACAGCAGGCCAGTGGCCAACATCAAAATAAATGGAGAGAAATTAGAATCATTTCCTCTAAACTCAGGGACAAGACAAGGATGTCCACTTTCACCATATCTCTTCAATATAGTACTTGAAGTCCTTGCTAGAGCAATGAGACAACTAAAGGAGATCAAGGGGATAAACATCAGAAAAGAAGAAGTCAAATTATCCCTATTTGCAGATGATATGATAGTATACATAAGCGACCCCAAAAATTCCACCAGAGAACTCTTACAGCTGATAAACACCTTCAGCAAAGTGGCTGGATACAAAATTAATTCAAAAAAAATCAGAAGCCATTCTTTATACAACAAAAAAAATGGGCTGAGAAAGAAATAAGAGAAACAACCCCCTTCACAATAGCCACAAACAACATAAAATACTTGGGGGTAACTCTAACCAAGCAAGTAAAGGACCTGTACAACAAGAACTTCAAGCCCTTGAAGAAAGAAATGGAAGAGACCTTTAGAAGATGGAAAGATCTCCCATGCTCATGGATAGGTAGGGTCAACATAATAAAAATGGCCATCCTACCAAAAGCAATATATAGATTAAATGCAATTCCTATCAAAATACCAACACAATTTTTTATAGACTTGGAAAGAGCTAGCCTCAATTTCATATGGAACAACAAAAAGCCCAGAATAGCTAAATCAATCCTGTACAATAAAAAAACATCTGGAGGTATTACCATCCCAGATTTCAAGCTGTACTACAGAGCAATAGTTGTAAAAACAGCATGGTCCTGGTATAGAAACAGACCAGTAGGTCAATGGAATCGAATTGCAGATCCAGAAATAGACCCACACACTATGGCCACCTAATTTTTGACAAAGAAGCCAAAACGGCACAATGGAAGAAGGACAGCATCTTCAACAAATGGTGCTGGTCCTACTGGATGTCCATTTGTAAAAAGAATGAAGTTACACCCATACTTATCACCCTGTACAAAACTTAAGTCCAAGTGGATCAAAGACCTTAACATAAGGCCGGTCACACTAAATCTACTATAAGAAAAAGTGGGAGAAACCCTCGAACTAATTGGCACAGGCGACAACTTCCTGACCAGAACACCAACAGCTCAGGACTTGAGATCAACAATCAATAAGTGGGACTTCATGAAACTGAAAAGCTTCTGTAAGGCAAAGGACACTGTCATTCGAACAAAACGGCATCCTACAGACTGGGAGAAAATCTTCACCAACCCCACATCTGACAGAGGGCTAATATCCAAAATCTACAAAGAACTCCAGAAATTAAATGCCAAGAAACCAAATAATCCAATCAAAAAATGGGGGACAGAGCTAAATAGAGAATTCACAAAGGAGGAATCCCTAATGGCTGAGAAACACTTGAAGAAATGCTCAACATCCTTAATCATCAGAGAAATGCAACTCAAGACAACTCTGAGATTCCATTTCACACCTGTCAGAATGGCTAAGATCAAAAACTCAAATGACAGCACATGCTGGCAAGGGTGTGGAGAAAGGGGTACCCTACTCCATTGCTGGTGGGAATGCAGGCTTGTGCAACCACTATGGAGGTCAGTCTGGCGATATCTTAAAAAACTTGGTATAGCTCTGCCTCAGGACCCAGCCATACCACTTCTGGGTACACACCCAAATGCCTCTTCACGGAATCATAAGGAAGTTTCCTCATCTATGTTTATAGCAGCCTTATTTGTAATATCTAGAAACTGGAAACAACCCAGATGTCCCTCAACCGAAGAATGGGTCAAAAAACTGTGGTACATCTACACAATGGAATATTATTCAGCTATCAGGAATAATGAAATTATGCAATTTGCAGCCAAATAGATGGAACTAGAAAAGCTCATCCTGAGTGAACTAACCCAGACTCAGGAGGACACATATGGCATCTATTCACTTATAGTAGGATTTTAGCTATATAGTAGAAGGTATCGATACTACAACTAACACACCAAAGGGAACTTGGACATAGACTTCTTATTTTTAATTTTTATTCTTTATCTATTTTTTATATATTAGTTATATTTTTTTCTATTTTTTAGTCTTTTTTATCTATCGTATGCTTATTGGTTTGTTTGTTTAGTAGTTCTCTCTCCCGTACAACGAGAAAATTTTCACTGATGGTACTGCCTTGTAGATCCCCAATGAATGAACAGGGTCTTGGCCCTCATACGACCTCTCAACCGAGATGAGGGACTGTTATATAAGGACACCCCACCCCAGAGAAATGGGATGGAAGGGTTGGGAAGTAAAGAAAAAAAAATGAAATGTGATGTTTCGGCCTTTTACTACTAATTGTCATAAACTGTTTAGGATAATTAAGAAATGCAAACTAATGGTTATGCAAGCCGGTCATTCAGTTAGGTACTATGACAGCCTATTATAGTTACTTCCTAAGCTAATCAGAAATAAACCGGCAAGAGACAAGCAACATCTGCTTACCCTAATATAAGAGATGGATAGGACCTCTTCAAAAACTTCAAGAGATCTGCAGAATATGGCATTCAGAGATGTTTTCGTAACTTTAGATTTTTTTATATCAAGACATATCAACTCCTGACAGCACCCCCTATTCTCCTCCAAGTAGAAGATGAGCATCGAAGAATCTCCAGTGGGAGATGATTGAATTAGTCGCAAGCCTATCTCTTGGTAGGAAAAACCCCTTGCCCCAACTGTAGACAGAATGCTGTCCAAAAAGGACAAAACCTGGAAGCAGGTAAGTCGACAGTCTAGCTCTGCCAAGACAGGGTAGGTAAGTCCTTCATAACCCCTGCTCTACAATCAATGTCTGTCAGAGAAACGGGGCCAAATGACTGAAGATCGATGCTGTAATGTATGGAGAGAAAATGGGAACTGTCCAGGCACCCACAGGTATGTCATTTCTTAGTTTGGGAAGCTGCAGACCCTGTACTTCCTATAAAATCAGATATATTTATCCCTCTCAGGTCTCTGAGGTAGTTGAAGAACAGATAGCTAGAGTTTCATAAATTAATTTTGAGTTGTTTGGAGTCAAGAGAGTGTTATAGATCTAAGAAGATACTTTTAAAATTGTGTTGCAAGTTAGTATGAATGTTGAGTCAGATATAGACCTTTAAACTCATGGAGATGTTTAGATAGTAGAATGTTAAAGTCAAGTACCAAATACATATGGACTGGTCATTGGCAATGTACGTTAAGCCATATAACCCTCATAACTGTGGCCTAATTACCTCTGTTGTACTGTATTGTACTTGTTATTATAAGAGAAAGAGCCATTTGTTGGACTGAAAGGGGAAACTGTAGGGGGAAATAAGATATACCTTAAACTTAAAAGGAAAAAAAAAAGGGAAGAGGATGGGGGGTTGAGGTTGGGAGGTTGGGCCTGGAGGGGGAATAGGGAGGGGACTGCGATTGAGATGTAACTTGAAGAAATAAAAAATAAAGGAAAAAATCAAAAAAAATTATTTACTTGTACTTATATGTAATTTTTCGGCAGTATTAATCATGTTAATCAGGGGGAGCGAAGATGGCGGCGACCTACACTGACGCATTCTGAACGCGGGGAAAAAAGAGCCATAAAAAACACAGAGTTACTGGGCACTGTGCAAAAACCGGAGGGGCTAGACCCCCCCGCTCACAGCTCCCAAGGGACTGTTAAAAGTCCTAGGGCAAGGCTCTCCCCATCTCTCACAGACCCGGAGGCCACTAAACCGGGGATTCGGGAACTCCCATTTGGTGAGGCGCCTGGTAAGATCGATCCCAACTTACAGCAGGCAGAATCAGGGTCCATTTGGCCATAGATCGCTGTCCTATTGGGCTCCCCACACATCAGGTTGAACTTATACCCACTTAGAAAAGGTTGCGAGATAGTGGAAGCCTTAGCAAGGAACAAACAGGGGGCTCAGTGGGTGGTCCGCAGCCGCTCGTGAAGCAGACGGCGGGAGGTTCCCAGAGAGCGCAGGAAGCGGGGAACACAAAAGCAGGCGGGAGGGGCCAAATCCCGCACAATCATGATAGCGCAGCTGGGGAGCGAGCACGGCTGGCAGGGCCAAATCCCCTCCAGTCCACAGCAGGTCATCTGGGGAGAGAGACAGGCGTGGGTGGGACCAGGGGTCCATGCACCCACGGCGGAGCTGCTGGGACGAGAGGTGCACTCAGGCAGCCGGAGGATCCGGGGCTTGGGGTACCCACGGGACCCGTGGTGGTGCAGACAGAAAGGAAATCAGGCACAGGGTCCAGCCCTGTGGCGAGAAGACTATAGAGAAACCAGAAATCGGGACCATAGCTGTATCCTGGAAAATCCAGACATATCAGGTGTGGAGCCAGACCCTGTCAGCCTCCGGGATGACAAACAAAGCCCACAGAATCTGTCCCTGGGCAAACAGGCCCATACCATCAGAACCATTACAGGCTGATAACTCAGAGTGCAACATAGAGAAGTCTGAATTGGGAGCAGTGAAACAATCCTGGTCCATTACTCACAACCTGGGAATAGGCTGCACCAGATCACAGTGCCTCTGGCCATTAAAATCACAGTGACCTTGAAATCCCCCTGTAAGCAATGACAGATAGCCAAGTAACTCGTCCCCTGCACCAAATCATCCACTGTGGTTCCAAGCACACGAAAAAGACAGCTAAATGCATCCAATGGCGAAAGGTGAAAAAAAAATAGAAATCAAGGAATTATGACTCCAACAAAGCAGAACCACCCTAGCTCATCCAATTCGGATGACCACACACCAACAGAAACACATGAAAACATTGACAATTCTGCAGTATGGAAAGTGATAGAGTCCCTGCAAGAAGAACTTAAATCTATGAAGGAATTCAAAGAAACCACAATTCTACAAATCAAAACAAGGAACAACACCATTAAAGAGCTCCAAGCCAAGGTGACAGAGCTTGAACAGGAAAAGGAAAAAGCCATGAAAGATTTTCATACAAAAACAAGCAAGCTGGAGAAGGAAATGTACAAAACGAACAAAACCATACAAGACATGAAAATAGAAATAGAAACAATAAAGAAAACACAGTCAAAGTTAAAAGAGGAAGTGGAGAACCAAGGGAAGAGAACAGGAACTACGGATGAGAGCAACAATAGGATGCAAGAGATGGAAGACAGGATCTCAGGCATGGAAGATTCAGTGGAAGAAATCAGTACATCATCCAAAGAAAATGAGAAGGCTAAAAAATCTCTCACCCACAACATCCAAGAAATCAAGGACTCATTGAAAAGACGGAACCTAAGAATTATAGGTATAGAGGAAAGAGAAGACTCCCGACTCCAAGGTCCAGGAAATATCTTCAACAAAATCATAGAGGAAAACTTCCCAAACCTGAAAAAAGAGATGCCAATAAAAATCCAAGAGGCATACAGATCACCAAACAGATTAGACCAGAAAAGAAACTCCTCTCGCCACATAATAATTGAAACCCCAAATGTACAGAACAAAGAAAGAATATTAAAAGCTGTAAGAGAAAAAGGTCAAGTCACATACAATGGCAGACCCATCAGGATTACACCTGACTTCTCCCCAGAAACGATAAAAGCTAGGAGGGCCTGGTCAGATATACTACAAGTCCTAAGAGATCATAGATGCCCAGCCAGACTACTTTACCCAGCAAAACTCTCTATCAACATAGATGGAGAAAACAAGATATTCCATGACAAAATTAAATTTAAACAATATCTACCCACAAACCCAGACCTACAGAAAATCCTAGAAGGAAAATCCCAACCCAGAGAAGAAAACTCCACCCAAGAAAACAAAGGGAATAGAAAACCCATCAGCAACTAAACCAAAAGAGGAACAGAACCACCGCCTATACCAAACTAATGGGAAATAACAACCCCAGGTCACTAATATCCATCAACATCAGTGGACTCAACTCTCCAATAAAAAGACATAGGTTTACAGAGTGGATCCGCAAGCAAGACCCTTTCTTATGCTGTATCCAAGAGACACATCTAACTACAAAAGATAGACACTGCCTCAGAGTAAAGGGCTGGGAAAAGGTTTTCCAAGCAAAAGACCCAGGAAGCAAGCTGGAGTAGCCATCCTAATATCAAACAAAACAGACTTCCAACTGAAGTTAATGAAGAAAGACAAAGAAGGGCACTATATACTCATTAAAGGGAATATTCATCAAGAGGAAATCTCAATACTGAACATCTATGCCCCAAATACAAAGGCACCTACTTTCGTAAAAGAAACACTTCTAAAACTTAAAGCGCACGTCGATCACAACACATTAGTAGTGGGAAACTTCAACAAACCACTCACAACAAAAGACAGATCATCAAGACAGAAGACAAACAGAGAAATGTTGAGTCTAACAGAGATCATGAAACAAATGGACCTAACAGGTATCTACAGAACGTTTCACCCAAACACAAAGGAATACACCTTTTTCTCAGCACCCCACGGAACCTTCTCCAAAATCGACCACATAATTGGCCACAAAGATAGTCTCAGTAGATACAAGAAAATTGAAATAACACCTTGTATCTTATCAGACCACCACGGAATAAAGCTGGTCTTCAACAGTAAAAGAATCAACAGAAAGCCTACACACACATGGAAATTGAACAGCTCCTTACTGGATGACCACTGGGTCAGGGAAGAAATAAAGAAGGAAATCAAAGACTTCTTAAAATCCAACGACAATGAAGACACAACATACCCAAACCTATGGGATACATTGAAAGCTGTGCTACGAGGAAAGTTCATAGCACTAAGTGCTTTCAAAAAGAAAATTGTGACAGCTCATATTAGTGAACTAACAGCTAAGCTGGGTGAATTGGAAAAAAAAGAAACAAACACTCCCAAGAAGAGCAGAAGACAGGAAATCATCAAACTTAGAGCTGAAATCAACAACTTAGAATCAAAAAGAACTATACAAAGAATCAATGAAGCCAAGAGTTGGTTCTTTGAGAAAATCAACAAAATAGACAGACCCCTAGCCAAATTAACTAAAAGGCAAAGGGAAAGAACACAAATCAACAAAATCAGAAATGAAAAGGGAGAAATAACAACAGACATTGAGGAGATCCAGAAAATATTCGGACATTACTTTAAAAATCTATATTCCACTAAATTTGAAAACCTAAGCGAAATGGACAATTTCCTCGATAAATTCCACCTACCAAAACTAAATCAAAATCAGATTAACAGCTTAAACAGCCCAATAACACCCAAGGAAATAGAAACAGTCATTAATAATCTCCCAACCAAAAAAAGCCCAGGGCCAGATGGCTTTAGCACGGAAATCTACCGGACCTTCAAAGAGGAACTAACACCATTACTTTTCAAACTCTTCCACCACATAGAAACAGAAAGATCACTGCCAAACTCATTCTATGAGGCCACTGTCATTCTGATTCCTAAACCACACAAAGACCCAACAAAGAAAGAGAACTTCAGACCAATCCCCCTCATGAACATAGATGCAAAGATACTTAATAAAATACTAGCAAACCGAATTCAAGAACACATAAAAAATATCATACATCATGATCAGGTAGGCTTCATCCCAGGAATGCAGGGATGGTTCAATATACAAAAGTCTATCAATGTAATTCACCACATAAACAAGATGAAAGAAAAAAACCACATGATAATCTCGCTAGATGCAGAAAAAGCATTTGACAAAATCCAACACCCCTTCATGCTAAAAGTCCTGGAGAGAACGGGCATACAAGGACCATAAAGGCAATATACAGCAAGCCAGTGGCCAACATCAAATTAAATAGAGAGAAACTTGAAGCATTTCCTCTAAACTCAGGGACAAGACAAGGATGTCCACTTTCACCATATCTCTTCAATATAGTACTTGAAGTTCTTGCTAGAGCAATAAGTCAACTAAAGGAAATCAAAGTGATAAACATTGGAAATGAAGAAGTCAAATTATCCCTATTCGCAGATGATATGTTAGTATACATAAGCGACCCCAAAAACTCCACTGAAGAACTCTTACAGCTGATAAACAACTTCAGCAAGGTGGCTGGATACGAAATTAACTCAAAAAAAAATCAGAAGCCCTTCTTTATACAACAAACAAGCATATCGAAAAAGAAATAAGGGAAACAACCCCTTTCACAATAGCCACAAACAATATAAAATACCTGGGGGTAACTCTAAACAAGCAAGTAAAGGACATATACAACAAGAACTTCAAGCACCTGAAGAAAGAAATTGAAGAAGCCATCAGAAGATGGAAAGATCTGTCATGCTCATGGATAGGTAG
Organism: Lophiomys imhausi; assembly: GCA_907164525.1. Classification (NCBI taxonomy): domain Eukaryota; kingdom Metazoa; phylum Chordata; class Mammalia; order Rodentia; family Muridae; genus Lophiomys; species Lophiomys imhausi. The sequence goes on along the minus strand of CAJQZJ010031998.1, from coordinate 70,501 downwards.
GATCAACATAATAAAAATGGCTATTCTACCAAAAGCAATATATAGATTCAATGCAATTCATATCAAATTACCAACACAATTCGTTATAGACTTGGAAAAAGCTATACTCAACTTCATATGGAACAACAAAAAGCCCAGAATAGCTAAATCAATCCTGTACAATAAAAAAGCATCTGGAGGTATCACCATCCCAGATTTCAAGCTGTACTACAGAGCAATAATAATAAAAACAGCATGGTACTGGTATAGAAACAGACCAGTGGATCAATGGAATCGAATTGAAGACCCAAATATGTACCCACACACCTATGGCCAACTAATCTTTGACAAAGAAGCCAAAACCGCACAATGGAAGAAGGACAGCATCTTCAACAAATGGTGCTGGTCCAACTAGATGTCCACTTGTAAAAGAATGAAATTAGACCCATACCTATCACCTTGTACAAAACTTAATTCCGAGTGGATCAAAGACCTCAACATAAGGCCGGCCACACTAAAGATACTAGAAGAAAAAGTAGGAGAAACCCTCGAACTCATTGGCACAGGTGACAACTTCCTGAACAGAACACCAACAGCTCAGGACCTGAGATCAACAATCAATAAGTGGGACTTCATGAAACTGAAAAGCTTCTGTAAAGCAAAGGACACTGTCATTCGAACAAAACGGCAACCAACAGACTGGGAGAAAATCTTCACCAACCCCACATCTGATAGAGGGCTATTATCTGAAATCTACAAGGAACTCAAGAAACTAAATGCCAAGAAACCAAATAATCCAATCAAAAAATGGGAGATGGAGCTAAATAGAGAATTCACAAAGGAGGAATCCCTAAGGGCTGAGAGACACCTGAAGAAATGTTCAACATCCTTAATCATCAGAGAAATGCAACTCAAGACGACCCTGAGATTCCACCTAACACCTGTTAGAATGGCTAAAATAAAGAGCTCAAATGATAGCGCATGCTGGCGAGGGTGTGGAGAAAGGGGTACCCTACTCCATTGCTGGTGGGAGTGCAGGCTTGTGCAAGCACTATGGAGGTCTGTCTGGCGATATCTTAGAAATCTAGGAATAACCTTGCCACAAGACCCAGCCATACCACTTCTGGGTATACACCCAAAGGACCTCTCACGGAGACATAGGGAAGTCTCCTCATCTATGTTCATAGCAGCCTTATTTGTAATAGCTAGAAATTGGAAACAACCTAGATGTCCCTCAACTGAAGAATGGATTAAAAAATTGTGGTACATCTATACAATGGAATATTACTCAGCTATCAGAAACAATGAAATCATCCAATTTGCAACCAAATGGATGGATCTAGAGGAGCTCATCCTGAGTGAGCTAACCCAGTCTCAGAAGGATGCACACGGCATCTATTCACTTATAGTAGGATTTTAACTATATCGTAAAGGATATCTATACTACAACCAACACATCAAAAGGAACAAGGACATAATTTTTTTTAATCTTTTTCTATTTCCTTCTTTTTTTCTTTTTTTCTCTGTCCTTTTCCCTTCTCTTTTTCCTCTCTTTTTTTGTTGATATTCTTTGTTTTTGTGGGTTTGTGTGTTTGTTGGTCTTTTTTTTTTAGTATTCCCCCAGTAGCAATGAGACACCATTCACTGGCAGTACTGCCTCGTAGGCCCCCGGTGAATGAAGAGGCTCTTGGCCCTCATATGACTCCTGATCTGTGGTGAGAGACTGTTAGGCAGGGACACTCCACCCCAGAGGAACAAGACGGAAGGGTCAGGGGGTAGAGCATGGGAGGGTGGGGCTAGGAAGTGGGAAAAGAGGACAATATGATAAGGATGTAACCTGAAGCAACAAACAAATAAATTTATCAACTAAAAAAAAAAAAAAAAAAAAAGAAAAGAAAAAAAAAGGCAGGGGGCAGGGTTGAAACACTGTGAATGGAACAGAGGATACAGCCATTCGGCCTGGATTTGCAGACCTCCAGGTGTAGAGAAGACGTGGAGCTAAGGTAAAATACAAGAGAATTGTGGTATTGGCCCATGCCTTTGACTTCAGCGGAGACGGGGTGAGCACCGTAGAGTTGGTGGTCTTATGTACTCTGGAGTCATACGGAGCGGGGTGGTGAGGGTGCATACTCTTGGTCCCACCATTCAAGAAGAGTACACCCTTGATCCCAGCTCCCAACACACTGGAGACAGAAACAGGCAGATCCCGCAGCTCAGGGTCAGCCTGATGCAGGGCAAACTCTGAATAGAGAAAGACTTCGATCCAGGAGTGGTGGAACACATCTTTGATCCCTTCAGATGAGAAACACAGGTCCCTGTTCCCAATAATGAGAGTTCAGAGACACACACATGGGATTTGGAGGGACCTAGGTTTGGAGGCTACTTACAAAAGGCCTTCTCGATGCAGGCAGATTGTCCTTTGGGATCTCAAAATATATACACTAGAGCTGGTTTAGCTCCAAGGTGACAGAATGATTTCTTCTTTAACCCAGATTGAAAGATAACACTTTGTATGTTGTCGGAAGGACAAATTTGCTTCAGGAGAAGTACTACCTAGCCCCCCCCCATCCCCCCTCCCAGAAAAAAAAAAAAGAGGGCAATTGTCCTAGGGATGGGATTGGGGCAGGGCTCTGTTCTTATCGTTCCAGGAGAATCGAAGTGTCCATTAGGGGAGCCCGGGGACAGCGGACAGCGGAATCCTCAGCAGAGAGCAGAATCAGGCACCAAGGAGGATGAGTGACCCAGTTGATTCTGCCTGGCAGACTTCCTCAATAACTGTCTCCATCGGGGGCCTGCTACCACCACTGCAATCCAGTGTCGCTGGGACCGTTCAGCTCTACACAATGCCCCGGCAGGAACCTCAGTGAAGCCTGCAAGATCAGCTTCTGTCTACAAACCCCTTAGGTCATCTAAACAGGTGAGAACAGAAGGACTGAACCTAAAAGAATTGTACTAACATTTTTAATAATTTTTCCCATTTGGGTTGGGGCCCCAAACAGGTCTACTATGACCCAAATCAGCAGGAAGTCACTTTAAGAGAGCGACGTCCCATGCCCAGAGGGTGGGGAGGTTGTTTCTCCGCTCTTCTTTTTGGTTATTTGAAGGTTAACTGAAAACTCTGTTATGTAGGGGAATAGACTACAAGCTGATAAATGATCCTGTCTTAATGGGTTTTGGAGGTTAGCCCCAGGGAATTCCTACTTTTCCTTTTCTGTATCCTTCTTCCTCTCCTATGTAGGAGTGCATGGGCTTGAGAAAAATGAGATATAGACATAGCACAGGAAGGTCCAAGAAGAAGGGGCAGATTATTGAATATGCCCTTATACCTTTGTATATTGATACAAAATTAGTAGGTTATTTGGCTAAAGTGGTATTGACCATTGTTTATTGTGCAAAAATAAGATTGTATTGGATTACATCAGTATTGATCTTTGTATATTGATACAAAATTAAGATTATAGTTGGCCACAATGGTATTGACCCTAGCATATGGGCGTAATATTAAGATTATATTGGGCTACATAGGCATTGATCTTGGTATATTGATACATAATTAAGAGTATATTTAACCACAATTGAATAGATCTTTGTATATTGATACAAATTTAAAGGTAACGCTTCCTAATGGTATCATACCTAGAGATACTTAATAATAAAATGTGAAGCTCTGACCTCTTGATACCAACCGTCTAAAACGGTCTAGGATAGTTAAAACAAACTCCTAGTCATGCAAACATGTCTCTTTGTTAGCTACTATGACAGTCTATCACAGATATTCTCTAAACTACCCAGTAATCAAGTTGCTAAGAGACAAGCAACATTTGCTTATCTAAATACAAGAGATGGATAGGGCATCTTCAAAAACCCCTAGAGATCTGCAGAATATGGCATTCAAAGATGTTATCTTAAATCAAGATTTTTTTTTGATATCGAGACATATCAGCGCCTGACAGCACCCCCTATTCTACTCCAAGTAGAAGATAAGCATCAAAGAACCTCCACTGTAAGATGGTTGAATTAGTGGCAAGCCTTTCTCTTGGCATGAAAAAACCCCTTGCACCAACTGCAGACAGACTGCTGTCCAAAAAGGACAAAACTTGGTAGCAGGGAAGTCGACAGCCTAACTCTGCCAAGACAGGGTAGGTAAGTCCTTCATAATCCCTGCTCTACAACAAATGTCTGTCAGAGAAACAGGATCCAAAGGCTGAAGATTGATGCTGGAATGTATGGAGAGAAAATGGGAACTGTCCAGGCAGTCATTGGTATGTTCTTTCTTAGTTTTGGAAGCTGCAGGCTCTGCACTTCCTATATAAGCAAATATATTTATCCCTCTCAGGTCTCTGAGGTGGTTGAAGAATAGACAGATAGAATCTTATAGTTAAATTTTGAACTGTTTAGGAATCAAGAGGGTGTTATAGATCTAAGAAGATACTCTTAAAAGTGTGTTGCAAGATAGTAAGAATGTTGAGTCACATATAGACCTTTAAACTCATGGAGTTGGGTAGATAGTAGAATGTTAAAGTCAGGGGCCAAATTGGTATAAACTGAACATTGGGAAGGTATACTGGGCCAATTTACTCTCATAAATGTGGCATATTTATATCTATTGTTTTGTATAATACGTACTGTTATAAGAGAAGGAACCAGCTGTTGGACTGAAAGGGGAAACCTCTGGAGGGAAGAGGGTGGAAGGGCGGGTTAGGAAGGGGGAATAGGGAGGGGTTTGTTACTGAGATGTAACTTGAAGAAAAAAAATAAAGTATTTAAAAAAAATCATGTTAATCCTTAACCCGCCATTATAAATGAGCACACAGAGACCTGATGGATTTTAACCAGCCTTGGCCTGGATTGTGCAATCTTAGACCATCTAAGCTAGCTCTTAATTCTGTTCCCTAAATATGACCCCATATATGCATACGTCCCCTGGGTTGTTATTCTCCATGCTATGCCAATGTTCTTGGCCACGTGGAATGAAGTTTTTTTTTTTCTAACCTATGGCGTGTGTCCTGTTTCCTGCTCTTTGCTTCTTCTCTTGGTTGCTTCTTCTTCCCATGAACCTCTCTGCTTCAGAAGCCCATGCTCTTTAGTCCTGCCTACCTCTGTCTTTGCTTAATCTCAGGTTTCATCATTTATTTAACCAATCAGAGACAATGGATAACAAGAAAGGTGGCACAGCTTCACTTGGTATACAGCAAGCAGACTTTTGGGAACAGGTTAATTAGTACTAAAAATGCATAACATCACCCCATCAAACCTGCTTCATTTCTGAGGAGCCAGGTTGGACATCTCAAAGTCTCTTGTAACTTTAGCTCCTGGAAGATCTGATGCCTGTAGCCTCAGACACCTGAACATACATACACAAGCCCTACCCCCCCCCCCCCCCAGAAACATATACTCATAATTAAAAATAAAATAAATCTTAACAACTTTTTTAAAGATTGACAATCTTAATAATCAAGATTAGCCATCACTCTACTAAAAGAAGCAGCTATGTAAGCTGCATAGTCAAATATACACAATAAAATAATTTTTAAATAATTATTAGTATTCATTAAGAGCCTACTATGTGCAAAACATGATGATGAACTCTACCTTAACTTTTCAACTTACATCTTCTCACAATCCTCTCCCTTGTTTAATGTGCTGGTAGTTTTGGACTCTGCTATTTACTAAAAGTGGCTTCCTGGTACCCCTTGTCCTTTCTGCAGTTGGTTTATGCCTACTTACTCTTCAGTCTGGGTGTTAACATGGGTTTATCTATCATGCAGTTCCTCCATTAAACCAGTTTCAAGATTTCTCAGGATTGCCATCCTTAGTCTCCCATTCTGGTGAACATTTTTTTTTTCTTTTGAAAAATTTACTTAGTCGAAGATGTTACTATATTTTCAGTGGGTAATTGGAAGAGAGACACTGAGTAAATAGTCATGCCCTAACAACCTTCCAAAACTGTCATGGGTAGGATTTTGACTAGTCAGATAGAGAAAGGATAAACATTGTGAGGAAACCTCAACATGACTATCAACACATGACTATCACTGACCAGTGAACTTCCTAGATTTTCTACATCTGTGAAATTTCCTGTTTGTCATATCTAGAATTTTAAAACTTAAAAAATTTACCAGACTCTTGACTTGTCTTCTCTCCAAACATTCACCTTCTTTGTAGATAATACAGAACTGATTGAAAGTAACTTTTAAGGCAAACATAGAAAGCAGAGGAACAAGATAAAGAACACCAAAATAAACTAGGGTAGCTAGAGCCAACTGATTCTTAACAGGTCACCAAAGGCACCTGTGCGAGAAGGTGGTCTCTGCAGCAGTGAGGATGGAGAACACTGGTTGTCCACAGTTGGTGATTCCTCCACCCTATACAAAAATCAACTCTGAGGGTCAAAGACTCAAAGACCTCATATAACCTGAGTCTGAAAAAACTAAAGGAAAACTATTGGTATGTAGATTGCTGGCTGAGATGTTCAGTTAAGAGCATTTGCTGTGTGTACAGAATGAGCATTGGAGTTGTATGTTAGCCACTGTTCTATTATTGTGAAGAGACACTATGGCTTAGCTAACTCAAAAAAGAAAGCACTTAATAGGGGACTTGCTCACACTTTCAGGGCATTAATTAATGAGTATCACATCAGGATACATACTAGGCAAGCATGGGGCTGAGAGTTTTCACAGGAAGAAAGAAAAACACTGAGCATGATGTGGTCTTTTGAAACCTCCCAGCTCACACCCGGCTACACACCAACACATCTCCTCCAACAAGGCCATTACTTCCTAATCCTTCTCAGGCATGTCACCAGCTGGGGACTAAGCATTCAAATAATGAGTCTCGGGTGGGGTTTTGAGGGTGAGCATTCTCATTCAATCTACACAAGTTGGAATCCCTACAACTCATGTAACTTCAGCACTGTTGAAGACAGAGACAGGAGGATGGCTGGGACTTGCTGGCCACTTGCCTAACTCCATGATGAGTGAGATCCCTGTCTTAAGGAAATAAAGTGCAGAGTGGTAGAGTATGACACTCAGCATTCTCCTTTGGCCTCCACAAATGCATGCACACAAATGTGCATTCCTACATGTATTTAACACACACACACACACACACACACAGAGAGAGAGAGAGAGAGAGAGACAGAGAGACAGAGATAGACACAGAGAGACAGAGAGACAGTGAGAGATAGACACAGAGAGAGAGAGAGAGAGACAGAGAGAGATACAGTCAGTGATTTTTCTGGATGGGAATCCAAATATATAGGAAACAAAAGCAGAAACTGATAAATGGGAGTATATCAATCTAAAAAACTTTTGTAAAGCAAAAGAAGAAACAGAGTGAAGAGATACCCAAAAAGCAGGGGGAAGTGTTCACCAGACATTTATATATTAGAACTCGCCATTCACAATTTCTACAGACTTTAAATAACTCATTTAAAAATCCAAAGTAATTTCATTAAAAATAGGAAAATAATCTGAGGAGACCATTCTCAAAAGAAAAGTGAATATAGGCAATAGAAGTTTGGCAGTACTTAATGTGTCCTTTTTACCTTACAGTCCTGAGTGCCAGACTCAAAATTATGCAGAACTATGCTCAGGTCCACATATTGTTAACACAGATAAATTGGTATATGACCCCAATACCAGTCACATCCAGCCTTCATCTTTCCCTTCCTTCTCTTCTTCTGTCTCTATTGGAGTCTCTACTTTTCTTTTCATTAGCTACTGATATTCCTCAGCCTCTCCAGGATCTCATTTCTTCCCACTCTGTACCCTTTTCTGGCTCCAGTTCTTTTTATTGTGAGGGTTGTTCCATGTGTGCCCCTGTCTGTGCCAGTTCCAGTGATCATGCTCATGTGTATGTGTGTGTTGTTAAGAGTCAAACCTGGGGCCTCATACATGTGAGGCAAGTGATCTAGCATTGTGCCATGCCCTGCCCTCTAGTCTGTACAGAGGGCACACATCAATCTCTAGTCTAAATTCTCTTGCAGATAGTGTTAAGTTACCTTTCACCATGTTTATTGAGATGCCTTTTTGGAAAAACATTGTAAACTTTCTGAATCTAAAATGAGGATCTTCCTTTAGTCTCTCTCTCCTTTTATTCATTTTTTTCTCTACAGTCCCCTTAATATGACAGAAGCTTACTCTCCTAGATTGGTCTTGAACTTGCCCATGATAATGCTGAACTTGCATTCCTGCTGTCTTTGTTTCCTGAGTGTTGGGGTTACTGGCATATACCACCTAGGTTGTTCATGTGATGCTGAGGATGAAGCCCAGTTCTTCATGTCTGTACTAGGAAAGCACTCTCCCCACTGAGTGAAGTCCATTTAGTCTATTTAGACTCTAGACTCATGAGTCCTGAATCTTATATATCTTCCAGTTTTCTGCCTTCTCTTCTTTCTGGTGAAATGAATGTTGTGATGTTCAACTTAGTCATCTGCCTATACTTCTTCTACCAAGCCTCCAAATGATGCTAAGAAAATGAATCTAGTCATTTTGGATCTTGATGTAAAGTCTTTCAATAACTTCCCAGTTGTCTTGGCATAAAGTGCTTCTTCTTTGTCCCACTTCACGAGAAGACAAAGCAGAGCATGCTTCATACCTTCTCTCATCTTTTTGACTCCACGTACATGCTGCTCTTTCTGCCTGGATCACACTTTCCTCCTCCATCAGATCAAAGTAGAAATGTCTCCTCCTTGAATGATGCTTAACTATGTTCCATTTGAGTGTACATTAAGGACTGTTTTTGTCCCTGTGCAGTATATCCTTCATGGTCAGTCAGAGTCCTGTCTCACACATAGCAGACACTTGATAAATGCTCACTGAGATTCATTCAAGGACCATGGCACATTAGAGTATGGTGGAAACCAAGATGGGAACAGCATGCTGCTCTCTCAGAAATACACATGGAGGTGTGCTAATCTCTGGATTTGCTTTTCTCCCTGTGACCAAAGCACACATTTCTAAGACATCTGAGTCAAAGGATCCCTGAGCTATAAATCTGTGCTGCAGGATGGAACAGCAGACTAGCTGTGTGAACAACTTGTGGTCTTATCTTTATTATTAATACAGCTCTGTCAGTGAATGGTGTAGATGCACAGTATTAGACTCTTGACCAATGTGTTCATACGGAATTTGGTAAAATGTTTGAAGGAAACCATTCTTTTTTTTTTTTTTTCTCTTGTTCATTTTTATTTGAGACAGAATCTCATCATGTAGCTCTGGCTAGCCTGGAACTCAATATGTAGACCAGGCTGGACTTGAACTCCTAGAGATCAATCTGCCTCTGGATCACTGAGATCAAAGGTGTGCCTGACTAGTTATTCCATTCTTACTAATGAATGCATTTCATTTAATTTTTCTCTTACCATATTGCTGGTGTTTCAGTTTCTCCCTTGCTTTTTAAACTTAGAACTAGTTGATAGCCTTATAAATTTTTAGAAGCACAATTGTTATATGATTTTTCTACACTCACTACTCTGGTCAGGCATTTTTAGCAAGCCAAGCTCAAAAAAGAATTCCAGAATCTCCAGTATGATCAAATGTTCCAGTGAGCTAATGTTTTATCCTTCTCCACTGTGGCTCCTGCCAAAAGGGGGAGAAAAATAAACTAAATTCTTTGGCATTTATTGGGTAAACAACATTTCATTTTTACACAAACGTTGACAATTATTAAGTCTCCGGACATCTGGGATGTAGGTAAGTGTTCTGCTAATTTTTCAGAGGAGGAAATGAACTCACAGTGACCTGGCTACTGGCCAGGGTCATAGAGCAAGTCAGTGTCAGGTGGGGGGGAGGGGGGGACAGGAAGGGGTGCTGCCCAGGAACTTCTGGCTGTGAGTCTTCTGGTCAGCTAAGTTCTGCTCACAAGGGGAAAACACACTGGGAATGTTCCTGATTTTATGTTCCTCATGAAACCTGGAAGGCTCAAGACTCTCTTGAGAGTACCTGTTTCTGTTCTTTATTTTATGAGTGAGGACCCAATCGAGAAATGCATATGAATTTAAAATATCATAGGAGAGCTGGGTGTGGTGGGCAGGACTGTAATTTCAGCACTTTGAAGGTGGAAGCAGGAAGATCAGGAGTCAAGGCCAGCCTACGTTACATGCAACTGTATCAGAAAATAAATGAAAATAAAAATCTAAATTATAAACAATATGTTATATATTTACACGATCTATAATTTTAATACTGCTTTCTTTTTCTTTCTTTCTTGTTTTTACCTTTCTCAGTTTTCAACCCCCTCAACCACTAAAAAAAAAAAAAAAAAAAAACTCACCCCATATAGGTATTAAAGGAAATTTTAAAGAAATTCTTGTATGATGACACAAAGGGCATGCTGGCCAGATAAATGCCACACTTCTAAATGCCATTTTGTAGTATGTGTCACTTTGACAAGATATTGTAAAACAAAATTACAAGAACACACCCAGACTGAGGAGGTGACTAAGTGGGTAAGAAAATTCATTGTTTAGCATGGAAACTGAGCTCAGGTGTCAGCACCCACATAAACATCTGATATGTGGGGATCTATAACCCAGGCCTAGGGAGTGGAGATAGTCAGATTCCTAGAGCTCCCTAGCCAGCCAGCATAGCTGAAACAGGAACCAACTGACAAGCTCCAAGTCTGGGAAAGACCCTGATGGAAATAAGGTGGAGAGGGTTAGAGGACAACAACTCTGGCATCTGTAAGTAAGCACATATGTGGTAGAAGTTAGGCCTCTTTAGTGAAATTAGTATGCAGTTCAGCTTAGCATCTGGTACCACATAAGGAGAAACCCAGCATCCCTTGAACGTGAGAAATATGAAATACCCTGCTGAAGGGGTATGGCTAAGAAACTGTACAAGCTGCACAGATGAGTCGATTGCCGTAAGAAGCCATGGGACTTCTGGACATTGCCAGAGACCTTATGGACCCTCAAGACGGCTAAGAATCATAAAATGATGCAATATATAAGCCAGAGAGCTTCACATGGCCTCTCTCCTTTCTGCCTTCACTGACTGAGAAGTATGCTGGAGAACTGCACAGCAAGATATGGCATACTCAGACCATCAGGCTGCAATAGTCATAAACTGAAAGGCGGAGTCCAAGAGAGAAAAACTTTTCATTGCAAGTTAGCCCAAGAAAGACCCTTTGCCATAATTCAGCCTATTAAGCTGACATCAAAGCAGGTGGAGTTCAGAACTTGCTCATCTGCTTGGAGAAAGTTTAGGTCAACATGGGTCAAGGAGACTGTGAAGGCTTGTCTCAACTGATGGAGGAAGTCAAGTTCAAGTTTGGCAGTTAAAATAGATTGGTTTCATAAACTGGCCACAATTTAGTAGTTGAAATTAGCTCTGGCAAAACTGGCCATACTAACTGGCAAAGTTGGGCCCAAACAGACACTAAGCTTTGAAAGGGACTGCCTGCTGGGATGGCTGTGAAACCAACTCATCCTGAAGAGACCTATGCTAAGAATATTAATATCCCTTTAAGAAAGTTAAAATAGCCATAGTTAGGTGTTCATAGGTTTTAGAGTGTTCTTAGATAGATTATAGGTTTTAGATTACAGAATTTTGGTATTTTATAGGTGTTTGTTAGGTACTAATAAAAATAAGTGTTATAAATAAAAATATTCTGTTACACACATACATGAACACATATGCACACAGTAAAAACAGAAAAAAAACTCACTTTTTAAAAGACAAATTGCACTCTCTTTGTTCACAGATCCATAGTCTAAAACCTGAATAATATAAAATAAATTAAATCAAATCTGAACTAAATCTACAACCCTGCCTCATCTTTTTAATTGGTGGTTCTTGCTATTCTTGACACATTCAGCTTTATTGTAGCAATGGGAAGTTCCATGGGTGCTCTGTGGAAAATTTCAAGGTAGAAGAATTTGACTCTGGTGTGCAGCTCATCATTCTGGGTTCCACAGGGGGTTGTGCCAAAGATCAAATGAGTCAGTGCAGACAAAAATTATGGGAGATGCCTGGCTCAAAGTGCCATGGAGTAAATATCAGTTATTAATGTTGCTTGATGTATAAGTGCTAGATTTTATATTTCTAAACTTAATGCTGGAAAAATGTTACGTATTTCCCAGCACATTAAGTGCTGATTTGGAAAAATGTTTTTAGAACAGAAGAGAGATGCAGGGGAGAGAGGGAGAGGTGGGAGGAAGAGAGAGAGAGAGAGAGAGAGAGAGAGAGAGAGAGAGAGAGAGAAATATTTTGGCAAAAGTCCAGGTTCCCATTTGTGGCTCATTTCTGCAACATTTCCATAAACTTCCCTGGAGTACAATGAAAAACTATGTAAAGTGATCCTGCTGGCTTTTAGTGAGCCCCCAGTACCAGGGAATTCTCACAGTAGAGAGCAGAGGCTGGTTCAGAATGTTTGGTTACTTTCCCTCTCCACAATGACTGCTAGAACATGTGGTCATGTCATTTTTAGCATATTTTAATGTTGCTCCCAGACATGAAGCAGTTTTGCTAAACATTTGTCAGGGGAATGGGGGAGCATGGCTTTTTGCTGTACTGAGTTGTGTGAGAGCCTAGTGCTTGGCAAAGGACAACTTTTGATTACTCAGAAAGCTAGTGGAAGGTGTTCTTTGACACTCCAAAATGTGTGCATGGTGTATGCTTCAAATTGCATGCCCTAAAGCAATGTTTAAGGAAAAGTAAGCATGCAATTGACTTAGTGGCTTTCTACATACCCTTAATGATTACAAATAAAATCCAAATTTGGACTTCCTACACAAACCCAGACAGCATTTGAAGCAAGAGTATAGGCAATAAGTTGAAAACTGAATGCATACAGAGGAGGGAATCATTCAAAAGCACTGAGAAAACTTTTATCATATGCCCTTAAATTATCTACAGTGGAAGCTGGAGAGATGACTCAACAATTAAGTACATGAACTGCTCTTCCAGAGGACCCAAATTCCATTCCTAGCACCCAAGTGATGTCTCACAAACCTCTGTGACTCCAGGCCAAGATGATCTGATGCCTGCCCTCTTCTGGCATCCGCAAGCACTTCATGGTATGAAGATATACATGCATGCAAAAGAGAACTTTAACAATAAGTATGTCAACTCATGGGAATCAGTCCATTTCTAGTACAAGGGACAGTTTGGTGATTTTATTCCCCCTTAAGTTTGTGTATTTCCACCTAAGGATTGTCAGAAATGGGGACTGTAGTGTCACAGAGCCCTAAGCATTAAATCAGAACCAGACATCATTCATCAGACTAAATGCAATCTGTCACAGTGGCAGCATATTGGATCCTGGTGGAGCACTAACACATAATGTCACACAGGCCTGGGAACTCTGACCCTTACCCGGAACCCCTATTAGGATTGTATACTTGCTATGCCATTATTTAGGTATGGAAAACTGACAGATCAGTTTAGGAATCTTTTGACTCTTTAACTGTGTATACCAAGAACTCAGTCTCCTTGTGAAAGTGCTGGTGTGAAGGTTGTTTTGGAAAAGCAGTTGTGGAAGCATATGGTTTTCCCAAAAAGGCATTCTCAAAAATTGTGCTGCTTTTAGGGAGAAGAAACAACTTTGTAATATAGATGCCAAGCTCTAGTCTATTCAAAAGCTGAACATAGGGGAGGAAGTTAAACAGACTTTAGTATCTTCAAGTTATCTAGAATGAGAAGACATTTATCAGGCATTACTCTGGTATGGTTAAGAACATGAATGGTTAAGATTCAGTATAGTGGGACTTTCTCGGTCCCTTCAGCTCTTAAATAAATAGAGACTTATTATTTATAAAGGCTTAGGCACTATAGCTGGGCAGATTCTCAGCTATTCTAGCCATTCAGATCCTGGCACACATCCCACCATGTGGCCTATTACTTCTCTCTCACTCAGTCCTGGCACCTGCTCCTTTCCCTCTTGGATCACGCTGGCTGAATTGATTCTCTTCTGAGAGACCCTCTCTCAGCCCAGAAGTCTCATACCTCTCCTCTCCCACCTAGCTATTGGACTACAGATCTTTATTAAGCTAATCAAAGAGAGAGAGAGTGTTTACAAAATATGAGGCAGATGCTGGGCTGTAAGAATAACAATACCAAAGTCAAGAGAGTACTCTCTCTCTTCCGGTTTACCAATCAACATTTGAATATACAAAGACAACCCTCACACAATGCACAGAAAGATTACCTCAACAATCTGGTGCAGTCTAAAAAAGTAAAACTCTTTTTATATTTTTTTTGATAGTTTAATTCTTTCTTTTAACTAATTTTATCTAATTAGTTAAGTATACATAGGAATTTCAAACATTTGAAAATCTTGATTCTGTTTAAAGTTAGATCAATTCTCTTGCAGATAAAAAACTGTGTTGTATCTGTTCTCTCTCTCTCTCTCTCTCTTCCTCTCTCTCTCTCTCTCTGTGTGTATGTGTGTGTGTGTACCTTCTTATTTTAAATTCTGCAGAAATTTGTATTGTCCTTTGACCAGGAAAGGAACTTGTTAGGAATGTGTAATCTTGGTCTCAATTCCAGTTTTTATGGTAGAGTTTGTATATCAACAAGCTCCAAAATGAAGCACAAGAAATCCCCAAAGAGGGCACATAGGAATGTCTTCTGGATCATAATAGGTGCTCAGTTAAGGCACATATTGGATGGCTGACCACATGAGTCCTTAGAAAGTTGTCCATTGACAGAACTTAGGGCAGGAGTGAAGAGCAACATGCTCTAATGAATGTTCCCTTCAGTGTGGAAGGCTGGTCACTATGATAACTATAGCCTGTATCCTGTCATTTTCCAAGGAAAGAGATGAGTGCTAAAGTAATCTCCTTCTAGGGAAAGAGCCTAGAATACTTACTGTGCAAGCACCAGGATCTGAGTTGGGATCCCCAGCATCTCTTGTAAAACAGTAATTCCAGTGCTAAGGGTGGGAGGCATGTGGATCACTCCAGTTTGCTGGCTGCCAACCTAGCAGAAAATATTGGAAGCTTTAGGTTCACTGAAAGACCCTGTATCAGGGAAGAGAGCAGAAAGTAATAGAAAACAATCAATATCCACCTCTGGCCTCTGCATGTGTGAGCAACTCACATATGCACACTACATTCACACACACACACAAAGAGGAGTCATTCATATATGAAACAATGGTTTCATATGATCTAACACTAAAAGTCAACTTCTAGTTGATTTGATAAAGAGGAGAAAAAAGAAGAAGAATGAAAGTGGACAGGGAAGGATGTATAGATCCTAATGTAAGAGCTATCACTAGGGAAGCCAGGAACCTGATGAACTCTTTCTAACTTCCCTGCTGTAGAAAATAAGATCAGAATTTTCCTAATGATGAGTCTATTTTTTGATGTCCTTAGCCACAGTGTTGTCCTTTTTTTTCCTATTTTTACTTGAAAATAAATATATTAAAACTTACTATCAACTCAATGAATTTAAAATTTACCTATTTGTTGTGTGTGTGTGTGGGTGTGTGTGTTGACCACACACATGCAGATACTTGTGGAGAAAATGGTGTCAGATTCCTTGGAGCTCGTATTAAAAGCAATTGTGAGCAGCCTGACATGGGTGCTGAGGACCAAACTCAACTCCTCTAGAGAAACAGCAAGCCACTGAGTGATCTCTCTATCCCTACAACCACAGAATATAATAGAAGTAACTTATGGAAATTATTCTTCACTGCAAATGTAGTTTATAGTTGGAAAATTCCTTACTGCAATGTTCATAACTATGACAAGTATCAAGTCAGAGCATTTAGGAAATCACTTCATTTGAGAAAGTGAAAGTGGAAGACTGCGTGAATAAGCCCCCTTGAACTAGTGTCTGTGGGCAATGATGTCCTGCACATGGGTTCTTGGGAAACAGTTTTCCCCCCCATCCCTTCTTCACACCATACTTGACCTCATGCCTCAGTTTCTTGGGAGGAGGCATATCAGAATCCTTTGAATGTGTCTTCTCAGAAACTCAGATATCAAAATGCCCTGGCCAGAGTGATAGTGTTAAGAGGTAGGTTATTTAGAAGGCCTGAAGACACCTCACTACGAATGGGACTAAGTTATTACACTCCATCACCATGGTTCAACACAGTGTTTGCTCTTCTTGTCTTTCTGACTTCCACTAAATGATAACATTGAAGCAAGGCTCTCTCCTTCCTTTCTTCTTTACTTCCTTCCTTCTTTCTTTTCTTTCTTCCTTCTCTCCTTACTTCCTTTCTCTTTTAAACAGGGTCTTACTGTATAGCCCCTAATGGCCTGGAACTTTCTATGTATACCAGGCTAGCCTCAAACTTATGACGATCCTCCTGTGTCATCCTCCTGAATTAAAGATCTGTGCCACCTACCCAAGCAAGGATCTTTCTTGGATGTGGAATACTTTCCACACTAGACAACAGAACCCACCA
Organism: Lophiomys imhausi; assembly: GCA_907164525.1. NCBI lineage: Eukaryota > Metazoa > Chordata > Mammalia > Rodentia > Muridae > Lophiomys > Lophiomys imhausi. The sequence continues at coordinate 54,160 of CAJQZJ010031998.1, read as the reverse complement.
GCGCCTTTTCCCTGGGCTTTACCAGCTTCTGAGCTGGGAGGAAGCAGTATCGGGTCTTAATAAATGAGCCAGTGTCAGTTTTGTTAGTGCAGGAAAAGTGGACTGAGATGGTGCAATCACAACCAAGTTCCCATTCTGTGGAAGAGGAGACCCAGAGTTCACAAAAGAAAATAATTGGTTCACAGAGATGATTCCTGAAACAAATCCTTTTTATCTCAGAGTTTCTATGCCATCCTTTCTATATCACAGTTTCCTACACTGTCTGTACAGAGCACTGAGGTAAAGCCACGGTCCTTTTCCAGAAATGGGAAGGTTTTATCTTACCAGTCTTTGTAGTAGTGAGAAAAGAATGCCCTACCTATCGGATCTTTTCCAGAGTCACAGCCAGTTGCATTGATTTTAGAAGACAATAACAATTGTATTCCTTCAGACAGCACCTTTGGAGATGTGCCACCTTCCAGGTCTGGGTTAGGTGCACAAAAATCTGGCAGGAAGAATCAGTCATCTCTTGACCATGTGTCTTAAAGAAGAGACAAAGCTATTACCTAGTAATATGGAAAACACTGTGATTTTCACCAAAAAAAAATAAACAAAGTTACGGAAACACAGCCAACGATATGATTGTACCTGGAGCATCCTTAAATATTTTACAAGGAAAACAAATCTGAACTGTATCTTGAGAAACAAAAAGTTTCTGAAGCAGGCAGGTGAAGAAAGAATGGATTGAGGGATTATCTGGCAAAATGCCATCTAAATCTATGGTGAATTCCAAGAAATAAAAATGACTTGATCTCCAAAGGATTAAGCTTTCTCCCAATGCTTTATAGTTCACAGATAATTCAGAAGAACAATGGAGGCTGGTTAATTTGAAAGGTATGCTTTGTCTTGAGGGATGTGTTAGTTACTGATCTCCTTGCTGTGATAAAATGTCTGACAAAAGTAATTTAAGGAAAGAAGGATTGTTTTGACTCATAGTTTGAGATTCCAGTCAACTATGGCAGGGAAGTCATGATGATCCAAGCATGAGAGAGATGTTCGATTCTGCACAAGGAGGACAGATTTTGTGTGGGTAGTCAGGAAGCAGAGAGATGAATGCTGGTATTCACCCGCTTTCTCCTGTTTCCTCAACCCATATCCCTTGCCTATTAGATGCTGCTACCCACAGTGGATTGGAATTCCTTTCTCAGATAACTTGTGTAGATAATTTGCTACAGGCATGCACAAAAGCTTATCTTCCAGATGGTTCAAGATAACATCAAGTTGACAATCTAGATTAATCTGAGGTAAGCCTGGTTGGGGAAGGAAGGCTCACTACTGGGATATATGGTCGAGAGGATCAAGGTTCCTGAAAGGAGATGTGAGTACTGGCAAAACCTGTGGGTTTCTTTGGAAATTACCTGGTTTGATGACAATTAGATAGTGCCAACTCTTGAGTTGCAATGACAGGATCAGTCTGAATTGTGTAGGTCTTCTCCTGTTCTGCAGTTCTGTACTGAGGAGTTCCCCTGATTCTGTAAGCTTCAAAATTCAGCATGGCACCTGTTAAATAATTTCTCAAGGTATTGAAAAAGAATTTAGGGAGCCTGAGAGTGGTAAGTTCATGTTCATTTTTTTTTCTTCCACATGATTATAAATACATAATTTATTTAGGTAAAAATTACTACTGCTGCTGCTGATATTAATAATAAAAAGATAATAATGATAATAATTATTATAATAACAGTAATCATAATCACAGAACTTCAAAGGCATGTTAATATTAGGGAAAATCCTTGTACCCACATTATGTTAATTGGCTTCTCAGCAGTTACATAGATGTGACCCTGGGTTTTCTCCCATCTTCTGGGAAACAGGCGCTACCAAGGTCCTTTGTAGAGAAAAAAATCTCTCCCTTAACTCCAGCTATCCTAGAGAACGGTCACTACTGTTAAATATCTCTAACTAGAAGACTAACTTCACTATTAATATTTTATTAAATAGAACTCTGTTTCCTGGTCACTACTTGCTTTCTGGCAGTTTTTATGCTTCTAGCTCTTGATTCAACAACAACAAAAAATTAATACAATGGGAATTGGGTCTATGTTTATACCTCAGTGATTATACTAACTTTTTAATTCATCCTTTAATTGTCTGAAAGGAATGTGTGCTACAGTGGGTAATTTCACAACTTCATATGGGTATCTAAATTTCCCAAGGGGAAAACGGCCTTGTGTGCCTTTGGATGTCCCACCTGTATTTTGAAAGAGCATCTCTGAAGTGTGAGGCTGTGAGCCTTTTGTGGACATGTAGCCACAAAGAGCCAGGATAGGTCTTGAGAGAGCAGCTGGCCCTGATGTTAGGAAAGAACCCTATGGAGTAGGAAGTAAACATGCTGACATTTCATTCTCCAGCAAACCTCCTCAGCCTTTACCAGTATGAGCACAGGATCCCAGCACAAGACTTTGAACATATATCAGTACACTTCTAGGCACTAATTTACAGAAAAGAAGAACATTCACATGTCTTCTCCACAAGATGAAAGTTAGATGCTATGTTAATGCCTTTCACACTAGTAATATTTTTGAACTTCTGAGAATTATTTTTGCATGAATCCCTGACATCTTCCCACAGAATCTGATTAAAATTTAGAAGAATTTATGATAAAAATATTTGGGGATAAAAGATATAAACACTGGACCAGAGTTTTCATGTTTTTATGTATTTTTAATTGTATGCTCTCTTTTCATGTCAATGAAAACATCTACAACAACAAAGTAAAAGTTAACACTTAAGCCTGAACATTATGAGTAATGAAGGGAAGACTTTCAGAAAAGAAAACCCCTTTCACTGTAAGATCATAGGTCTCAGATTAAAAGGCCTTTGAAAACCAACTCATTCATCAGCCCTGAAGAAACTGAGCTCCTCTCTTTATGTACAGGCCTACTCAATTGTAAGGATGAGGAGTATTTATTGGGAAAATAGCTTGGGACAGTTCCTGATGCATTCTTGCTTCATAACAGGCTATGGCAGTACATTTTAGAGTGAAAATAAAGCCTAAGCAACCTTCTGAAGGAACATTAAGCACCGTGCCAGTGTTGGAAAGTCACTTTGGCTGTAATTTTCCAGAAATACTACAAGTCTCCAAGTCGCTCCATTTTCCCCAGTCATTGTGGTCCGTGGAGAGCTCAGGGACATCTGAGCTGATGAAGGCATGAGCATCTCGGTGGGTTCTGCTGAAAGGTACCTACTTTACCCAACATATGACTTGATCATAGAGGAGTTCAAACTCAACATCTCTCAAAGCATGGAGTGTTATGAAAACATGCTCACTTCCTCTTCCTAATCATATCCCAAATAAAATATCAGTGAAATATTTTTTAAAATGTCTTTTCCAAAAAAAGATAGCAGGGGGATTGCACTAGGTAAACATCTGTATACATTAAAAAGACAGAATATGATATTTGGCCACATTGGTTTTGATCACATTGGTATTGATCTTTGTGTATTGTTACAAAATTAAGGGTAACACTTCTTAAAGGTATTGTACCTAGTAATGCTTAAAAAGGAAATGTGAAGTTTTGGCCTTTTGCTACCAACTGTCATAAACTGTTTAGGATAATTAAGAAATACAAACTAACAGTCATGCAAGCATGTCATTTTGTTAGTTACTATGACAGTCTAATACAGTTATTTTCTAAGCTACTCAAAAATCAAGTGGTTAAGAGACAGCAACATTTGCTTATCTAAACATAAGAGATAGATAGGGCATCTTCAAAAACCCCAAGAGATCTGCAGAGTATGGCATTTAAAGATGTTTTCTTAAATTAAGATTTTTTTTGATATTGAGATATGCCAGCTCCTGACAGCATCCCCTATTCCACTCCAAGTAGAAGATGAGCATCGAAGAATCTCCATTGTGAGATGGTTGAATTAGTGGCAAGCCTATCACTTGGCAAAAAAAAAAAAAAAAAAAAAAAAAAAAAAAAAACCTTGCTTCAACTGTAGACAGACTGCTGTCCAAAAAGGACAAAACTTGGGAGCAGGTAAGTCGACAGCCTAGCTCTGCCAAGACAGGGTAGGTAAGTCCTTCATAATTCCTGCTCTACAATCAATGTCTGTCAGAGAAATGGGGCCAAACAGCTGAAGATTGATGCTGTAATGTATGGAGAGAAAATGGGAACTGTTGAGGCAGCCACAGGTATGTCATTTCTTAGTTTTGGAAGCTGCGGGCCCTGCACTTCCTATATAATCAGATATATTTATCCCTCTCAGGTCTCTGAGGTGGATGAAGAATAGATAGCTAGAGTCTCATAGTTAAATTTTGAGTTGTTTAGGAATCAAGAGGGTGTTCTGGATCTAAGAAGATGTTTTTAAAATTGTGATGCAAGTTAGTATGAAAGCTGAGTTAGATAGAGAACTTTAAACTCATGGAGATAGTTAGATAGTAGAATGTTAAAGTCAGGGGCCAAATACATATGGAGTGGACATTGAGAATGCATGCTAAGCCATATAACTCTCAGAATTGTGGCCTACTTATTTCAGTTGTTTTGTACTGTATTTATTGTTATAAGAGAAAGAACCATTTGTTGGTCTGAGAAAAAAGAATTATGCATTCTGGGGGAAGGGTAGGAGGGTGGGGCTGGGAGGGGTGGAGGGAGAGGTCTGTGATGGAGATGTAACTTGAAGTAATAAATAAACATTAAAAATGTGTTTACAAAAAAGACAGAATATGAGAATCAATTGTGATTTTGAAAAACAAGGAAAATTTTAATATATCTAATCAGAGATCTGTAAAGCTCATATCTACCTATCAGCTATCACCTAACTATTGGGCAACATGGTATCAGCTTGCTCTGTAGGCCTCCTGAAGGTTGCCCCCTGAGGGTATCACAGGCAGCAGCAGTAAGCCTGGAATGGCCTAAAATACATCTTTAAATGGTTCCCTTCTTCTCTGATGTCCAGGACAAATGAATCCTTTCTTCTCTCAAGCCCAGTGAGTCCCATCTGAGACCATAGATGAGCTCTCTTCAGAAACGAAGGTAAGGAGGCTCTAGACTTGATTGCCACAAGGTACAAGGGAAAGCAGATGTGGCATGTGAGGTAATATATAGGAACCATAAAACATGCAGAGCCTCCTCCTATCACCAGACACAATCTCAACCCTGTTCAGGCAGTAGCCTGTGTCCTCTAGCTTGGAGAGGATGTATAACCAAAGTACAGCAAAAATGAACTGATGACTACATAAAACCCAATAAGTATGTTCATAGGAAGTCAAATTCCAAAAGGAAAAAGCCATAGACCCTCTTGATGGACTCATAGTAATTCTTACCACTATCCTACACTAGATATCTCATTTTTAAGCATAATCAAAATCCAAACCACCAGACATTAAGGGCAGCCTCAACATGGAAGTGGTGAAACCCAAATATAACAGAAGGTGTGAGGAGGAAGAAGAGAGCAGATGTGAAAGGAAACAGCTCCTAAAGAAAGAGCAGCAAAACAAACCCACTATTGTGTCCTGTGGGTATTCTGCCTAACTTTCCTGAGGAAATTCAGAGCATATATATATGAACATATATCAGCTATATGTTCTTAACCACTGACATGCCAGGGGCAGATCTTTCTATCTTCTCAACAACACATTTTCTTTTCTCTCTTCAAAAAGGAAGGAAGGAAGGAAGGAAGGAAGGAAGGAAGGAAGGAAGGAAGGAAGGAATGAAGGAAGGAAGGAAGGAAGGAAGGGAAAACACTTAGTATAAGTTATGGGGTTGTATTTCATCCTTTGGTTTTTGTTTACATTTCCTTGACAACAAGTGAGATATTAATCTTTTTCATCAAATCACTATGGAAACACACTACTAAGAGTGCTTGTGAGAGTGTCTCTAGAGAGATTTATTTGTAGAGGGAAGTTACCCATGAATGCAAGGGATACCATCTCATGGGATGGAGTCCCAGGATGAAGGAGGAAGTGAGCTGAGCACCAGCATTCACCTCTCTCTCTGCTTCCTGACTGCTAATACAGTGTGACCACTGTTTCAGGATTCTACAACCACACTTTTCCCACCAGGATGTACTTTCAACTCAAGCTATAAACCAAGATGAAGTTGCTCTTGTCAGATTCTTTTGTAGGAATTACAAGAAAGTAACTAAGACAGTCATAAATGTACATCTTTCTGTAATTTTCAATACCTCAACAACAACAGGGGAACATAAATATGGAAAATATTTTAAAGGAGCTGTCCTTAAGACAAGAGAAAAAAACTGTGAAAAGAAAATTGCAGAAATAAGAAAAGGTTTGGGGAACAAAGTTGTAAATAGCTTTAAGAGAATAAGAAAAAGTATCAAACTCATGGCAAGTATTTGGTGGAGGCTCAGGGTGTGTCCCAGTGGCTAAGAGAGCTCCCTCTCAAGTTAGAGGATTTGGGTTTACAAATCCAATTGGTAAAATGCTGAGCATGGCTGTCCATGTCTGCAACCACAGTACTGAGTATGCTGAGACAGGCAGATCCTGAGAGCTCACTGCTCAGTCAGTGAATTTAGCCAAAAGACTAGCTTCTAGTTAGTAATGGGTCTTGTCTCAATGCAATATGGTAAATAATAGCAAAGGAAGACACCTTTGGGTACATAGGCCATAGGTTAGTGCACCATGTTCTGAAGTAAATGGAACAGGGGCACTCACAGTGATACAAACACAAAGCAGATTAGCAGGGGAGTTTACCTGCAATCTCCAAGTTCCAAAGGGTTTTTCTCCTTATAAAAAAACTGAGAAGATTGAAGGAGCAGATGTCCTTGCTCATTGTTCAACTCCATTGTGTTACTACTGAGATTCAAGTTATACTTCAGTTGCTCTCTTTTGAGAGGATCTAAATTAAGACATTCTCTTCTACATGTTACACAGTTCAGAATTTCACCGTAATAAAGGTTTACTCGAGCACAAGTGTTCTGCCTCCTTAACCCACCTTATGCTTAGTTCTTACATGTAATTTTTAACATGGCCTAGAAATAACTCGAAACACTTGTAAATCCTCCAACTTTATTCTGTACAGTCAGAGCAGTCTTAGATGTGACAAGTACTGCTTGGAGTCTTATACTTGAGACTCTGATGTTTTTAAGTCTTGATGGCTCACTTGGCTGCTTCCAGAATCATGTTCACGTACTCACATGAGGACATAGAACCAGATGAACAGTCAGCAGAAACTCAGTTTCTGGGATACGTAGCAGCTCCAGGGCCTGTGTGGGAGGCAGAGATTCTAAAGGGGCTGTGGACTTCTTCTCAGGTATATTTCTTTTTCTCCTTCTCCTAGCCAGTCCAAAACCATTGGACTTGTCTTTGAACTGTGAGTCTAGATTGCATTTTGTCGCTTGATGTCAGTGTTTTCACATAATATTGGTATTAAGTCTGGAAGCTAGGTAGTACTATGTGATTTTTGTTTTCAAATTATAAATACATAGAAACCAAATTTACTATCTAAACCACTTTTGAAGTGTGAACTTCAGAAATCTTGAGTACTTCTATATTATTGGGCCACACATTTTCAGAATCCATTCATTGGCTAAACCAAATCTCCATACCCATAAAATACCTCTTCTTTCTACATACTCCTGTCTCTGAGAACCAATCTTTTACATTTCCATTCTCTTAATTTAACTACTCTAGGTACCTATGATGGTTAATAATGATTGTGAAACATGATATGATCTAGAATCACCTCTGGATATGTCTGTGATTATATTAATTTAGATTGTCCACTGGAAGACTTCTAGAGCATATAAGTAGAAAGAGCTATGAGCACTAGCATTCATCTCCCTCAGTTCCCTGACTATGTTTGCAATATGACCAGCTGTCTTATTTTACTGTTTCCATTCCTTCCCTAACATGATAGACTTCTCATTGAACTGGAACCCAAACTTGACCCTTCCTTCAGTTTCTTTGATCTGTTTTATTATAACAGCAAGCCAAGTAATTAATACAGTAGTTCATATAAGTTAAGTCATACTGTGTTTATATTTTTGTGGGTTGCTTACTCCACCTAGCATACTGTGCTCAAGATTCATGTCAGAATGAGTGATATCCCAGTGTGTAGACATACCAAGTTTAAGTACATAGGGCTCGCTTTTCCCTTGTGGCTCTTGTGGATGCTGCTGCTGTCCTTATGCAGATCTGTAAAAATCGGTTTCCTGGTTTCCTATTCTTTCAGTGTACACAAACAGAATTACTATATAATGTGATAAATATATGTTCGCTGCTTTGAGTAACCTCCAAACTCTTCCATGCTAGTCATACAATATCATATTTCTGCCAACAGGACAAGAATGCCCCAGTTTCTACATATCTTCACTGTGATAAGTAATCTTTATTATCAGCCTGACAGGACTCATAAACACTTAGGAGATAAACATTTGGACATATATGTGAGGGAATTTCTGGGTTGAGTTGAAAGACACACTCTGAATGTAAATATCACCATTCCATGAGCTGGAGTTTCAGTCTGCATAAGAAGAAAAAAACCAAGCTGAGCTTCCTGCTTCCTGATGACATGTCTTAGTTACTTTTCTATTGCTGTGACAAAACATTATATGACCAGGACAATTTATAATAGAAGGCATTTAATATGGGGGCTCATAGTTCCAAAGGGTTAGAGTCCATGACAGCTGACAGGAAGGCATGGTACTAGAGATGAGAGCTCACATCTGATCCATAAGCAGGAGGCAGAGACAGACAGACAGACAGACAGACAGACAGACAGACAGGCAAGCAGACAAGCATGCAGAAATACAGACAGAAAGAGAGACAGACAGACACACACATACACACACACACACACACACACACACACACAGAGAGAGAGAGAGAGAGAGAGAGAGAGAGAGAGAGAGAGCACAAACTAACTGGGAAAGATGGACTTTTAAAACCTCAATGCCTGTCTCCAGTGACACACATTGTTGAATAAATCCACATCTCTAAATTCTTCTCAGAATCTGCCAACTGGGAACTAAGAATTCAGATATATGAGCCTATGGGAGCCATTCTCACTCAAACTGCCACAATGCTGATAAAATGTGACTGACTCACTCAAACTCCAGTAACCACACCTTCTCCATCATGATGCACTGCCATCAAATTGTGAGCTAAAATAAACTCTCCCTCTTCTCTTTCTTTACTTCCATTGTTTGTATCATGTATTTTGTCACAGCAATGAGAAAAACAGCAATTATATTAATTATTATCAACTCAACTCTGGCATTTGAAATCACCATATTGACAAGTGTTAGTTACTGTCACTGTAGTTTTTTTTTTTTTAATTTGTACTCCCTATCGTAATTAGTGGTGTTGGGCATTTCTCTTGGACCTCATGACCCAACTAGAAGTTTCACCACTATTAAGTAGCATTCATGTTTCTAAAAGGTACTTTGGACATTTCCCGAGGAAAAAAAAAAATCAATCAATATCACCCTGCTACAGATCCTGTGGCCTATAACAGTGATTTGTCTGCAAGATATAGGTGGCATAAGTGCATTGAGAGTAACTAACCAACTTTTGATTGGAGATAAGTCCACTCCATGAGATGGAACTCATAGCTAGCACTGATAAAGTGGCCAAGAACCTAAGACTAGATTGGTCACAGATCCTTGAGGAAAACTTATTATTGTTCTGCTTAAGGAACATAGGAAAAACAATATATTGTTATTATGTCCCATAGATCCCAACATTATTCAGTCTTCATCAGAGAAGATTCTTCTTGTAGTAGATTGATAATTAACACAGAGATCCATAACTGGACAATTTGCAGAGACTTAAAGGCTTTGGGACACTCAGCCATAAATGGGATGTTGTTATCAAAAGCCTTTCCTCAAGGTTCAGAGATCTATGCAAAAAAGTAAAGATTGTAGGATCCAGAGGTGATGGATTACTCCAAGGAAATAGTGTTATTCATGTAGAACAGGACTCACAGAGACTGTGACAGCATGCATAAGGTTAGCATAGGTTCAAGTCAGACAAAACCCCAGCACATAGAAGAGGCAGTAGACACAAAGTACCACCACAAAGAAGCTATTTGTAGCCAGTCAGTGGTGACATGCACATTTAATCCCAGAACTAGGAATGCAGAGGCAGATGGATCTCTGAGTTCAAGGTCAGCCTGGTCTGTAGAGTTACAGGAAAACCAGGGCTACCCAGAGAAACCCTGTCTAGAAAAACAAAAAGCTATTTGCAATCAATATATGCTGAGAAATGGAAAATTGATTTTCACTAATTAAGTGTCACTGGGTATAGATAGCATGAACTCTCCATAGCTGGTCTCATGCCCACTAGTATGTCAACATAACAAGGAGTCCATCTATGTCATGTGTGTTTGTATGTGTGTAGATATATTTTGTCTGTTTTTTTTTTAGGTTCTTTGTTTTGATTTTCAGATTTTAATTTTGATTTTACTTTTGAGAGGTGGGGTAGAGAATGCGTGAAGTTAGGTGGATAAGAGGTGGGGAGGATGTGGGAAGAGTGGGGGAGGAGAAAGAATATGATAAAACTTGTTGAGGTTGATCTGGAAGTAATATGTACTAAAATGTTAATAGCTTGCTCCCCAAGATCCTTACTGTCTTACAAGCAAATGCTCACATATACAAAATGATATCATATAAACCTTGGCCCCAATTTATCCCTGATTGGCTAATAAAGTTGACTACAGCCTGGGCTGGGCAGAAAAGACCTAGGTGGATCTAAGGTCCCTGGGATTTGGGGGTGGCAGAAGGACCACTAGGAAGAAGAAGAGAGAATGGAGAAGGAAGGAGAAGAAATGAAAGAACTGAAGGTTGACATGGACTAACTTGGACTAGAACTAGCCCAAATGGAACAGATGCAAGTGTTATGGGGTTTCGGCAGGAGAGACAGACAAGACAGCTTAGAGGGTTGATTGTCTGCCCAGCTGTAGTACTTTAAGGGCTTATATTAAATCTAACAGTTCTCTGTCTTTTCTTTAGGAAAAAACTATATTGTACTTTTATGTCTTTTTAATTGAAATTCTGTATTGAAGAGAACATAATGTTAATTTTTCTAAGTATGGCTTATTTACAACAATGATCTGTGGTTCTGTCTATATTCCTACAAATGACAAAATTTTATTCTTCTTTATGACTAAATAATACCCCTAAGTATGTATATGTAAGCATTGAGTATGTATATCCATGTATGTATATGGTTTGTTTTATCCAGTCATCTGTTGATGGATACCTGTGATGACTCTATAACTGGGCTATTGTAAACACCACCTCAGTGAACATGGTGTGTAGTTATTTCTATTGCATACTCCCTTTGATTCATTTGTATATGAACATGGATAATACAGTAAGTGAAGATAAAATTACATATATCTTTCACCATCTTCTTTTGAAAGTTCATAGTCAACTGTTGGTAACAGACTTACCTGCAAATGAGAATACAAATCAACTGCATGATTGATTCAAGTTTAAAGATGATTCTTATGACACCAATATTTAGTAAAAAGACAGTTTCTTTAAATGCATAAGATGTTAGTAGACAGATTCTTATACCCGTCACCTTAATATGTTAGAAGTAAAAGACATTGAAATTTTTTAATTGTCAGCTGGGCGTGATTGCACAGGCCTGTGATTCCAGCTACTTAGGAAGCTGAGGCAGGAAGATTACAGGTTTAAGGACTGCTCAGATTATAGAGTAAGTTCAAGAAAGGTCTAGACATATATGGGGTACAGTTTATTGGTTGAGTACTCATCTAACATATGTGAGGCCCTAGGTTCTTCTTTAGTACAACCAAAACCAAAAGGATTTAATTTGTCAAGTTTTACGATAAGTTTCCAATGTTTGCATTTGCCCCTCTTCCTTTCCCTTATGCCCACACCCTACCCTACCTCAAAACATATTTCCTACAAGACTGTTCTATGAGCCCTTATGAGGGCCTCACCCCCTTCAATGCCCTCCCCAGTCACTGGAATTCCTGTTTTCTGCCAACAAGCTCCAGCACCACTTTCATGGGCTTTTGTCTGTTTGGAAGACAGTCCTTCAGTTTCTTTGAAGAAGACTTGCAAATACTACTTTACTTGTTTAGTCAAGAAAGTGACAGGACTCAGCTGTCCCTGGAGGCCCTACACAAAAACAGAGAAAGCCATCTGCTTGCAGGCACTCCTTTCTTCGTCTTGCTCTGGAGTGGATGACCCACAGACACTGCTGTTGTTTTTTAAGGGCTCTGTTCTTGAACCACTTTTTTTTTTTTTTTTTTTTTTTTAGGAAACATAACCATCCATTGACTCTGTTTAGCTTCAGATAATGAAAACATACCATTCTGGTAAGAATCCAGTATGATCAGGGAGACCACCACACCCCTGAAGAGGAATGTGAAGAGAGGACCCAGGTGTTGGAATATATCCTTGCAGTAGGGTGCTTCATGAGGGAAGTGCAAATTATGACAGAACACAGTCACATAGAACACGAGTTTAGGATGACAAGGTGGAGAGAAAACACCTGGACACCTGTCTGACCAGTGGGCTAAAGGGTGGCAAGCACTGCTGGTCAATGCCTCAGCAGGCAGCTACTGAATCCTGGGAGAAAACAAGCATGAGTACATGTGCCCTTGTCCTAGCACCTGCTTTGCTCAGGGATGCCATGGGGCCCTGGTGAACACCACCTATAGGGCACAGGTCTGAAAACTGCCAGGTGCAGATGTGGGACCCATTCCAGGGGCTCTGGGTAGTCAGCCTGGACTCTGCCACTGAAGGTGCTTCAATTCACAAAGAGGCAGGCAATATATTAACAAGTGTATCATATTCTGCATCCTAAGAAGGGAGTTGTGGACTGCTCTTGAACAGTAAAGACTTTTTAATTTTTGCTTTTTCCATGTGAGTGTGTGTGTGTGTGTATGTGTGTGTGCCTATGTGCATGGTAAGACAGTTATCAGTGTCCAGTGTTGTTTCTCAGGAGTCAGTTTGAGACTAGACTTCTAAGAAGGTCCTGTAGCTCAGCAACTAAGCAAGACTAGCTAACCAGTGAGCCCTAGAGATCCTCAGTCTTTGCATTCCAAGCATGGGATTACAAGCATGCACAACCACTCCTCGGTTTACTAATGTGGCTTCTAGAGATCAGACTTTAGTAACTGAGTCAACACACTGCACAGACCTTTAGAATGTTGTCCTATGGAATATGAAATTCAGTGAGCTGATACTGACCTGGTTATCAGTGAGTAACAGCTGGACCCAACCTCAGGACTTGCCAGGCATGAGCTGCTATCCCAAGAGGTTAAAGAAGTAAAAAATCTCCAGAGTAGAGAGTCAGGACATAGGGAGAGGCAACCTTGTGCACTGACTCGGTGACCTCTGAGAGTCTGTTTCTTTTTCTGTAAATAGAAAAATAGCTACCTGTCGTACACATTTCACAAGATAAGTCCTTCAAAATAAATAGCTAGCATGTGAAAATTACTTTGCAAATGTTAGAACTGTGGGTATCTAAGGAACAAATTAGACTTTAAACACCCTGAAATAACCTGGAGATTTTCAAAGTGTGAATCATAGCTATACAACATGTTGGAGGCCAAAATGACTTAAAAAGAAATGTATACAAACAGAAACAAGTTGCATTAGACCCAAAATAATTATTTTAGATGTGTAGTTTCTGTTGACTTGATACATAAAATTATATGCCCTGAGTGAAATACTGTAAAGCCTGCCTGTTTTCCAGCCTCACCATATGCATCATCCACAGATCCTAGAAGCTGATCCCTCTGCACAGGAATTTCTGCTTTACTTAGTCCTATTTTCCACTTTGGTTTGGATGCAGCATCTGCATTCCCCTGGGATGCAGGGTCACCCACTGATAAGAACTATGAGGCCTGTGTCAACTGCACTACTCTTTACCTTGGATATACTCTACAGAGAATCAGCCTTTGGCCTGTAAGACAATAGTGGAATCTAGCTCACACCATTTCCTTGAAAGTTATTTTAATTAATATGAGCGTGTTCATTTCAGAAACTTTACACCCAGGCCCCTGCTCAAGTGCTGATGCTGGCTTCACACCAAACCTCTGCTTTGGGGAATGTTCTGTTGATGACATTGAGAGGGGAGAGCTTCAGTCGGCAGACCTCACACCAAGTGATTATACAAGCAAGACATGCACATTCATCCTTCACCACAGCTGTCAGGGTGGGCCGTTGGGTTTTGTCACTTTGCTAAGTGCTGCCTTCAGAGTCCATTAGTGAATGGAAATGCTTTGAGCATGTCTGCTGCTGCATTCCAGGGCAACTTCTATAAGTCAGAGGTGTAACTCATGTTATGAACATCACTCTGCTTGGTTTTATCAGCAATGGTGGCAGAAGGAACAGCAGTGATAAGGACTGTAGACATGGGTGCAGCCACCCTGACTTAGGCACTTAGTGCCAGAGTTTGTGGGCAGAGCATCATACAAATTAGTAGGAATTCAGTGAAAGGCAAGCAAGATTTACCATTTTATTAATGAGAAGACTGTCAGCTCTGTTGAAACTGCATTGCAAATGAATTCAAATCCCAGATTCTTTCTCACTCTTAAAATTTGCTACACAGCTAGAAAGATGACTTAATTTGGAAATTGAGCCACAAAACTCACGTGAACTTTGCCAAGGGCTGGCACCAGAGAGGCAGAGACAGGAAGAACCTGGGGATTCATTCTGAGCTACTGGAGCTCCAGACCAATGTGAGACCCTGTCTCAAAACCAAGATGGAACTGAGCTTGTTCTCTGCCCCTACCCTCCCAGCTCGCATGCACAAATACACACACATCTGCACAAGCATGTAGACACTCACAGATGCACTCATGCATGTGGCTCTGTATTCTGTAAGCCTAATGACTTGAATTACCTCCCTGCAAATCATGTAAACATTGAAGGAAAGAATATTTCAAAAAGTTGTCCTCTGACATTGACATGTGTGCTATGACATGCATGCCATAAACACATCATATACACACAAAATACATACATACATAAATTTATTTTCTTAAAAAGCAAGTGCCTTTAACTGTTGTGTGAGAAACTTTTCCTGGGGAGACACAACATACATGTACATGTCTACTTTACCCAGAAAGAGAGCCCATAACAGAGCAAAGTAATGATTACACCAAAGTCCAACTTTCTGACTTAGTGAATTTTTATTGGGGTTACTAACAGGATTATTGGGGAGAGGTTACTGACAGGATCAGCGGTGACTAAAAACAGCAACTGAATTGCTGAAAGTTCAATCAAACACAGTTGCTGATCCGTGAAAGCTATAATCCTGGAACTCTCTGTGTAGCTTGCAGGCAACTCCAATAGAGAATCCATTCTCTGCAGCTTGACTGGAGAGTCCTCCCACTCCCTTCCCTAACAGCCTATTACTGCTTCTATAAATCTCAGGAGGGGCTTTCAAGAATTTTGCAAGTTTCAGCTTGCCCAGATATGTGGCCCTTGTTTACCTCTTAAGTCTCATGAATTTCCCTCTCCAGGTGTTTCAGTTCAGAGAAAACTTACATACAATACTAACTTACATGAACATAGGATTTTTCTCTTATGGCTGTTTGTACTCCATCTTGTCCTCTTACATACTTGGCCACATTTGTGTGTTGACACTGAATGATAAATTATTCTGGTAGCTCTTGGTTTGGTTGAGACTAAATATCTACCCCAAATTGGATAATGTAACAAGCAAAGACTTATATGGTGAACATTTCTTCTATGGCCCTACTTCCATGATCTCTTTGGTAGGGCATTACCCAGAACCTGACTCATTTCCAGAAGTAAGATCAGCATGTTCCACAGTACTTTCATGGTGGAAAGCAAGGCATGATGGTCTTAAGTTAAAAGTGTTCCCCATGGTAGGGAGACAAAAGCACATGAGATATTCCCTATCATGAGAAAGTTGAGATCCAAGTGCTCCATGATAGTCCCCATGGTGCAAAGGCCAGGCATCAGTGATCTTGTAATCAAAGAATTCTAGAGTGGTCTGTATTTTGGAAGGTCAGGCAACAGTGGTCTTGGAATGAAAATAGTCTATGGTGTTCTTCACAGGTACTGATGATGCCTTCAATCAAGGTCTATGGTGCTTCCTTCCCATGGTGTGAAGTCTGGGACACAAACAGTCTTGAATAGTCTGAAAGATAATAAAGGGAAAGTGGAGACAAAGTTGGCTCTGCTTACCGGATCTTCACTATTCCTTACACCTCATCCTCATTTGTCTGTGAAAAAAAAAAAAATGCCCTGGAATAATAGGATGTGCCCATAGCTTCTTAAGGTCTAACGAATAACTTTTAGGTAACCACAGTCTTCTTCAGACACTATCAGAAAGCATTCAGGAAAAAGTATGGCCAAAATCAATTAGATCAATTTTATTTGAAATATAAACTTTCTTGACTACAAGTGCTAATGGTCAAATGGTAATGTCCTTGCCCTCCTCCTTGCATGAAAGATATTGTGCTGGAAGCAGCCTCTATTGTTGGATCTATTATATCTCACAAAACATTTCTGAGAGAGCAAAAAAAAGAGAAAGTAGAGTTGCCTTTGGCACCTAAAGAAAGTAACTGGAGTATTAGCATTTGGGGACACTCGGCCACGCATATTACTAAAGGGATATTGACAACTGGACAGCTAGCTTGAATGTCACTCAAAGAAATGTTATGGCTTGTTCAGTGAGATGTCTGATAGATTTCATTCCATTTATCTGTCCTTTGACTGTTTTATAATCAGAGCCTTCCCTTTATTGACTAGAACTGGAAATGTCATTATGTAAACATAAAGGCCAAAATGACAAAACTTAAGATATACAAAAAATATAGCTCTAGGAATGGAGGCACAATCCATTTGGTAGACTATGAAATTTTGTGTTTGATTTCTCAGTTCCCATTGACACATAAACAATGTGTGGTGGTGCACACCCTATGATCTCAGCACTCTGGAGGTGGGGGCAGGACCATCAAGAGTCCAAGGTCATCCATCCTTAGCTACATATCAAGTTTCAAGCCAGCCTGCATACTTGAGACTCAGGTGTGATTATTGTTCTTTATTACACTTTGGACATTGATCATTTTCATGGTTGTGGCTTGGGTGCTGAGAATCTGAGGGATTCAATAAACTTCCTCTGGTACCAGCAATTTGTTCAAGAGAACAAACTGTCATGTCTGTGGCTTTCCACTATGTGCTTCATCTCCTTCAATCAGTGAGAAGTATAAAACTGAGGTGAATTTGCCTCAGTATTGGGGTGCTTAAAATCTAGCTGGAATTTTCTTTAAAGGGAAAATAATAGGAGATGGGTATGAGACATGTACAAGTATGAGAATGGACATGCTCTTTACGGTGGCTCTAGAGCTTCACTGAGCCTGGTACCGTGTGAGAAGCACTGGTTTGATCCATTGCTCATTTGTCACTTTTGTGGGAGGTGCAGGAAGCTCATTTTGAATATCTTCTGTCTTTTCTGTTTTAGGTTTGAAGCTTGAACTGGAGTAAGATCTGTTATAGATTGCCAGCAAGAATGGGCAGGCCTCAAATAGGCCTCTGTATTCTGACTAAACACTGTCGAATTTCTTGGCAGGGGGCTGTCTTATCCTGGGGCCTCTTTACTTGTGAGTAATCTTCCCTAAAAGTCAGGGGAGGTATATTTATTACTTTATGTACTCACTTTTTGAGTTCCCATCACTAAATATTCCCTTATATGTAAATGTCAAAAACATGTTAGTGATTGAAATCATTGGCTGTGAATTACAAATGCTAATGTAATTTTAAAATGATTTTCTCAGCACCTCCTAGAAAGCTTCATGAAGGCCATAGATGTTTACCCTATGGTGAACAAACAATACTTGGCTGGTGCTCTCAGAGGCTTTGTATGTCCTGGTGAACATGGAGTAAGGAAGGTTAATTGCAAAGGAGAAGGGTGTGTGTGTGTGTGTGTGTGTGTGTGTGTGTGTGTGTGTGTGTGTG
>CAJQZJ010031998.1:16291-36231 GCA_907164525.1 Lophiomys imhausi | reverse complement strand
TGTGTGTGTGTGTGTGTGTGTGTGTGTGTGTGTGTGTGTGTGTGTGTCCAGTTGAAACAATCTGAATGGAAAGAATAACTATTTCATTTCAACTTAAGACATCTTTTTGTTAGTTAAGGAAGTAAAATGATTGTTTTATTTATTTTTTTTTTTACTTATCATCTTGATAGGTTGGGTTAGGAAACCCCAAACTTATCTCCAAGTATCATTAATCCTTCAGGGGGAAGGCTTCAAGGAAGAATAAACCAAGGCATTGCTTACCAAAATTGCTTGAGCTCCAAAAAGATAAAAAATGCATCAATCATTTCCTTATTATCCTTTTGAAAATGCTGTCTTTATTTACTAGGATAGTATGCTTATTTTATTTTATTATTTTACATTTCTACATAAAACATTCCATGAGAAGTGAGAACCTTAGATTTATTTAATGTTAGTGTGGCTTATGACCAAGTCCCTTGTATCTGTGTATAAAACTCAGTTTTCTTCCTGCTCTTTTTAAATCCAGTCATTAGCCATATTTAAAGTCTTACACATTTATTAATCCATCAGATTATAATCTTCAGAGAGATTAAAAAATCAAGCCAGTTTGTTTTGCTATTGTTCATATATTGTTCTCAAAATTGATAAAAGATTGGAGTTATTAATTGAGGAGAGCCATAGGACAATTGTTATTTATTATGTTCAATCAGCTTTTAATTATTTGTGTCAACACCTCAACTTTGTGAACATTGAAAAAGGGTGGGAGAATGAGCTTTCTTCAAGTTTCCACACTACCCTGTGAGAAAAGTTAAGTTTGTAAAAGAAGATGGCAAATGGATTAGAGGGCACCCTGTGTGGTGAGAAGGTGGATAAGGCCTATAAGGTCACAGAGCAGGGAGTGGTAGGGGAGCATTAAAGTTGTCACTTCTAACACAGCCAGGCATTGAGTCTCTGCTGCAGTAGAACAAACTTCCAATGAAAATTATTTTTACTTACGTTACTTAGCAGACTTGGAAAAAGTAGTGACTTAAACTAGTTTCAAATCTTGCCCAACATTTCCTTGATCTAAATTCTATACAAAATGAGTTTAAAGATGGTTAGAGAAATATGACAAATTAAGACTCTGTATACAAAGAGTCCATTTTACCATGTCTTTTGTGTGTATGGATTTGTGTTTCTCTTCTCTTCTCTTCTCTCTCTCTCTCTCTCTCTCTCTCTCTCTCTCTCTCTCTCGTGTGTGTGTGTGTGTGTGTGTGTGTGTGTGTGTGTGTGTGTATGTGTGCATGTAAGAAGCTGTAACAGTTGTCTTCCTTTATCTCCTTCCACCTTATTTTTTAGCAGATCCCAGAGTTCCTACTGTCTCTACCAATATTGGTATTGCCACCACAACAGTTTTTTTTTTCCTTTTTAAAAATAGATTTTCTTGATTTTTAATTATGTGTATAGGGTGTGGGAATAGTGAGGCTGTGCAAATGGGGGTTATTGCATCTGTGTGTATGTGTATATATATATATATATATATATACATATATATACCTATACATATACATATATATATATACATACCTACATACATACACAGATACACACACACATATATGCACCAGGTGCAATTGCCCACAGACCAAAAGAGGAAATCAGATTCCCTGGAGCTGGAGTTATAAGCTACATTTGTCAGAGTTCTTGAGAATAACAGAATTTATAGAATGAATATCTCTCCCTTCTACACACACACACACACACACACACACACACACACACACACACACACGATTTATTAGAATGAGTTACCAGCTATTGTCACCTTAATCCAACAATGGCTGCCATGAACTGAAAGTCCAGTAGTTTTTCACTCCACAAGGCTGGAGTCTCAGCTGGTCTTAAATATATGCTGGAATTTTGAATAAGTAGTCTCTAATGCCAGTAAAAGAATGCACTTACTATTGAGGACAAGAACAAGCAGACAACGAGAAAGGGCTTCCTTCTGTCTTTCATATAGACTGCCAGTAAAAGGTGTGGTCCAGATTAAAGGTGGATCTTCTCACCTCAAAAGATCTGGATTAGGGGTCAAGTAGTGGTGTTTGTACACCATTAATCTCAGCACTCAGGAGGCAGAGGCAGGTGGATCTTTGTGAGTTCCAGGCCAGTTAAAGCTATATATATATGACATTTCTAAAATGCACCACTGATGAGGTACCATTAGAGACATTGTCTGTTACCTCAGCCTCCAAATGCTTATTTTCCACTTAGGATGAAAGACAGCTGTTATGTTAATACTTTTATTGTTGTGATACTTTGTGCTAGTGGGTTAGTTCTGTGTTCTTTTATTTTCTATAGTTTCTATAGAAAATAACTGAGTATAGTTACATGGAGGTTTGTCATAGTGCTTTATTGTTAACAGAAAAGGACTTGATCACAGTGTCCTGGGCATTTGTATGTAAATTTTCATACCTGAACTTTATTGTCACTAATCTCCAGGACAGTCACTATTTTAAGTTCAGTTTTTCCAAGTGGGAGTGTTCCAGTCATTTCTCCATTACATCCCTGGATTATTAACAGTCTAATCCATGATCAAGTGTTGTCTACACTACCTTCCCACAAAGCAATAAAACATCTATGCATTCCAAAAATAAAATTGAATTGCTTATTTTATAAGAAGGAATCCAGAACTAATTTTCTTATGTTTCAAGCTATTATCAGTACTATTTTACCACAAATAAAATTAGTTTTCCATAAGGTTAACCCAATTAAGTTTGATAAATTAATGCATCCATTTGTCTTCCACACTTGTTGACTTGATATGTCTCTTCTCAGAGGCTTTGTCATCCTTGAGGTTGTTTGAATATATTTGTTTATTGTCCTCAGATGTGCACATTAAACTTTATAGCTGCACCCAATTTTAATGTTTTAAAATATTAGTGCTTTTAAATGTTAGTGTAATCAAGATACTGAAAAAAAATCCCATTGCTGGATATTGCTAAGGATCCACAAAACTTAATACTTACTAATTTTGGAAATATATTTATTGTTTTTAGATGACAGGTTTGAAGCTTCATGTGGGGTGGGAGGATAGGTGTGGAGGCCAGAGTGTCATTCCTTCCCTGTTTTTTAAGATGCAATCTCTTATCAACCTAGAGCACCAGTGTAGAGTCAGCTGGTGGGACTGCCGGCCCTGGGAATCCACCTGTCTCTCCGACTGAGATTACAAGTGTGAGCCACCATGCCTGACATTTTTACATGGGTTCTGAGTATTATCTCTACAGTTCCAGTTTGGATTTTTCTGACATTCTGTTAAATTTCTGACTCCAAGATAGGGCTATCCATGTGGAGTTCCACCCGTGGCAACACACTTTATTGTGGCTGATTTAACACAGCATGTATCACCAGGTGTTGAACTCAGTGAGTTATAAGACATGGTGTTTGTAACGAGCATGGAACCATGACACAGCCAATAGCAACCAACTTTGTGTTGATCTGGGGGATTCAAAATCTTAAACACCACATAGTTACTGATAAAATATAAGCTAAAGTTTAAATGTCAGCATCAAAACTGGACTTTCTGGAGATTCATCAATGCTTATCTTCTACTTGGAGTAGAATAGAGGGTGCTGTCAGGAGCTGATATGTCACGATATCAAAAAAAAAAAAATCTTAATTTAAGACCACATCTTTGAATGCCATATTCTGCAGATCTCTTAGGGTTTTTGAAGATGCCCTATCTATCTCTTGTATTTAGATAAGCAAATGTTGCTTGTCTCTTAACAACTTGATTACTGAGTAGCTTAGAGAATATCTGTGATAGACTGTCATAGTAGCTAACAAGGTGACATGCATGCATGACTAGGAGTTTGTTTTTCTTAACTATCCTAAACAGTTTAAGACGGTTGGTATCAAGAGGCCAGAGCTTCACATTTCATTTTTAAGTATCTCTAGGTACGATACCATTAGGAAGCGTTACCTTTAATTTTGTATCAATATACAAAGATCTATTCAAATGTGGCTAAATATACTCTTAATTTTGTATCAATATACAAATATCAATGCCTATGTGGCTGGCTACTGGTTCTTTACATAGCATTTATGCTTTGATGTGTGCACTGCAGTAGACATTCTAGAAAGTGCAATTTTGTAAGTAACTTGAGAAGCCAGTGTACAGTATCCGAGAATGAGATATTATTTCCAAATTTCTGTAGTCTACATGAAAACCAAGAAGATAGATTTCTGTCGAGTCAGCCTCCCTGCTCTAGTCAGATTTCATAAGCTAAAACACTTGTAGCCAAAATAAACTAAATCATGTTTTAAAAAAGTGGTGATTTTGATAAAAATCATTGAAATATCTACTTCAAATAACATGCTTAGTGTTTTTCATATTATATCTCTCTGCATCATCAACTCTTGCATCTACATAGGTTTCTTTATTAACAGCTTACAATTGTTTGTGAATTTGGACAAAAATATTACCTTATTTCTTATAGGAATTAAAACTAGAGGCCAGTGAGGTGGTGTAGCAAGTGAATTCACTTGTACCCAAGCCTGACAATCTGAGTTCCATAGTGGAGACCACATGATGGAAGGACATAACGGACTTCCCCAAGCTGTCCTCTGACCACAGTATGTGTACTATGGGACACACACCCACTGAAGCCCCCACAAGATAAATGTAAAGAAACTAAGCTATGCTATTAAAAATATGTTAAAATACATGTTTTAACCTTCTGCTGAGCTCACTTCAGTAGATCACAACAATGACAGAACTACACTAATCACAAATGGCTCTTAATCTGAGGCAAGACAACAGCTTGATTGATTAGAATTTACAGAACTCTGGGAAAATATCGTGACACAGAATCCAGTCTATGGTGAGGAAATCACCAAACCCTTCACTGAACTATAGTCATGTCATCTTTTTGTCCTCAGAACTTTGTTTTGTACTAAAGTTCTTTGTGCCCTAGGTCTTCAGACTTTCACACTTCCCACATACTAAAGATCAGCTGTGGCAGTAAATGTGAGAAGAGCAAAAGAGGAGCATCTCCAAACCCAGGATGTCCACTCTCGGCTTTTGGGGATGTGAGGCTTTTTTTCTACTCCATCTGCCCCACAAATACAGCAGAGCACAAAGCATCCATCATTAGCTTCTTTGGTTCATTCTACAACCCACCTTCCCTACAAGGGCTCACAGACAGGGCAACTGAGGACCAATTTGGAAAGGGACTCCTGAGAGCAGCAGAGAGTTTCATCATGCTGCTTCAGTGTCAACCAAAGCAGACTACATCTTGCCGTGCCCCAGCACAGTAACCACAAGATAATATTACTTGACACTTCTAGCCACATCTGTTAACGTTTTCCTTGATAGTCCCAGAAAAATTGTAAATGAAATGCCTAAGAGAAGAAAGATGGTAATTAGAGGAGTACATATCAACATGTGGGTAGGATATAGCTGAGTCTCTTTTGCCTGTTGAAGACCTGATCAGAGGATAGGACAGCTGGAGTTTTCATGATTGATTGTTGTATAATAAAACTGAACCCCAGATACCTTTGCTATGTTCCACATGTCAAGTTCAATTTTCTAAAAATGTGTTTTCTTCATAAAGAGAGATGATGGCTACCCTGCCAAAGTGTCTATATTTCCACAGAATTCTGTATGCATGAGAGATTGAGATTAAAGAGAGATTAGAGACAACTTCTTGAACAGAACACCAATAGCTCAGACACTAAGGTCAACAATTAATAAATGGGACCTTATGAAACTGAAAAGCTTCTGTAAGGCCAAGGACACTGTCAATAGAACAAAATGGTAGTCCATAGACTGGGAAAGGATCTTCACTAATCACACATCTAACAGAGGAATAATATCCAAAATATATGAGAAACTCAAGAAATTAAACACTAACAAACCAAACAATCCAATGAAAAACTGGGGTACAAAGCTAAGTTGAGAATTCAGTACAGAGGAATCTTGAATAGCTGAGAAGCACTTGAAGAAATGCTCAACATCCTTAGTCATAAAAGAAATGCAAATCAAAAGAATTCTGAGATTCCCTTTTACACCCCTCAGAATGGCTAAGACCAAAAAACTCAATTGACTGTCCATGCTGGTGAGAATGTGGGGAAGGGGAACACACCTCCATTGCTGGTGGGAGTACAAACTTGCACAACCACTTTGGAAATCAACCTGGTGCTTCCTACCTCAAGATCCAGCTATACCACACCTGAGCATATACCCCAATATGCATCACCAAATCACAAGGACATTTCCTCAGCTATGTTCATAGCAGCTTTATTTTTAATAACCAGTAACTGGAAACAACCCAGATGTCCTCAACCAAGGAATGGATAAAGAAATTGTGGTAGAACTACACAATTGAGTACTATTCCTCTATCAGAAAAAAAGGATATCATGAAATTTGCAGGCCAATGGATGGAACCAGAAAAGATTATCCTGAGTGAGGCAATGCAGACCCTAAAAAAGACACACATGGCATTTACTCACTCATAAGTGGATATTAGTCAATATGTACAAGATAACCATGGTACAATCCACAAGACCCAAATAAACTAAGTAACAAGGAGGTCACAAGCGATGATGCTTGAATCCCTCTTAAT
Organism: Lophiomys imhausi; assembly: GCA_907164525.1. Lineage (NCBI taxonomy): Eukaryota > Metazoa > Chordata > Mammalia > Rodentia > Muridae > Lophiomys > Lophiomys imhausi. Next base: position 29,649 of record CAJQZJ010031998.1, on the reverse strand, counting down.
AGGGGAAATAAAATAGATATTGGAAGTGGGTGGAGAGGGGGATCCAGACATGAACCTAACATTACTGCCATCCAAGAAACTATCCAACAGATAATGGAAACAGATGCAGAGACTCATAGCCAAACATTATGCAAAAATCAGGACGTCTTGAGGAAGAGATAGGGGAAGGTTTGAGAAGGAACTGAAGGGATCAAGGATAGCACAAAAGACCCACATAGCCAATTAACTGGGACATGAAGAGGTTCATAGAGACTGAACCACCAATCAAAGAACTTTAATAGACTGTTTCTAAGCCCACTACACATATGAAGCTGATGGGCTGATTGATCCTCATGTGGATCCCCTAACAATTGGAGTGGAGACTATCTCTGACTTGGATGCTGTTGCCTCCCTCTGGATGCCATTTTCCTAGCAGAGCTGCATTGTCCTACCTCAGTGGAAGAGGAGACACTTAGTCCTGTTGTGATTTGATATGCCAGAGTGGGTTGGTACTGGGTGAGGGGTGGTAGTGTGGGGTAAGTAGCTGGGAGAATGGGACTGGCAGGAGGGATGAGGTTGGTGACTGGACTGTAAAATAAACAAATTAATAATAATAAAAAGAAGTATTACATATAATTTTAAATAGAAAGTTTAATGGCTGGGTTTGAGAGAAGATATGCACAACATAGTTGGCTCTATGAAGTCTTAGATAGATGGGTTGCAGGGTGTGTAGTTAAAGCTTAGCTGTGAATTCTGTTTGTTTTTTTTTTTTTTAAAGAAAGGACTGAATGCACACAGAATAGCTGAAACTCCCAGAAATGCTAACAAACTTGACCATGTCAGATGTTAAACACAGTATTACAAGAGTAGAAAACAAAGGATTGTAAAGTATAAATTGCGTGATACAAAATCAAATCACAGTCCTTGACAAGACTTGAGTCCTTTCACATGTGTTAACCACTAATGTTCTAGATTAATACAAAGAAGAAATAAAGTAAATTTATATATTAAATTATCTCCAAATTCCCTTTGTTTTATAACATTCTGCTAATATGATTTAGGTTGTTTATAAAATTGTTAGAAAGATTTAAATTTAAAACTTATTAACATTTAAAATTTGGCTTGTTTTTTTTCTGAATTTTCTGTTTCCATCTATTGCAGAACTCCTGGTATGGAAGATGTGTCTACTATAGAGATTGGGTCATATCTGGTCATTACTCCTTAAGTTTCTCCCCTGTAATAAACTACACCCGCTTCACATTTGTTTGTTTGCTATTTCAATATTTTGTCCTGTGTAGTGATATATAGGTGATGACTTTGATGTTAGGGACACTACAGCAAACATGAATTCCCACACAAATATTGTGTTTATCTTCTAAAGAGGAAAACAGAAAAAAAAGGTGGACTAAATGATAAGTAATGTTAAGGAATAAACATCAGTTCTGGAGAGAGAGCCAAATTATTGATTGTATAAAATGGAACTGAAGACTCAGTAACTAATCATTGAGAAGTTGAAGTCTGTCTCAGGACCCAAGGCATCAGAGTAGGTGACCACATACAGATCTGAGGGAAGGGTGCCCTCCAATCAGTAAGACACGTGACTGAGTCTGAGGCCTGACCCAGAGTATTAGAGGATGTTAGTAACTTTGAGGCCAAGGGTTTACAGGGACAACCAGAAGGCAACACAAAGTGGTCAGAAATACAGCAAAAACAAACAAACAAACAAACAAACAAACTTTAGAACTTTATGGAAGCTGTGGCTTTTTCTTGATTTAGTAAACTTTGAAAATTTTCTGTGAATGGAAAATATTTAGTCCCCAAAGAATAAACATTTTCTGTCACAACTATTGACCTTTGCATTTACAGTACAAAGTCAGCCATAGATACCACATAAATGGATGGTTATGGCTACATTGTCTTACTAATTTGCTATAAAACAAATTCTGAAGTCATGGTTCAGCACTTGTTGCTGTTGTTGGTCTTCCAGAGAACTCAGGTTCAATTCTCAGTATCAACATAGCAATTCAAAACTTTTTGTGACTCCAGTACCAGAGGATCTTATACACTCTTCTGGCCTCCCCAAGCCCCAGACATGCTTATGGTAGACGGACATACACACAGGCAAAACACGTATTACATAAAAATATATGTAAAAGTTTAAAAACCAAAAATAAAGGCTAAAAGTGACATAGGGTGAGTTACCACAGTGAAATGGGATTCTTTAGGCCATCTTTAACCCAAAGAAACACTCAGCCCACACATGTGGTTCCAAATACTTCTTTGAGCAACAGAGACCACACCCACTATCAAACAAAGAAACGTGGTATTTGGCAGACTTGTCTCTGCTTGAGTAGTATTATTAAAGCAAACAAACAAACAAAAAACAAACAACAATAAAAACTTGTAGGAAATCCACTGGGACCAGAGGAACAATACAGTAAAGTGCACTTGATGCTCAGTGTTCTGGCCTTTCAGCATGAGGGCAGCACAAAGGACTGGTTTGCCTACTATTTTGGGTTGCTCACAGGACCAGTTTTGAACAGCACAGCTCATGTTTTTAGCTCTCTAGACAGACATTAGGCATCACAAGAGATCATATGGGGCTTAGAACTTCCAACTAGTCTAATTAGTACTTGTGTTTTCTTAAGCAAGCCAGTGCACAGATGGTTGTCTGGTTCTTTCCAAAGAACATGAATCCAAGCAAAAACCAAAGCTTATATAAAGAAATAGGAAAATATGTTCAAATCAAAGGAAAAAAATGAAACCAAAAATAATAACTAAAGAAACAGAAATTCAGCTTAGTCAGTAGCCAGGCTTTGTCATACAAGCATGGTGTTCTGATTGGATCTTTAGAATGCACATAAAAAGATGGGTATAATAGTGGGCACTTTTAACCTTAATATTGGAGGTATGAAAACAGGTGGATCCCCAGAGCTCCATGGCAAACCAGCCCAGCTAAATGGTGTCCTATGAGAGAACCCATCTTAGAAAACAATCTGAATGGCTCCCAAGGAATCCAATAGAAGTTGACCTCTGACCTTCACATGTGCTCAAATACAACCAGAATATATTCACACACACACACACACACACACACACACACACAGATCTATTAGCATATCTGCCATAAAAATTTTAAAAAAGCATTCTGCTAGTGAGAAATTAGAAAATGAAGTCAGAAAAATGTTCTTAAGAAAATGAGAATCTTCATAAAAATATAAATTACTAGAAAGGGTATCAGGACCCTTGAGATGGCTCATCTGGTAAGGTTTGCCACCTCTGATGACCTGAGTTTGATTCCTAGGACCCACATGGTAGCAAAATCAGCTCCCATAAGCTATATTCTGAGTTTCTCATAAACACCATGGCTTGGGTGCCAGTGGGCACACACACAAATAAAAAATAAATAGCAAATATTTAAAGGGTCTAATTCTGGGGTTTAAAACAAAATAACTGACCTGAAAAAAATAGGTACAGGGAATGGGCAATAGTCTTACTCAGGCTATAAGTAAGGCTGTAATGATCAACAGATTTCATATTAAAATCCATATTAAAAGTCCATATTTTAAAATCAAAGCAGAAAAGCAGCAGAGACTGGAGATGTCACTCAATGGCAGAGCACTTGTGAAGGATACATAAGACCTGAAGTTGATTGAACTCAGTACCAAGGACAAGAGTGAGGAAAGATACAAAGGGACTTACTGCACACAATACATCTCAAAAATGTAGGAGGAATTAAGATTTCCTCCATAAGCAAAAACTAAAATAAATCCATTACTATTATCCTGATCTACAGGAGTATGAAATAGAGCATATCTCCACTTCAAATTGTAGAGAGAGACACAGAGCCACTAGAAAGGCAAGGCTCTTCATCAACACATACAGAGCTATTGACTTGACTGCTAACTAGACTTGCTTGGTGAAGAAGGTCTCACCATTCTCCATGTTTCCATTGTCCAGCACTGACATACAGATTTGTGTTAGGAGACGGCAGAATGCTAAGACCTATAGGAACTCAGAAAGTACCCACATTAAATCTCAGACTTACCAAACAGTTGGGGGAAGTTGTGACTCAAGAACTCTGTGAAAGCCACATGATGGTCATGTTTGTGACTTCATTCAGTGGATAAAATAAGGAAGTCTGGGTTACTGAGAAAACAGTGTTTAATTACCTAAGTCACTTTCAGGAGTCAAGTTCAGGTCAGCCTGGTTCTGAATTCTTTTTTAAAGTTTATTTTATAATATCACTCATTTATGCCTGCATGTGTGTGTGTGTGTGTTACATATAGGAAGGATTACAAACCAAAGAACATGTGTGCATGTCAGATGACAAAGTGTAGAACTGGTTCTCTCTTTCCACTTTTATTGAAATTGGTTCTGGGGGTTGAATTCATGTTCCCAGCCTCCTGTGGCAAGTGTTTTACATGATGTGCCACTTCATCAACTCCTCTAAATCCTTACCAACTCACTGTGTTGTTCTCATGGAAATCCTGGTATTTTGGTAAATTAATCTACTAAGTATAATCTGTGGAGTCCATACTGGATTCCCAGGAGGTCAAATCCATTCCAAAATAGTATAAACACGTCATTTGCTCTTTACTATTCTGGCACTTGAAAAAAATAATCCAAAACAATACAAAGGGATGAAAAACACTTCTGGCAACCTAAGTCTAAATCAGGACATCAACACCAACTAGTACTAGTTCTCATTGTGCTGCCTTGACTACATGCCTTCCACAGCCAACAGTTAAGAAAAGCTAACATAAAATAGCACATCATGCTATTTTACACCAATCTTCTTAAGAATGGGGTTTCCATGGGAGAATTGGAACTCAAACTAATACAAAATGGTTTAATTAATGTTATTGTTTAATAAGGGTAATTCAATTAATTAAATTCATACCTTGATCTCAAAACTTGGGAGACAAGGTTAAAACTGTTTCCTTGTGTGTTTAAGGCCAATATAACCTACAGAGCTCTACAGAGCAAATCAAGACAGCCCAAGCTACAAAGAGAAACCCTGTCTCAATAAGGATACATATATTCACATAGAAATTAAATCTCCAAAGAAAGGAGAAAAGGAAAGAAAAAATATATAAATGCAAAACTTTGATCCCAAAACATGGGTGACAAAGACAGAGACAGAGTGGTTCCTTTTGAGTTTGAGGCCAACCTAATCTACGAAAGCCAGAGCAGCAAAGAATAAACCTGTTTTAATCAGTTAATAAATTTATGTCACCTGTAGAGGAGAATACTTTAATTCTATTCAGTCTTATGATGTATTTTCAATTTAAAATAGATTATATATAGCATATATATGTAATACTATTACATGCCATCTTTTTATATGACATGAATAGAGACTTACAAATGTCTTTCTTCTGTTCAAAGAACAGAAAATATTCCTTAATTGATTTGTGCATCCTGCACATCCAAGGCATTTTGGTAATTGCAGAACTATATGTTACTTGTGAGAAATTATATATTTTTAGAACTGGACCAGAGTCCAAAGAAGACAAGACAAGTAACCCAGATGATCCAGCTTCATAGACTGCCTCAATAGCTGTTCCCTCAAAAATCTGCATCCAGAAGAACTTCAAACAGCTTGCTGAGATGGTCTAGCCTCAAAGACTGTTCCAGACAAGACATCAATAAAGCCCTGAACTTTCCTACCCAAAATCAAGACTACAAACTGCTTAGGACATTCAAATTGCTGAGCACATAGAGACTGGACAACAAATGTTACAATTAACTTTCTTAACCATTTTTCCATTTTTGGGCCCCCAAACAGGTTTTCTGTGACCCAATTCAGCAGGAAGCAGTTTTAAGAGAGTGACATCCCATTGCCAAAAAGCGGGGTGGATGATTCTTTGGTCATTTGATGTGTTATAAACGTTGTTTAGGAGTAATGGTTACAAATTGTTATATGGTCTTGTTCAACAAGGTATAGAAAGTTAGACTTGGAGATCTTTTTTTCTTTTCTCTATCCTTCTTTCTCTCTTATATAGGGGGAAAAGACTTGAAAAGAAAAAGAAGGGGAATATATGTAAGATATAATATAGAAATTATAAGATATAAGGATAGATTATTGAATCTACTCTGAAAGTTAAAGCTATTATTATTCTTAAAATGAAGTTATCTTTTGATACATTGGTATAGAGTTTTGTATATTGATACAAAAATAAGGTTAAATTTTGATTCATTGGTATAGAATTTTATATTTAGACACCTAATATGTATATTTCAACTTATATAAGGTATTGTGCCTATACAAATCATTTAAAAGTACAGGTTTTCTTCCGATCCTTTTATGGGTTGCTATTACAATCTATTTAGGAGTCTAGATAATACAAGTTGACTGGCCAGTTGAGCTTCTGGTCATGTCAAATACTAGTCTTAATTTGTCACAAAATAGGCTTAATAGGCTAAACAGATACTAAATGGATAAAAATATACAGTTTATATATTTTAGAAGATAGATTTATAAATAAATTGATAGATGTCTTCAAAACCCTCAGAGACAGACAGAAAATGGCACTTAAAATTTTTTTTTTAAAGAATTGTTTGACTTAAGACAGTCAGCTCCTGACAGCTCTCATGGAAGAAGATAATGAGCACCAAAAAGAAATCTCCCATCAGGAGATAATTCCTCAAAAAGAAATCTCCCATCAGGAGAAAATTCCTATTGGGCAAAAATGCCCCTGCTCTCTCAACAGACTATACACAGTCCAAAGATGGACCAGAGCCTAAATGCAGGTAAATCGATGTCCTGATTCTTCAGAGACAGAATGGAAAAATCCTAATTATTTCCGGCTGCATAATTTAGTCTGTGAAAAATGCTTGGCCAGAAGGCTGAAGATAATGCTCCAATGATATCAAGAGATATTTGGGACTGTCTAGGCAACAAACTGTCATATTTCTTTTTTGGAAGCTGCTCTCCTATGCTTCCTAATCACTCAAATAATAACTTTATCCCTTCTTATGTCTTTGATGGGGTTGAAGGCATAATAGTTATAAAATTTCAATTGAACTTGAGTTGCTTAGGATTTAAAAGGATATTTTCAAGTCTAAATAAAATCTTTAGGTTTATAAATATAGGATATGATAGAAATTATTTAGGTTCAGAACTTTAGACACACAAAGATAGACAGATGTTTTTTTTCTTCAAGATTGCCTGATACAAATAGGCTAAACATTATGTCTATAACTTTTATATACGGTTTTCTTGATTGTTTCATATTTGTTCTTACTGTTTTTACTATATGAGTTAAAAAATTAGCTTTTTTTAAAATTAGACAAAATGAGGGAATTGGTGGGGTAGTGTTAAGCATTCTAAATGTTAATTAATTGGTCCTGCTTGCTGTCTGTTATTTACATTGACTCCGACTGGTTAAATAAAATGCCAAGGCCTGAGATTGAGCAAAGACAGAGAAAGGTGGGACTTCTTGAGATTAGAACAGGAAGCCTGCACTTTCGACAGAGGACTAAAGCATTCCAGCCAGCCAGCAGCAGGAAGAAGGAGGCACACACCATGGGTTAGAAAAAAGAACCTCATTCCACATGGCTAGGAATATCGGCATGTCATGGAGAATGGCAGTCCAAGGGGATGTATGTATATATGGGGTCATGTTTGGGTAATAGACTTATGAGCTAGCTTAGATAGTCTAGGATTGCACAATTCAGGACAAGGCTTGTTAACATCCATGTAGTATCTATGTGCTCATTTATAATGGCTGCTTAAAGATTAATAGCCACTGAAATAATCAACAATAATCTAAATACTGGTAAACAATTTAATTAATTATTTCCACAAATGACACCCAATGTAATTTAACTAATTTTTTCTACAACTAGCTTTTGCATACTGGAAGGTGCTATACAAACCACTAAGGGAGGGGGCTAATAGCCCTCTTCAATTGTGGTGTTTATGAACCCTAGCAATGACCAGAAAGTTAAAACATCCCTAAGTGTACTAGAGTGGCACTTATATCTTAGTGATAACTAAGAGTTGCCTAATTAGACTTGAAGCTCACTTATGCCTGGTACTAGAAACCTAGCTTACTACCAAGGACTAGTAAGACTACAGATCTTATATCTTAGTAGAGTAGTTTAGAGGATAAACTACTACCACTACCATAATTTTTGTTGACCAGCATAATTTGTAACTGCATTCTAAGTACTTATCCTTATACCAACAGGTAAACGCAGTTCTTACCCCTCATAGAAGAAAGTTCTCTTTAAAAGAGACAAACCATTACATTACAGAAAACCATGTCTAGTCAAAATGTACCACAAAGGGCACATCTACCATACAGCCCCGACATCTAAGCCTCAGTGAACACTGTGGAAGAAAGAAAGTTGAAAGGGGCAGAATGATTGTAAGATCAGAGTACCAGGAAGAATGCTCTTAGTCTGTGTTTTCTAGAAATGGTGGGCAAGCTGCACCCACAAAATTTCAACTGTGTGGCTGCCTAAACAAGACCTAACTAAGGATGAAAGCAATAGGCATGATAACATGAAAGGGGGAAACTTTAGCAGGACTCAACTCTAGACAAAGAAGTACAGAATAATGAAAGCAAAAGAATTAGTCTTGCCCAAGGATGAGTTCATTAATTGGGATATTCAATATCACATGGTCATCCCTGAAATCATATACATACAAGTGACACGAAACAGACTCAGCAAGTTGTATTTATATATTTATGTGCCTATAGATATGTAACAATAACAGAGAAAATAAGACCTTGAATTGAGATGGAGCTGGGGGATAGGGGAGGATTTGAAGAGAGGATAGGGCAGAGGATAAATAATATAATTATATTTTATTAAAAGACAAATACATAAAAATACTTTTAAGAATTTTAGAAAAGAAAAGCAACATCATTTATACCAATAAAAAATGGTGCTTCCAACTGAAATTAGAACTGGGAATTTGTGTTCATGACTATGAACAAGAGCATCTCAATGCTTCAGATTAGTCAAATGAAGTCAGCTGAAGCATTAGCTATAATTTTAGATATTAGATGATGATATATGTCAACATGTGGAAGAGTTGTACAACTTAGCAACCCAATATTTTTCCAAATTACAAAAGCATAATGTTTACAAGTAATTAACACGAGTTAAAAGACTCCTTCAAAGTGTAAGACAGATTGCTGGTTTTGAATATAAGGGAGAGAAAAACCTACCTGAACAGATTCCAGACTCTCCATGCAGGAAGTATTTTAAAAAGTAGCATTTGTTATCCTGTACTATATAGCTAAAATCCTACTATAAGTGAATAGATGCCATGTGCATCCTTCTGAGTCTGGGTTAGCTCACTCAGGATGAGCTTCTCTAGTTCCATCCATTTGGTTGCAAATTGCATAATTTCATTGTTTCTGATAGCTGAGTAATATTCCATTGTATAGATGTACCACAGTTTTTTAATCCATTCTTTAGTTGAGGGACATCTGGGTTCTTTCCAGTTTTTAGCTATTACAAATAAGGCTGCTATGAACATAGATGAGGAGACTTCCCTATGATTCCATGAGGAGTCATGTGGATGTATACCCAGAAGTGGTATGGCTGGGTCCTGAGGCAAAGCTATTCCAAGATTTCTAAGATATCACCATACTGACCTCCATAGTGGTTGCACAAGCCTGCACTCCCACCAGCAATGGAGGAGGGTTCCCCTTTCTCCACACCCTCGCCAGCATGTGCTGTCATTTGAGCTTTTGATCTTAGCCATTCTGACAGGTGTGAGATGTAATCTCAGAGTCATCTTGAGTTGCATTTCTCTGATGATTAAGGATGTTGAGCATTTCTTCAGGTGTCTCTCAGCCATTAGGGATTCTAACACACCAAAGGGAACATGGACATAGACTTTTTTTTTCTTTCTCCTTTCTTTTTTGTTGTTGTTGTTTGTTTTGTGGGTTTGTTGGTTTGTTGGTCTGTTTTTTAGTTTTTCCTTCCTAGCAAGGAGACACCTGTCACTGGTGGTACTGCCTCGTAGGCCCCCAGTGTATGAAGAGGCTCTTGGCCCTTATATGACTCCTGAACTGTGGCGAGGGACTTTTATGTAGGGACACTCCACCCCAGAGGAACAAGAGGGAAGGATTAGGGGGTAGAGGATGGGAGGGCAGAGCTGGGAAGGGGGGAAAGAGGACAATATGATGGAGATGTAACCTGAAGCAACAAATAAATAAATTTATTAATTAAAAAAAACAGGTAACAGGTTTAAAACACTGTAAATAAATTAAAGGTTACAGCCATTCAACCTGGTTTTATAAATCTCCAAGAGTCGAAAAAACTTAAAGCTAAGGTAAAATACATGAAATGTGTGGTGTTAGCCCATGCCTTTAACTTCAGCAGAGATGGGAGGAGCACTGTAGAGTTAGTTGTCTTATAAATTCTAGAGTTACACGGAACAGGGTGGTGATGGTGCACACCCTAAATCCCATCATTCAAGAAGAGTACACCCTTAATTCCAACACACTAGAGACAGAAACAGGCAGATCTCAGAGCTGAAGGTCAGCCTGATACAAAACAATCTCTAAATAGAGAAAAACTTCGATCCAGGAGTGGTCGAGCACATCTTTAATCCCTTCAGATGGGAACCACAGGTCTTTGATCCCAATACTTAGAATGCAGAGACAGACACATAGGATTTGGAAGGACTTAAGTTTAAAAGCTACTTACAAAAGGCCTACTCAATACAAACAAATTGTCCGTTAAGATCTCAAAATATATACACTAAGGCTTGTTTAACTCCAAAATAACAAAATAATTTCTTCTTTAATCCAGATTGAAAGATAATACTTTATATATTGTCAAAAAACCAAATTTGCTTCAGGAGAAATATTACCTGACCCCCCCCCCAAAAAAAAAAGGTTATTGGCCCAGAGGTAGGATTAGGGCAGGGCTCTGTTCTTATCTTTCCAGGAGATTTAAAGCATCCATTCAAGTAATCCAGGCACAACTGGACAACGGAAACCTCAACAGAAAACAGATCAGACACCAAAGAAGACGAGTGGCCCAGATGACTGAGCCTTGCAGACTTCCTCAATAGCTGTTTCCGTCAAAAGCCTAAAACCACAAAAACCCAAAATCGCTAAGCTCGTTCAGCTTCACAGACTGCTCCAGCCAGAACTTCAGTAAAGCCCTGAAGATCAGCTTATGTCTACAAACTTCTTAGGACATCTAAACAGCTGAGCACAAAAGGACTGAACATAAAAGGTTTGTATAACATTTTTAACCATTTTTCCATTCTGGTTCGGGCCCCAAACAGGTTTACTACGACCCAAATCATCAGGACGTCATTTTAAGAGAGCGAGGTCCCATGCCCAGAGGGTGGGGAGGGAGGGTGTCCCCCCTCACTTTGGTTATTTGATGGATAATAGGAAACTTTGTTATTTAGGGGAAAAGACTACAAGCTGTTAAGTGGGTTTTGGAGGTTAGACCCAGGGACTTCCTTCTTTTTCTTTTCTGTATCCTTCTTTCTCTCCTATTATGGAGTGCACAGACTTGAGAAAAATGGGACATAGACATAGTATGGGAAGGACCAAGAAGAAGGTACAGATTATTGAATATGCCCTTATACCTTTGTATATTGATACAAAATTAGTATTATATTTGGCTAAAGAGGTATTGATCATTGTATATTGTGCAAAATTAAGATTGTATTGGATTACATCGGTTTTGATCTTTGTATATTGATACAAAATTAAGATTATATTTGGCCACAATGGTATTGACCTTTGTATATGGATACAAAATTAAAGCTAACACTTCTTAAAGGTATTGTACCTAGTAATGCTTAAAAATGAAATGTGAAGCTCTGGCCTCTTCATACCAACCATCTTAAACCGTTTAGGATAGTTAAGAAATACAAACTCCTAGTCATGCAAGCATGTCATTTTGTTAGCTACTATGACAGTCTATCACAGATATTATCTAAGCTACTTAGAAATCAAGTTGTTAAGAGACAAGCAACATTTGCTTATCTAAATACAAGAGATAGATAGGGCATCTTCAAAAACCCCAAGAGATCTGTAGAATATGGCATTCAAAGATGTTTTCTTAAATTAAGATTTTTTTTGATATCGAGACATGTCAGCTCCTGACAGAACCCCCTATTCTACTCCAAGTAGAAGATGAGCATCAAAGAATCTCCAGCGTGAGATGGTTGAATTAGTGGTAAGCCTATCTCTTGGCATGAAAAACCCCATGCTTCAACTATAGACAGACTGCTGTCCAAAAAGGACAAAACTTGGTAGCAGGTAAGTCAACAGCCTAGCTCTGCCAAGACAGGGTAGGTAAGTCCTTCATAATCCTTGCTCTACAATCAATGTCTGTCAGAGAAACGGGACCAAAAGGCTGAAGATTGATGCTGTAATGTATGGAGAGAAAACGAGAACTGTCCAGGCAGCCACTGATATGTCATTTCTTAGTTTTGGAAGATGCAGACCCTGTACTTCCTACATAATCAGATATATTTATCCCTCTCAGGTCTCTGAGGTGGTTGAAGAATAGATAGCTAGAGTCTCATAGTTAAATTTTGAGTTGTTTAGGAATCAAGAGGGTGTTCTGAATCTAAGAAGATGTTTCTAAAATTGTGATACAAGTTAAGATCAAAGCTGAGTTGGATCTAGAACTTTAAACTCATGGAGATGGTTAGATAGTAGAATGTTAAAGTCAGGGACCAAATATGTATGGACTGGACATTGGGAATGTATGCTAAGCCATTTAACTCTCATAATTGTGCCGTATTTATTTCTGTTGTTTTGTATAGTATTTACTGTTATAAGAGAAGGAACCATTTGTTGGACTGAACGGGGGAGCTGTTGGGGGGAAGAGGGTGGAAGGGTGGGACAGGAGTGGGGAGTAGGGAAGGGATTGTGACTGAGATGTAACTTGAAGAAATAAAAAAAAAAGTAGCATTTGTTGAGCTTTGGTGCAGCCTCTAAGGATTCCCCATAAATATTTCTGATAGGTGTTAAAGGGACCCATGCTTTATCAGCTATATATGTATATGTATAAGATGGGTCTTTTTCATAGCTTTAAAAATGAAAGAGATGATAGAGTATTGAATTTAGAAGCAAATATACTACTATGTGTATCTGTTAAACCAGATATTATAAAATCTACAATAACAATCATTCTTCTCACTTGTTTTGTTTTGAAAAATGTTTCTTAACAAAAATGCTACCTGTATTTATAGAATATGTTTAATTGCTATTTTTATAATTTATTTTTTATTTCTTCATGTTACATCTCAATCACAATCCCCTCCCGACTCCAACCTCCAGTCCCACCCTCCCACTCTCTTCCCCCTTAACCCCCCATCCTCTCCCTTTTTTTTAAGTTTAAGGTATATCTCCCCCCCCCGCCAACAGCTC